>JARFJB010001714.1:2322500-2735000 GCA_036346205.1 Vesta saturnalis
CCAACCTCATCTCGAAACCTTATCTAAGTTATACGGTAAATTGAAATTTTCTAGCTTTTAATGCCCTGTATATAAAAACAAATTCTCTGTTTAAAGCCAAACCTTATCAAACGAGACGGTGCCGAACTGGCGGCTACATTTAACTTTGGTAAAAGATGTCCCATACAATGTAATAATTTCAATGCGTTCTTCAATTTAATTTTACATGGTGCAATCTCAACTCTATTTAACGAAATTCACTCAATTTAAAATAACGAAACCATTTATTTACACAAAACTACTCTATTTACAAAGAAACTAATGCATGCTTCCTCTCAAATTAGTACCATGATTTCCCTAAATATCGATACCAAAAGCGCAAATCACATTTTCCTGTTAAACTTTCATTTTACCTTGATCAACAAATCAACAAGTGATGCGTTATTACTCACTTACGAGAGCTATACTACATTTAAGATGTACGGGACTAACAAATAATTTATAATTTCGAAAATTATCGGCAAATCTATGATAAAATCATGGACACATGACAAAAGGAGGAGTGGAAGGAGGCCCAAGAACAATGGAAACTCGAAAAAAAGGAGTGGAACAGAGAATAGAGAAAATGGATAATAAGCTAGAAAGTCAAGAAAAAGTTGAATACAGGAATAAAAGGCTTACTAAGCAAAGATGAAGAGGCAAGATAAAGTGTTAAAAACTGATAACAAACCAATTCATGATTAATCCAACAATAACAGATGGAAAGATCCATATCAACAAGCGAGAATTTTGAAAATGGGAAGCTGGGAAGAAAAAATGTTAGTTATGAAGAAAAAGAGCAAGTTAAAACAAACGGAAATAATAGTAGAAAATCATCTGACAGAAAAAGAATTACAAATACAAGGCAAAATAAGGAAGATAGCACAGCAACAAAAGAGAAATGGTAATGAGACTCGAATGGGATATCAGAAGTTAGATAAAATTGGACAATTGTATATATATAGAATCGGAAAAAAAAAGATCAATTACAACCAAAATTGCAAGATAATACTCATCCAAAAAACTGAAAACAAAATATCAAACGAACGGTCAAATGGTAACGCAAACGGCAATGAAAACGGAAAACAGAAAGGTAAAGGCTGCTGGAAAATTAGCAAAAGAGAAAAGAGAAGCAGGAAAGAAAATAGAAATAGGTTTCTGGAATGTACAAGGACTTTAAACAATGTAAGATTAAACAATTGTTAAAAGCAAACGAGTACAAAATAGATATGATGATATAAGAAACTAATCTCAAAGAGATAACTTCTATGAAAGATGGAAGCTACATCTTCTACAATGGAGGAGGTATGCAAAACAAGCTAGGAACGGGTTTTAATAAAAAATAGTTTAAAAGGAAGATTATAGATTACAAAATAAAAAATAACAGACCAAGTGACGTAAGAAAAAGGGAGACAGAACAAAATACAGTTTAATAAACGTCCGTGCACCAACTGAAGACAAGAACAAGAAATAAAAACAGAATTCTACGAAGAACTGGAGGAACTTTTAGTTAGTTTACCAAGATATGACGTAAAAATAATTGCGGTGGGTTGGAATGCTAAAATAGGTAAAGAAGAATGGATTACTGAAGTGGCAGGGAGCTTACATGCAACAGCAAATGATAATGGACAACGACTAATTAAGCTGTAGCACGCAAGAACACGATTATTAATAGCACCTGGCTTAAACGTAAAGGTGTCGACAAAATGACCTGGACGAGTCCAGATGCAAAGACGCAGAATCAAATCAATCATCTTCTAATAAACAAAGTACATATGAATGCCATCGAAAAATAAAATCTTGTAGGGGAGCTGACATACGTTCCGACCATTTCCTGGTAAAGCCAGACTGAGAAAAGTTGTGCAACATGTCCAAAAAAAAACAACAGCAAAGGGTAAATGGAACTTAGATCTGTTATAAAATGGAAAGACTAAAGAGAATAACCGGGAAAAAACTAGAAATATAACAGAAGGAACGCATAAAACTCCAAATGATATTGAGCGAAAATGGTAAAAATAAAAAGAACGATACTGAAAAGTACTGTAGTGCTACAGGTAAACAAAGAAAAACGATTGGTTCGAAAAACACGTTACATAAAAAACCTAGAGAATCCCAAGAAAAATACAAAGAACAGAGTTAACAACGCGTGTAGAGAAAAAAAAACGGGAAAGGCTAAACAAGAAGCTAACACAGATAGAAGAAAATTATAAAAACAAGAACTCAAGGATATTTTATAAAAAAATTGATAAACGAAAAACAAGGTATCAAACAACACACAATGGGACTAAGACATCAATGAGGAAAACTACATTTGGATGGAAAAGAAATTATACACATTTGAAAAAAATGCTGATAAACCAAAACCAAAAACATACACCGCCGAACACTAGCAGCGAAAAAGACGACGGGAAGCCGACATGGGAAGAATTCACAAACGCAGTAAATAAGCAAAATAGATATTTATGTATTAAGGGCATAATCAGAAGATTATGGCTCGAGGGAATGTTAAAAGCCCGACGCGAAGCGGAGGGCTTTTATATTCCTGAGAGCCATAATCTACAATTATGCCCGTGGTACATACAATGTTTTATTTTATTTTGCACCATGAAACTGGAACAAAATATTAAAAAGATTCAGTATTTTCGGCAAGTTTTTAAATGCAAATGCAGTGAAATAAAGTCGACAGTAGGCTAATTTGTTGTTACTAAGATACTGTGATATTGCTATTATATATCATGTCATGTGTTTGCTGTCAATCATGCTGCTTAGCATCAATGACATTTCCGTGCTATAAAGACCACATTACGCCCGCATTTGGAGGCGTATAAAGAACATTATGGTGGCAAAATAAAATAAAAATAAAAAAGCTCCCAACACGGATAAAATCACGGTAGAACTAATAATATATGCAGATGAAGAAATGATACAAAATCTGTTCCGAGTTAAGAACGTTAATATGGGAAAACGCGAAGATGCCACATGAGAGGGCAGTATCAGTTATTACTCCTATATATAAAAAAGAATATAAAAAACACCAAGCAATTACAGACCTATATCCCTGTTGAACACGGTATATAAAGTATTAGCAAACATGATTAACAACCGACTACAGAAAGAGGTAGCAGGAAAAATAGGTCAGTATCAGAGGGAAGGTCCGTAATTGGGTAAGAACATATACAAACACGCAGTGTTCTTGGACTTCAAACAAGCATATGCTTCAATGAAAAGGAATCAAATGATACAAGCAATGCAAGACCTTTTGCCACAACACCTAATAACAGTAATTGGAATGAAACTAGAAACAACGATTAATAAAGTACGTTTCGATCAACGAGATTCTGAAAGCTTCCATAGCAACATAGGACTCCGTCAGGGTGATCCGCTATTGTCAACACATTTTAATATCATCTTGAAAAACATAATAAGGAAAAGTAATGTTGCTTCAACGTGAAACATCCATAACAACTCACATCAAGGCCTTGCCTACGCTGATGATGTTCTCCTGAGCAGAACCAAAGAAGAGGTAAAATCTAACCAGTAACTTCAAGGAAAATGCAGAGGATACTGGCCTGGTAATCAACCCAGATAAATCGGTATATAATACTAGGAAACAAATTGCAACAAGAAAATCAGTAGATAAGAACGGCAGATGAGGACGCAGTCAAACTCAAGTTGGTGAATAAAATCTGGGAGTTGAGTTCACAAGTGAAGGAAGTTATGATGCAGAAATAAACCAAAGAATAACAGCAGCATAGAGAGGTTTAGGGGCATACAACACAGTGTTTAACAACAGAATTATCTCAAGGAAAACAAAAGTACAAGTGTATAAAAGGATAATACGCCCTATAGTGACTTTTGCCAGCGAGGTGTGGGCAATTATATTATAAATTGAAGCCAAGTTGGAAATATGGGAGAGAAGAGTGTTACGAAGAAGCTTCTGAGGAGTGTACGAAAATGGAGCCAAAAGAGAAATGGAAAAGAGTAGTAAAAAATCTAACCCAAAAGCTTTCTGCTTGTAGAGCTGATATATACATATATATATATATATATATATATATATATATATATATATATATATATATATATATATATATATATATATATATATATAAATGTTGATTCCTAGAAATCTCGTATTATTGACAAGTACATTATTTAGTGGTTGTAAAGAAAATAGATAAGATGGCAATGTGTATATACATACGTTTACCTTTTCAACTGTAAAAAAATTTCCACTAAATGGCGCCTTGTTTCGAAAAAATTTCCTGCAATTGTTCTGGTTGCCATGGTAACAAGCCAAAATAAAGGCATCCTATTGGTTTTAAAGTAGAGGTGTGAAATTTTCACAGTAATACCACAGTATACGGACAAACAGCAGGTTCACTTTCGTGTCGCGCTTTGATCTTTTCGTGCGGTTTTAAAACAGGAGGAGGGGCCAAGATTTCTCTCAACCACGTTAATGAACAGGTCCGTGCTTAACAAATTATAATAAAACATGCTTTTTGCAATTTTATTATTGCATAAAGTTTTTTCAAATTGGATTTGATTATGGGTAGTAAAAACATTGATAGATACTTACATATATTTATTTACTTTACATACATTTACATTACAATTTTATACATGTCTCCAAATTATAAATTTTCTGTTCCTATTTGCAATTTTAAAATTTCTGTTGGCATACAATAAAGTGTAATACACCCTTAACCTGGCATATAAATTAAATATAAATTCATAATTAAAGTTCTCACATGGGTGTTTAAAGTTTAATAGTTTAAATAAATTTACAAAATTTTTCACAATATTTTCTTGAGTACATATATTTTCAAAATGTTTTTGAAAAGAATTTCCATGCATGTGACGAATTGGACAAAATTCTTAAATCTACCAAATAAGTTAATATCACTATTTGTATATGCCCTTTCATAAGTATAAACTGCAGTTTCGTCTAATTCCTTATACGCATTGGCATAATTCAAACATATGTCGCATGAATGTTTTGTTAAACATTTTTTTATCAAATATCCACAAATGTATCTTGTAAAATTTTGCTGTAGCATATCAACATTTTGATAATCTGTGTCCGTAATGGAAACATCATCAAAAAAATTCTCTGGTGGAAATTGTTCTGCTGATGTTTCTGGAGAATTCATAACAACAACTACCTTTAATGAAATACTCGACTCGTCCTTCTGGCAATTTTCAGTTCCAGAATGCATAATCTGAATACAGAAAAGTTTGGAATACAGGTTGGATTAATGGATTGACCATTTTGTTGGCGAATTGCTCCAAAAATTTTCTAAGCAATCTTCGTGTCAATAAAAATTGCAACCCCTCATTTTGCGCAAATTCTCCCAATTTTAAAAAGCCTTGAATTGATATTTGCCATCCCTTAATGCATTTTATGGATGAGGAGGTTACATTAATTCCTCTGGAATTTTTTATTACCAGATTTTCGAACATATGAAGATTTTTCAACAAAAACTCATGTTGTTCTTGTGTAAACTCAAACGCATTTTGATATTTTGTTTTTCCATATTTGGAAGAAGAATTCAAAGAATCAAATAAATTGTTTATTTTCTCTATAAAATTTTGGGTGGCTAATGCTTCGACGGGGAGCTTGTTAAATCTGATGTATAAATTTAAACAAGACGCCACAGTTGCACTAAAATTTGAGCTGCATATTTAACTTTCATTTTTTCAAAACTGCTTGGTGAAATATGTGAATTGCTTAATCGAGGTGCACCACGTATGGCGTACGACTTATCTTCCTCATAAAATGATTTAATAAATTTCCAAGAAATCAAATTTTGTTCTAAAAAAATCGTATTTAAGCAAATTATTTCAGAGAGATTCTAAGAGATGAGGAATGTCAAAATAAAAGCAATTTTAACATTGCCACAGACAAAAAAGGTTGTTCTGGAAATGCCCAAAATTTTTCCAAGTTGAATATTGTTTGAACCCATATCGCAAACGAGATAAAATCTTTAATCCAAGTTCTTGTAATTTTTCGATAATACGAAATAATATTTCTTTTAGTTTTGCGCGGGACATGTAGAATTAACAAAATAAGAAAGAGGCTGTTTCAATTAGAACAAAAGCCTCTTAACATGATGACTGTAGCATATCCCGCAGGTTTAAAGTTTCTTTCGGTTCCGCCAAAATCTTCAAAACCAATAATTTTATCACAATCTCTTGCAAAAATAAATTAGCCTTTAGACTAATTTCGTCAACACAAATCATACACTGTTTATTAAGAGTATTAAAATTTTCGACCTTATTCTCCAAAATTTTAAAGACCTTATCGTTAAGACCTGTCGAAATTTTAACATCCTTAATAAACCTTCGCAAAGTACATACACTTGGCAAGCAATATTCTTTAACAAGTTTCTTTTTATATAACTTGGGACCTTGGAAGTACAGACTTAAACAGTAATTTTATATCTACGGCCTCCAGATTTTTTTTAAGTTTTCAGAAACTTGCACGTTTATAAAATTCGCCAAATTAACGGATGGACAAAATTTAAAAGTAAGTTTTTGTAGTCTTCCATAGTAACCCTTTCTAAATAATCAGAATTATTTTTATCATGAAGTTTGGCGATTTTTTCTTCAAATAGTTATTCTCTTTTGAAATTTTGTTATGGAATACCTTAGCTTGCGTTTTCTTGGTGTTCCTGCAGACAGGGACTTTGGTGTCTGTGTTCTGCTATCTATCGACGGAGAAAGCAATTGACGTGGTGATTGAACTGATGGGGTCTTTGGTGAAATTGGTAAAAGTGTCGTTGGTGAAAATGGTGAAAGGGTCGTTGGTGAAAATGGTGAAAATGAAGAGTCTGTAGAATCTAAAGATTCATCATCGACGTCGGCTGTAACTAAATCTAAAATATTTTCTGTAAATTTCAGTTATTAAAAAAATTTGATTAATACACACCATTGTCATCCGGTTTTCCAGAAGAACCTTCTAAAGACGGAAATAATGTTGGGTTAACATTTTTTTTCAATCTACTATGGGATTTATTTGAAAACATATTTTCTTCAAAATGTGCACATAGCCTGTACGATGAATTAAATATATTTCCAACTTTGGGAAATAAATCCTCTCTTTGGCACGCTGATAACCAAATTCTTGCTCTAAAATAAAATGTGTGCTTACAATTTATGAATACATACACAGAATTTAAATATAAATTTAGTTTAAAGTAATTTTTTTTTTTGGATAGGAAAAATAACACTTACCGTACATTATCCGATGGAAATTTAAAAAAACTGTGCACATAGGTTTGGGAAGTATTTAAACAACCTTTAGCTGCACAACGCCTCACAAAACTCATAATACTGTAGTAAACTGAAGACATTGTACTAAAGCCACCAATATTTTACTAATGGTTTCGGAAATTGCTTTTATACATTGACAAATGTCTTTCAGGCATAAACAGGTACCTACAGGTAAGTTTACAGTCGTAAAACATCATCATATTGGGTTTTACCTAAATTAAATTCTTTATCTTTACCGACATAAACTAAATTACAAAACCTTCCCTTTAAAAGGGGTTTTATAATTATTAATTAATTAATTGGTTATTATTTAACAATCTCTAAACAAAATATTTAAATGCCAACATATGTAGTGCATAAGTATTAGATTTATAAAATTAATAATAATATTATTACATATTATGTATATTATTAAATATGCAAATATTCTTTAATACGCCTCTTTATAATTGCGAAGTGTATCCCACAAACGCTAGATTAAAAATGTGCTCAACAGCCCGGTAGCAGCCGGTAAAGTTGCGCGAGAAAATCAACGCGTGGAAAAATATTCGTCCGAGTGAACCTGCTGTTTGTCCGTATGCTGTGGTAATACCACAAGAGGTTAAATAATTTCCGGATTTAATTTAAGCTCGCATAGTATTCGGTAAGAAAATTTTACACCAAATTGTGTTTTGCTTCTAAATTATTCACAATTGAAACTATTAAATGGAAAAATGGAAAATAAAATGGTGTCTAAATATTATACAGAGTGTTCCAGAATGATGGTCAAATATTTTACCAGAATATTCTACAAGCCTTTTTAGTGAGGATCTTCATATGAAATTTTTCAATTTGGGTCCTCCCTGTTGAGATATTCGAGTTTTAAAATGGTGGAAAATATTTTTTTTCTTTTTTCTTGAAAACGGTTAAACTTAGAAATTTTAATTTTGGTACACATTGTCAGCTAGTCAAATGCTATTTTATGGTGGTATCTATTCTTTGGCTCATGTATCTGGAGGGCGGGAATCAGCAACCCCTAATTTTTTTTCTTTCAGAACTTTTTCCTGCAATAGCCGATTAAAAAAACATTTTTTTACATACTACAACTAATTTTAAAACTTTTTTCATTCTTGTCATTTTTTCATACAACCAACAGTTTGCGCGGAAAAAACATAAAAATTGAGAAATAGTTGATTAAACTATTTATTTCTCAATGTATAATCTTAACCTCTATTTTTATTTTTTTCCGAACAAACTGTTTATTGTATGAAAAAATGACCAACGTGAAACATTAAAAATTATTAATTTCATTAAATACATAAATAAAAAGTTTACCTCAAGTAGGATTTGAACCTACGACCTGTACTTTGCTAGAGTATCGCGCTAACCAACTGCACTATCAAGGTTCAAGCCCCAATCGATGTAAATTTTGTCTTTATGTATGTAGAACTGATGTAAATTCTAAATATAATTACATATTTAACTTTGAACTTATTCGTTCATAACAAAAACTTATAATAACATAAAGTGAAATATGTTTTAAAATTAGGTGTAGTATTTAAAAAAAAGTTTTTGTTGAAATCGGCCATTGTAGGAAAAAGTTCTCAAACAAGTAAAACTAGGGGTTCCTGATTCCCGCCTCCAGATGCATGAGCATGGCTTGTAGAATACTCTGGCAAAATATTTTACCATCATTCTGGAACACCCTGTATATATTTAATTTGAACATTTTTGATTCAAACTCCAGATTTTTCGCCTTTAAGAAGAAAGGAGGTGGTCTTATCTTCCTGCGTTCTCACTTTGAGTGGTCTACTGCTCTCTCCTATGTATGCTCTGCCACATTCGCATGGTAGGTTGTATACACAATTCTTGGAATTCTGATCTTAATTGTATGGTTTGGTTTTGGTTAGTATTCCAATGAACGTTCTGGTCGATTTGAAGGCAGTGCGTATCTTGTATTTGCTGTCTATCCTTCGTATTTTGTCTGAGGTACTTTGAATATATGGTATTATCACTGTATATTTATGTTCTTCTTTTTCGGTTACCCTTTTCCTGTTTAGGTTCTAGATGTTAGATTGAGGTAGCCATTTTCTTTGAGTGTTATAGCGATATTTTCTTTTTCTTTGTTCAGGTCCTCTTGTTTTCAGCATATTGTTTTTGCTCTATCGTACAAACATTGTGCCACGCCTAACTTTACGTTTTGTGGTGATTGGAGTTATAGTGTAGGTACCTCCCCGTGCTGGTAGGTTTCCTGTATACATTTGTCGTGAGTGTTGTCATTTCTGGGTACAAGTATATCCAGGAATGGCAATTTTTGTTCAGACTCCAATTCCTTTATAGAGGGTGCGCGTCTATTTACATGATCTAGGAAGTCATCTAGCTTATGCTTGCCATGTTGCCAAACTACGAAAGTATCGTCCACGTATCTAAGCCACATCCTTGGTTTCTCTGTGAATTCGGATATCGCTTAGTCTTTCAAAGTCTTCCATATATATATATATATATATATATATATATATATATATATATATATTGCTCACTATGGGTGATAGTAGGGAGTCCAGCGCCATCCCAAACTCTTGGTAGAATTTGTCTTCTACCTGAAAATATGTAGTTCTAATGCATATTGTCAGAAGTTCCATTATTGTGTTTACCGAGAGTTGCGTGCGTTCGTCTAACGTTTCATCCTTTTCCAGCTTGTGCCTTATGATAGTGCCTTATCAGGAGGCATATTTGTGAATAGACTGTGGTTGGAAGTTTTTGATGGTTTCCATGAAGTGCTGCGTATTCTTAACCATAGACTCGGTTTTACCCGATAAGGGCGTGATGATACCTAGCAGATAGTGTGCTAATGGGTGACAAGGTGAATTTCTCGAGCTCACAATTGGTCTCAGAGGAATTCCTTGCTTATGAATCTTTGGTAGGCCGTACAGATGCGGAGGTTTGCTGAAGTGAGGGGTAATTCAAGTTCTCTGGTAATCGGAGAATTCCCCCTTATGTTTTGCCAGCGTCAGGTATATCCGTCTTTCGATTGATGGTGCGGGGTCTTTTGGTATTTGTTTGTACTCGCCCCCGTCTAATAGTTCTAGGATCTTACTGTTGTAAGTGTCTCCATATCCATTACCACAGTGACGTTTCCTTTGACTGTCGGGATAATTTTGATCGTTGGGTCATTCTTAAGGAAAATGACCGCTCTCCTTTCTAGGTTAGAGGTTAGATTTAGTTCGTCTAGATGAATTTAGGACTGATCTAACCTTACTTCTGTATTCTTCGGCTTCTTCAGAATCTAATTTCATAGCTGTTTCTTCGACTGCGGTTATTAAATCTACTTTCGGAATATACCTCCGTGTTATCGCATAGTTCAAGCCTTTGTCGAGAACCTGCATTTCGTTTTCGTTCTACTGTCGTTTAGAGATGTTTATGACAGTGTATTTTCGATTGATGTTGGTTGGTTCTTTCATCTCCTACATTAGCAGAATTTAATAATTGAAGAAAACCTTTAATTAATTAATTAAACATTTAAATTTAAAAAACGACAAAACTTTTTAATTACTAAGCATTTAACAAAATTTAGAAAACGAACAATACTTGCGTCCAAATAAATACCTGATTTTTCATTGTTTTCTCCGAAACACTCTTTTCAATACTGCTAACAATGGTTTCTCACGAAATTTTACGAAATCGTTTCATTTTTACAATAAACTTAACTTAAATTTTTTAACGTGACTGTCAGTGGTTTGACAAATGCTTCTTGTTCATGACAGGAATAGCTCTGTTACTGTAATTCATAACGTTCAATGGGATTGTCGCTGTAATCCCAACGAAGCTGCCTTGCTGTATAGGAGTAAATTATACCTGAGGGAAATATTCAGGAAAGTAGAACATCTATCTGTAAGAAGAATAATAAAAAAAAACAAATTTCATCCTTATCATATTAAACTACATCAAGAGCTCAAGGAGACCGATTTTCAAAACAGGATTAACTTTGCAATTGGGTAGAACAAAAGTTAAATGAAAAAGTATAATTTTTGGATAAGATCATAATTACAGACGAGTGCATCTTCCACCGCAATGGATTTGTTAACCAGCACAATATTCATTATTACTCAGATGAAAACCCACACTACTTCTGAGTTCATAGTCAAGAAAAATGGTAGATTAATGTTTGGGTAGGCATATTCGGTACTTCAGTTGTTAGTTTCTTTTTCTTTGACGGTATTCTAAATTCGAATTTGTATTTGAATTTTCTCGATAATAAATTATTTTGACTCCTTGAAGATATACCGCTCGCTCAAATTAGGGACATGTATTTTCAGCAAGAAGGCGCACCTCCACACCGCGCCCGTGTAGTAAGTGAATGGCTCAATGCATTTATTGAAAAGTGGATAGGAAGGGATTGACCAACATGATGGTTAAAGACATCTCCAGATATTTCTCCGCTTGATTTTTTTTGTGGGGATACGGTACGGAAAACGTGTCTGCTGTACTACCAACCACCGCGGAAGATACGAAAAATAGAATCCGAAACGTTTTATATTAAATAGGGTTAAAATACTTTTCGTCGTAGAATACAAAGTTGTTTAGAACAAGGTGGTCGACATCTTGAATATTTATTAAAATAATTTTTATTTTTGGATCGTAATTTTGTTTTTTGTGTTTATGTGCTTTTCTACTTAATAAATAATGTTTTATTTTCCACTGGTTACTAGATCGTACAAACTAAAAATTGAAAAATACAGCAAATTAATCAGAAATTGTGAAATCGAAAGAAATATACCGAAGATAGATACAGACAAATGTATGTCGTTAGAAAGGTAAAAAATTCTGCATTTGATGCAAAAATGAAAAAATTTGAAAAATCAAGTTACCATTGATTGAAATTTTCTAAATTGACAAAGTAATTTCTCTAAACACAAAAAGAATTCGGATTTGACAGTCCGGTCTACGTTAGTACATTTCATGTCTAGTAACATAGCAGTCATGTTCTTCTAAGTTTTTTGATCACAGCGATATTTAATTTTTTTCAGACATCTACTTTTTGTAAAAATGCGATTCGTTTCAGGTACCGTGTGTGATACAGAAAACCGTACTAGAATTGACCAAGGAATCCAAATATGCGACAATATACAGGGGGTTCCATTAATAAAAAACTTTGATATAAATCGCCCTGTATAAACTTTGCGATTCAAGTGAAAATATTTTTTTAGGTTTGAGCGTTAAGGTTATCCCACCACAACCCATCAACAAACTTTAGACATATTTCTTAATAAACCCATAATCTTCCACACACGCACTGTTGGCCCACCCTGTATATTCAGACAGCGAAAAAATGAACTGAAACAATTTTGTAAGGCACAAAATTTACTATTAAACTCAAGTGAGAGTTTAACTATCTCCAATAGTTTAGGAGGAAGTTGGGCGACAAAGTTTTGCATAATTTTTGACGCCTGTAACACTTAAACTATCGAAGATCGTGATACCCTCGGTCTTTTTTTTAGTAAATTTTGTGCTTTACAAATTTGTTCACATACAATTTCCCTCTATCACCGTTTAGGTGGCGAAAACACCATCAGATTTAATTCTGGTACAAAAAAAATTATTTTTCAGCTCAACTCAGCGACATTGAGCTACCCTATTGTTTTTAAGATATAAAACGCACCACAAGAAGCATGTTTGATATTGAGCAATTTTTTGTATCTCTAAAAATAAACTCGATACACACGAAAAACACATCAAATGAGCATTCCGCAAACGAAATTAATCCAACGAGTGAAGTCATGCGCACAGTCTGACGAAATCTGAACGCCGGAGCATCCGGCCCTGGTATGCAGCGTTTTCGAGATATAATAGGGGGGTTGGTATTATCAACCCTTCAGATGGCTTTTAAACCAGAATGATTTGGAAGATTATCTTGACTATTCAACTCACCCTCTTTATGTCAACTATCAACAAATTACAATTTAATATTTTTTTATGTTTGGATCAATCTGAGCACAATGTGCGACAATTCCGCTAGCGGAATATTCCCGACAATTTTTTCTCTTCCTGTGAAATTTAATTGCCTTCTGGTACAATGTCAAATTGACACAAACTTTGGCGTTTATTTTGTTCGTCAAAGTAATGCAGACTCAGACTACCATCGAAACCACTATATAACCTGCAACTTGTTCTAAATTAAAACTAATTAATTAATTCATGACTTGTCAATTGACCGTCAATTTTGTTCATCTTACCATTCGTGGGCGACGAATTGTATACATTTTTTTCAAAGTGCTTAATCGTGTTTATTGCTTCAAAATTTATATCGACGTAACAAACACTCATACACTTTGGCAAAAATTTTCGGCAGTTCATCGGCCACTTGAGGTATTGTATATGAAAATTCCAATTTGATAGTAAGTACCGTTTCGGAGATGTAATATGGAGGTGGGTATTATCAACCCTTTTTGAATTCGATGTAAGCCTACGCTTACATCGTAGTTTGCTTATTAGTTAAAATAATGCCCATCCTCATGTTTTAGTCTACTTTTATCTGATTTAATTTAAAATGTACGCCACTGATGCTTCGTGCAACTTTGGAGATTTTAGCCGCTGTAACTGGCCGCTCTTTTCAGACCGGTTTAAAATAATAATTTATATCGGCATTAGAATCTAAAATAACAACATACTTCTAACTAACCTAAAGAGAAATACATCTCAGTAATTACATTTTATACTTAGAAACTTTGCAAGTTATATAAAAAGTTTGATTTTTTAATTACGTCACCCTCTGATTGCGCAGAGGCAAATAATTTAAATGATCAAATTTCATGTTTAAAAGATTAAAAAATAATGACGATTACAATTGACTGTAAAAATGTGCTGCCTACCTTTAAATACTTGATCCATTCCCTTAACTCGTCCAGCCATATCAGAAAGCTGCAATTTAAATTTACACCTCTCAGCAGTTACTTTTTCATCGAGATCTCTAGCAAAATTACGTTCTAACTCCTTTGTTTTAACCTCAAGAGCATCTTGTAAATGATCAGCAAATGTTTCAGACTGTAGCTTAAGCTGTTGACGAAGTTCCTTCTCTGAGTCGGCGCGTAAAGCTAAACACTAAAATAAAATAATAGACGAAAAAGACAAAGCAAACCAACATTACCTTTTTTTGAAACTCTAGGGCAAGGTTTTTTCGTTCTTTTTCAACAAGTTGATCAATTTGGGCGTCAGTTAATATATCTTTATTTCCTCTACGTGCAGTTTCTAAAGCGATTCTAATTTTTTCTTCTTCTAATATTTGTAATTTGCATAATTCCTTTTGATAAAATAAAACATTTGAAAAAGCGTGCAAAATGAATAAATCTAATTCTCCCCCTTGCAAATTTAATTTCCTGTCGGTAATATCAACACCAGGAAATAAAGTTTGTATTTCATCTATAAAATGATTTCTAGCATGCTCAACTTTATTCCAATATTTATCTGTAAGATTCAAACTCTTTGTTATTTCGTCTAATTCCTCTTTTGCTTTTTTAAGGTCATCATGAATTTTGTCAATATTTACACGAGATTGCTTGATTACAAGTTCAGGAGCTCCACATCTCGGATTATCTAAAACCTCTTCTAATTTTTTTATATTTTTTTTTGTTTCTTTATACAAATTTTGTGCTGTTCGAAGAGTATAATCTTTAGCTTTTGTCTTTTTCCTTATAGTATTCCAGATTTCTGGATCTGTTTTATCAATAGAATCTTCGATGATTATTTCAACATCTTTAGTGTAATTTTTTAAAGCAAATACTGCTTCATTGTAAGCTTTAACTGTATCAGCAGCTGATTTGCCCATTTTTTCTTCTAATTCCAAAATATTTTTTGGATGGGTAGGTGTTATTTCTTCTGGTTCTTTTATCTCACCACCTAAAAACACAACGGTGTTGTATTAATGAAAAAAATGAAAAATGTTCACCCCACATCTAAATAACGATATTTAGAAAATAATGCAAATATTTTAACTACTTCTAAAGGCTCACTGTTGGGATAGCTAACCATTCTATACTTTTTGCTCTATAGTTTCCAAAAATCGTAAAAGTACTTTAGGCTCGTATAACATAGCTTTTGGAGCTTATTTATTATCACACCAAAAATTATCAACCAAAACTTGTGAAAAATTGGATTACTTGTTTCTATACTTTTTGTTCAAATGTTAATAAGTTTCCAAACATTGCGAAAAATGTCTCGTGTAATGTAGCTTTTTAGGGCTTACTTATTACTCTGCCAATCAAAAAATTGAAAGATCTTTCTACACTTTTTACTATAAAGTTGATATTTTCTATATATTTCTTAATATTAACAGAACACATGCGATTATTTCATAATACAAAATTATTATGAAATAATAAAAAATAAAAAATCCAGAACAACTGCAGGAGCTTGGCAGAAAGCATGTCCAGACGATGTTCGGCTGTTATTGCGAAAGGTGACACCACCAAGTATTGATTCAATATCCCTTATGTCACATTTTTACACTAAACATAAAATATAAACCTAATTTTATTATGTTTATTACTTTTATTTATTGTTCCCAAAAGAACACTTAAAAAAATAGATTACGGACATTATACGACAATAATAAATTACAAAATTAAAATTTTGCAGGGTGGCTCTAATAATTTGACCAGTCACTGTAATTTACACTTAAATTCTGTAAACTGTTATACGGGTGCAGCAGAGGAAACGCATGTTTTTTTGACCGCTAGTACGCGGCGACGAGTGGATATATTGACCTTGAGCGGCACTTGAGCTTAAACAATGCAGTTTTCGTCGCTATGGAACGTAACCGTGTGTTCGCGGTCGGACGCCGAGATACAGTCCCAGATCGAAACACTATACTGCGATGGGTTTCAGCTTTTAGAAGTAACTGGATCTGTGATGAAAAAAAAACCACCTAGTCTTCCTCATTCAGTTCGAACTCCGGAATACGTAGGCAGTGAGAACGGCAGTTCTTTCTAGTCTGAAATGATCTGCTTTATAACCATCAGTGTTGGTATAATAATAAATAAATAATATGAGATGTAAACGGTAACTTATGCTGGGTTCGTGCCAATAAGCCTATCGGGAGTGTATCTCAATTTTAATAATAATGGAAAAGCAGTAAATTTTATCACTTTACATTTATTTAATGAAGTTTGTTAACTACTGTAACACTCATGCTATCTAAATAATTATGGTAATTTTACAATTAAGGTGCACAAAAAGAAATGAATATACGATCGTATAATCTCACATTTTGCACCGGCTTTCTTTTTCTTTTTAACTATGACATATTAAATGGTACAGATCGTTAGTTTATTATAAATTTATAAATAACAAGTTGAACTTAAATATTACTTGTAATTTTTAAAGTGGAAAGTATGTAAAATGATAATTCAAAACTAAGCACAGTGATAAAAAAAAACTATAAATTAAATTGAAAGTCAAACAAAACATAAAATCTCAGTTATACTGTTTGTAATTAAATTAACAAATATTTTGATTTGCGGAATAAAATGGAGAAACACTTATCTGTAGAAAGTTCCGCTTCCAGGTGTTATCCGACATTAACTATGAAAATTCCCAAGTATATTGTCTAGTTCTTAATATATATTTTGTTATTAATTAAGTAAAATTCGTCGTTGACCTTTCCAATGATAATCCTCTAACTACCAGCATGCTTTTCAAACAAACTTACACGACTATTATCATGTTTCCCAAGATTCTGGTAGCTTAGAAATTCAATATTTCGTATCAAATAAATCTGAGACGAGAAGTACGGACAAAAGCTAAAGGATTGTAATTAGTTTTGGGTAATTAAAAATATGTAACTTACGCCTTGTTAAGAAGACCTTTCAATCAAAATGACTTAATTAAAGTTCACTAAACTCTTAATAATCAAATCCGCGATAATGCGAAGTAAACTTTGGTAATCGTAAACTCAACGTTTTCTTTCAAAAAATCGTCTTTTCCATATTTATTTAGACAACGCTCCTCATTTTTTTGTAGTGCCTTCTTTATTGTCATTTTTTATATGACTATTCTATCGTAAGTTGGCGTATGCATGTACAAAATTTAAATATTGACAATGTAATTGTGTGGAATGAAATCGTTACAGCTTGGCGATAGGCTTTATCGCTGGGTATGTCACGTCGTTTGCTTCATCGCATCTTACATGAAGATCTCAAATTTCACCTGTACAAAATAATGATTGTCCAGCAGCTAAGTGAAGCGGATTTTGTGCAGCGCAGAGAATGTTGTCGCATAATGTCCGCCATTCATAAGGAAGATTCGGATGATACAGTATCGATGAACACCAAAAACGTCTCCACAGCTCAAAAGAAACTGTGGTGCGGTATCTCCAAGACAGAGATTGTTGGACCTTACTTTTTTGAAGAGGGAGGAACCGCAGTTACAGTGAAATCACCACGCTACGTCGAAATGTTAAATAACTTTCTTCGTCCAGAATTTGAAAGGCGTCGAGTGAACATGTGAGAAATATGGTACCAACAGGATGGTGCCACAGCTCACACGGCGAGAGCATCCATGGATATGGTTCGAGAAATGTTCCCAAGACATGTCAATTCCCGATATGGTGATGTTACTTGGCCCTCAGGCTCAAGCGATTTGTGTATATGTGACTTTTGCTAGGGCTACTTAAAATCATCATCATCTATTATTAAATGGAAAACTTTTTTTTCTATCATGAAAGCTACTCAGATTTTCAGTAGTGAACAACATGCGTTTCCTCGGCGCTACCCTACATAAACACACACTATCGGGTAAGTCGGTGTACATACAAATTAATTAATCATCATGTTTAATGTGTTTATATGAAAAGGCAACATGGACAGATGATAATTTTGCACTCAATTCAGGTATTGTGGAACGTGTGCAATTGCGTCGATTCATAATAGTTTTTCTATTTTCAATGTATACGAAAATAAATAAAATCTACCTAAGTACTCATTTTTTGTAGGAATGTAGATAAAAGTTTCGCGATTATGGTAGGTATTTTGTGCCAATTATGCATTAGAGTAAAATAATTGTGTTTCAATATTATACACTATCAATAATTAAATGTATCTGTGGTTGTTTTCGCGTGTTGTCGATAAATCCACGTTTGAATTTTGAATTATAACGGTGGACTTCTTTGATTAAAAAGTCGTCCAATATGGTTATGTATACATCTAAATAATTTCAACTATTTAAAAAGAACATTTATATAACGAATGTCACATCTGTATGAGTGGACTGAACACACCGCCCGCCTTGAATGTACGCATTCAACCAACAATATATAAAGAAACAAACCAAAATTATTAACCTATTTCTAAAGTCCATGTAATACGCAAATTGTTCTTTTCTCATACGCATTAATATTGTTTAATCTAAATGTATGGGTAGAGGTATCACCTTTGTTACACTTCTTTGTACACACCCTTTACCGTTTTCCCTGACACTACGCGAACTTTTCCATCCTGTCCAAGAAATAATTCCACTATTCGTCCAAGAGGCTAATGCAGCGGTGGAGCCTGGTCTTCTTTAAGTAGAACCATGGAACCAATTTTGATATCACTCACGTCTGGTGATTGCCATTTAGTCCGCGTAGTTAATTGGTGTAGGTACTCGTTTCGCCATCTTTTCCAAAAATGCTGCTTAATGTATTGGATCTTGATAAGCGATTGCGTTACACATTTTGTACTCCAGGCCGTTTCGGTCACGCCCTATGCACAACATCGTATAGTTTGTGACCGACGGCGCTCTAGAAGCACGCAAAGCATCGACTGATTTTTCGGTCATAATGACCGACGCAGCGTGATACGGTATGACATGTTTCGGACATTTAGACCGACCTGGCAGGGAACGTGTTAAATATATGTTCATTACGAGTACATTCGACCGCTAAACTTTACCTACTACAATTTGAGCCTTATATCTATAGTCAATACGGTTCACTTTTTTTGGAACGTTTTAGTGAATGACAACATTCGAAAATTTTGCGCCTGGGTGACGTCGCACTGTTGCCTAATAACCTAAAATTATCAAATATGACGATTGCATTCAAAAAATTATGTTATCACTCTTTTTCCAAATCAAATAAGAGGAGCAGAGGGCAGATTCGTATTAAGCGGAAAGTTTTTAAACATTTGTTTTCAAATTTGAAGGTTGATGCAATTTTTGTTTTTGGTACAATATGTGATTCTAAGTTTAATTATAACAGTGTGGTGCGTATTGTCTTATACAATATTTTTCCTTGACTGCAAATGCAAAATTTAAGCTAACTTTTACCTTTATGTTTGATCTTAATTGTAATTAACGAATCCTAAAAGTAAACAATTAACGTCGGGAAAGCTAACGGGACCATTATCCTTATTTGTAGTTGCCCTTCAATTGAATAAAAAAAAAAGAAACTTAGAGGATGGAAACGTTTAAGATCTCACAGTTCGCGACAATAATAAAACAGATTTGATAAATAAATATTAAATTAAATAACAAAGAAGTAATTATAACTCGGAAAGCTAAATTAAAAATAAATCATCATTTGGTCGCAAATAAATAACAGCATCCGGTGACAGGTGCGAGAGCCAGAAATCGCGTAGGGAGCAATCTGGTTGAAACGTGACGTGATTGAAGGGTATGTAAGTGAAAAATGTGTATGTATATATGTACATGTAGACATACATACAGTAAGTATACACTCTATTATTTATATCTTTCTTACCTGTCTATATTTCTGCTTCTGGCTTCCTTACGTGACGAGGCAGTAGACAAATAACTGTCCGGTAGTAGGACGATACCGTTAGTAGGGAATGCTACATCGTCCGGGGCACGATTTGGCCAGTAACCGGTCTGCTCCCTATGGTATTACTCAAGAGAACAATCTAATTGCATCGGATCGACCTAGATACAAGGGAGGTCAAGGTCGAAACAGACAGGCCCCGTTGCTGACGACTGTGCAAGGAATTAATGGCGAGTAAGTACGTGGAATGTTAGAGGTATGGTGAAGAATTTGAAATTGCGAATGTAATGTACGAAAGACACCTTGATATTCTGTGTATCGGAGACAAAGCGCAAAGGAAAGGATGCTGTGGAGGAGGATGGTAGCCTAGCACTATGGTCAGGAGTTCAGACTGAAGTGTATGGCGCAAAAGGAGTTCGGGTGATCGTAAGTGAAAGAGCGAAAAGATGTGTTAAACAGTACGAATGGGTATCTCCCCGGGTAATATGGGTTAGGTTGAAATTGGAGTTTCGAAGAATGTTTCTTAATGCATGCTATGCAGCGGTGAATGAAGAAAGAGGCCAGGAGCGTGAGAAATTCTGGAATGAGGTAGAGAACGTGTTGAACATATGTATGCCAAACGAAAGAGTGATGATAGTGGAGGATATGAACGGATGGGTAGGTGTACAGAGTGATCATACGGAACGCGTTCTAGGAATGTTCGGACACCAAAGAGTCAATGAGAATGGTGAACGCCTGGTGAACATCTGTGTGGAGAGAAGCCTGTTTGTATCCAATACATGGTTTAAACATAAAAATGTGCATATGTATACACCGCAAGAGGTGAATCTAAGAGTATGATAGACTTGATAGTGTACGGTGAACGGCGCAGATCGGAGTGTGGCTCAGACCACTTTTCGGTTATGTTGAGAGTGTGTTTAGGGCAAAAGTGGGCCTGGAGAAGGAAAGTAAACGTAGTGCGAACGTTCAGGATTAGGGTAGACAAACTGGTGGATAATGGTGCGAGAATGAAATAGGCAGATGCTGTGAGTAAAAAGTTGAATGTAAATGAAACAGTATGGAATGAAGAAATAGGACACTGGCGTTGAAAGTGCATGGATAAGCTGTGTTGTCAATTGTGCCGTGGTAGACAGAAAAAATGTGCTTGGTGGAATGAGTCGGCAAAAAAGGCAGTATGTAAGAAAAAAGATGCGTACATGGAATGATTGCTGCAAAAATTGAGATTGAGAAAACGCGATTGTATGAGGTGTACAGATTAAGAAACAAAGAAGCAAAAGAGGCAATGGGAATAAGTAAAGAGGAAGTTATAGCTGTGGAAGGAGAGAAAATGCAGAATGATTTTGAGGGAAACAAAAAACTCTTCTGGAAATGGGCCAAAAATACAAAACGTGGCCCAAAACAAAACGCTGCAGGAGTGATGAATACGAGCAACGAAATAGTATGGGACGATTGTGAAGTGAGGAAATGCTGGCAAAAATATTTCGGAAAGCTGTACAGTAGTGTGGAAAATAAGACTGCAGGGTTAACTAAGGAGAATGTAGAAGGAATGGTGAATGAAACTGAGGATATTGGGATAAATGGGGTAGAGAAAACGGTAGGAAGGTAGAGAAAACGGTAGGAAGGTTGAAAAACGGCAAGGGAGCAGGCATAGATGAAATCACTGGTGAAATACTAAAGTATGGAGGTGCAAAGCTTATACGAAGATTGTGTGAATTATTCAATGTATGCCTTATGTGTGGAAAAGTGATGAGGGATTGGAAGAGCGCGATCGTTGTTCACTCTATAAGGGCAACGGGAACAAGAGTGATTGCAAGAACTACAGTTTGCTCAGAGTGCCTGGAAAAGTATTTGGAAGAATTCTGATTGATAGAGTGCGAGAAACTACACAAACTAAGATTTGGGATGTGCACGGTGGCTTCATGCCAGGGAGAGGATGTGCCGATCAGATGGTAGCTCTCCACCAGGTGATCGAAAAGTGTTTAAGGGCAAAAAAGAAGCTGTACTGTACGTTTGTAGATCGGAGAAAGCATACGACAGAGTGAACAGGGAGAAGCTGTGGGAAATATTAAATGAATATGGCGTAAATAAAGGTCTAATAAATAAAATAAGGGCAGTATACAACGGTAGTCAGGCATGTGTAAGGGTGAGAGCAGGCGTGAGTGAATACTTAGATATTGAGCAAGGAGTGCGACAAGGCTGTGTGATGTCACCGTGGTTGTTCAATGTATATATGGATAAATGTGTTAGACAAGCATGTACCGATACAAATGGTGTAATGGTTGGTGACGTAAATGTACGACTTCTGGTGTATTCAGATGACAGTCTTATTATGTGACAGCGCGGATGAGCTACAAACCGATCTGAGGAAGTTTGATACAGTCTGTGAGAGCATGGACCTGAAGATAAACGTGAACAAAACTAAGATTATGGTGTTCAATCGAGAAGGTGGAAAGGAGAGTAGAGTATTTACCCTGCAAGATGAAATTGTGGAGCAAGTGGACGAGCTGGTATATGTGGGTAGAATGTTTACTGCAGATGGTACAATTGAGGGCGAGTTTGGACGAAGAGTCAATGCTGGAAGGAAAGTGATTGGAAGTATGTGGACGATAATGAGAAACGAAAGCATGAGCCTAGCTGCGAAACGAGAAATCTATAATGGCGTGTTTGTCCCATCCGTACTGTATGGAACAGGGACATGGATATGTCAAAAAAAGCACGAAAGAAAAATAAATGACGTGGGTATGAGATTCCTGAGAAATGCATGTGGTAAAATGAGAAGGGACAAGATAAAGAATGAATGCACAATGAAGGAGTGTGGGGAGGAAAAGACGATGATGGATATATATAAAAGTAGTACATTATGTTGGTTAGGTCACATTGAGAGAATGAACAACAAAAGATTAATGAAGCAAATATATGTGGGTGAGGTTATGGGAAAGGCTGGGTCTGGTAGGCCGCGTAAAACTTGGCTGAATGTAGTAGAATGTATGATAAAGAAAAGAAAGATAAGGAGTTTTAAAAATAAAAGGGCATGTCAGGCATAATGTATGAACCTTACGGAAGCTAGGGAGGTACATGGAGATAGCAAAGCATGGAGAAAGATTGTGAATGAAAAATAAATAAGAGGCAGGGATTGTTTTGCCTGCCCCGCAAGGGAATGGCATGAAGGTTAAGATAAGTTTAAGTTTGGGTTTAACCTTTATGTCTAATTTGCTTGTCTGCAAAATACATTTCCGGAAGAAGCCACATGTCCCATGACCGTATATTAACTCGTTCAAAGAATTCTATAGGAGATCATCTCTTCAGAATGTAAAGTGTAAAATTATAACTACAAGTCAAACTGATGTTGTTCAATGCATGATTGACGATTGGGTGACCTTCAATATAAAATTTGTAAAACTCTTGGCATTACACTGAATGCATTTAAAACAATACTTCACACACAGTTTTCCACAGATAGTGTACTAAATTAAAACCAAGTAGTAAATGATCGTACATAAATGTAATTTCTGATTTGCCAACTATCTCATTGGCTTAATTTTTCTTCCTGTAAATGATTGTCAATATAATATAGCATTACACTTGAATGTTAGAGCTCTTTTTCATGTGGTTACTTTGCTCCACTTCTCCGTTTGAAAACTTCAACTTTGTTAATCAAACCTGGTTGAGCAAAATTGTAGCATTTTATAAAATTTCTTCAGATTTATTAATTTTAATTACCAAATTAATCATTATGAATTTTTATGTTACTGCAAATTTACATATTTAATTGTAAACGGGATTTGTGAATAAATTTGTTTTAATAAGTAATATAGCAATAAGGCTTTTGACATTATACTAGTGCAAAAGAGGGAGCTTGTAAAGTTAATTCTGCTTTAACCCGTTATTAAAGGAGTATAGTAGGTACCTATATATATATATATATTTTCCAATAGGTAGCAATTGTCATTGATCAGTTATAATCCAAAGGCTAATCAAAAATATTAAAAGTCATCTACCATATAGTAATAAAATAATATTAGTAAGTAATTTACCTATTGTCACATTTGTTGTTCCTTCACTTTTCTGCTCAACTCGTATTTCATTATATTTTGGGTCATATTTCGCTGAATCAGTCAATGATGAAAATGCAGGAGGTGGAGCTTAACATTACAAAGTTTAGAATATTATTCAATATTTAGAACACCTACTTACGACAATATGGTTTGGGTTCAACAGGTATATCCGTACCTTTTGGTTTCTTTTTTACAAATAAACCCACAAATGCTGCCTTTAGATAAAGAGCAAGTGCTTGAAAACTTTCTATATAAGTTTTCTCTTCCTGATAAAGAAATTTAATAAAATCATCCGAATATGGAATATAAGTATTTAACAATGAACGAAACTCAGGATCAGATTTTGCATATGTTATTGTGGCTCCTCCAACTATAGCAACAAATCCAATAGCATATATTGTACCGGAAGAATGTTTTTTTTTTGGAGGACATAAGTTTGGTTTGTCACTTGCAAAACGATATTGTTGCAGACAAATAAGGTTATGTAAACGAGCCTAAAAATGAAATTAAAGTAAATCTGTTGTCAAGCTTTAATTTTTAAGAATTATTGGCAGTTTTAAAAAAGGATGACATAACCAATGTCATGTTATGTTATCTTATACTTTATAAAATTACAACTTTTCACTTACTTTCTTTAAAGCTTTTGTTGAAACTTTGGCAATAACAATACGATACATGGCAAATGGTAATCAGTTTGGGGGTACAGTGAACAAACCAAAATTTCTGATATACCTGGGATCTAGGTTACAAGTAAATAATTTTTGATTTAGTGATATGAATTTATACCAATTATTCTTCCACAAGGATTTTGAAATTTATTTTATTTTTTCTTAAATATGTTTTATAAATACGTAACAATTAATGATTGACGGTTCAATTCTAACATTGCCATTCCCGAACACAGTGTTGTAATAACCAAATAAATGAGTGTGTGAAGTTAGCGATGAAAATCAGTGTTGCCAAGTATTTTTGTTTCATATTCTTGTGACACCTGCGCATTGTGCACAACACTATAAAGGAGCGTTTCCTGCTTTGGGTATTTGGTGAATTGGAGATTGAGGAATTGCTGCTATTGGTTGCTGCAGGTCACGTGACAACTTCCCCTTATTTCGCGCGATGCCCAAGTGAGATATCCTACAAAGTTGGTTGAAATTCAACATTGTGTTAGGGATTTCGAATTGCGCATGCGAATTGTGACATCAGCGTCAGCTGTTCTACGCGCGGAAGTCTAACGTCGTCCTTTTTACTTTGTGTTGTGTATTAATATTTTATATTTGACTATGAATAACAGCAAGTGCATTATTTCAAAGCATACACATTTGTTGGTAAAAGATGGTAGCAATAATATTATTGTAAGATGGTCAAGCCATGCTGCTTAATAAACCAGGTATGTCAGATAAAGATAATGCTGTCCATAAATATACATTACAAACATACATTTCAGCAGACTGCATAATATTGGTGCCACTCACTGAAAGTATTAAACAAATATTTAATATCACAGATTACCATGACTAATTGTTGCAAGAAGAGTCGCAAGAAATTGATGCAGACACTACATTGAGCGATACCGAATACTTAATGGAATCTCCAGGTAGTGAGGAACCTGAAGATGCTGTCGAAAACCGCAAAAAAAAGACTCTTGTCGAGCGATTAATTGCCGAGTATTCTAAAAGACCGGTTTTGTATAACGAAAAGAGTATAAAGAAGGCCCTGGAGTTAGAAGTAGAAGATATCAGTAAAAAATGGAATTATTTAAAGAAAGAGTATAGGAAGCAACATGTTCAATTGTGGAAATACTTACGAAGTGGCATTAGTTCGGAGGAAGCCACAGCCATATCGGAAAATCTTTATGGAAGCATTATCCGGCACTTACTTTTATCGATGATCCAACCGATGTCAGGTAAGGCAACCATGAAGTCTGCTATTTTATCTATTATACTTTATTGTAGAGAAACAGAATCAAATTTTTCAAGAGTAAATGAAGAAGGCAGTTCTGGTATTTCTAGTGCAAGTCCTCGTAGTACTGGGAGTACTAAAAGTAAGTTATCTAAAGTGCTGAATGTTTTACCCTTTATTGTATTTAAATGAATTCAACAAAAATAGCATTTTTAATTACAGGAAAACGGGTAAGTGGCCAGCAGAATTTAGACACCATTGATAGGTTAGTGATGGAACACTTAAATAAAGCAAGTTCGCTTGACTCTTCTGACCATTTCTCTGCAATGTTGGTCATAGAAATGAAAAGCCTTGACGAAAAAACGAGGCTAACATTTCAGATTGAAGTTATCCAAAAGCTTTACCAGCTCAAGAGTGACATGTAAATAAATTTATAAGTGCTTTATTATACATATTATACATAAGTCTGTATCACATAATTGATGATTTACTCAACTGCCACTCTATTGCACCTTCATTCATAAAATAATCTGCAAATTGGTCGTGGGTGTGCCCAGCATTTTTGGTGTATGTGTTGGATCCTAAGCGAGCTAGCTACAGCACCGTCCTTTCCTACTTGAGATCGCCATTGACGTTGTATTAGTTTTCCATTTCCTTCAAAATCAACAAAACCTTTGGAAATGTATTGTGATTGTTCTGTAAAACGAATAAAGTTGTGCAAACAAACTGTTGCTTTAATTATATTACCGTGTCCACTTCACAGTTTGTGGGTTTTCTGAAGATTCTCCATTGTGCTGACCATATTCCAAAAGCGTTTTCGATTATTCTACGGGCCCTTGAAAACCTGTATTTGAAAACTCTTTGCTTTACATTATCTGTGCCTCTTCCCGGGTATGGGCGTATGATAAAATTGGTTAGTTGAAAAGCTTCATCTGCCACAAAAACAAAAGGCAAAAGTCTATTGTTACCAACCAATCGAGCGGTTGGCAAATTCATCCTGTTATTATGAAAATTTTCATGCATATCTGATCTTTTAAAAACGCCACCATTTCTCTATCTCTGCAACCAATGTCTACCATAATAAACTGGTAATTGGCATCCGCTACAGCTAATAACACTATACTGTGTGTACGCTTATAGTTAAAATATATAGAGCCACTGTTTTGGGGGGCCTACAAAAGCAACAATGCTGTTAACAATAACTCTTATCAAATAACATTTAACAAACCTGTATCACCACATGTTTCCCATCAATTGCTCCAAGGCAATTTGGAAAATTCCACTGTTTTTCAAAATCTTCAGCAATTTATTGCTGAATGCTTGAGAAACACTGTTTGGTGAAGAATATCCCAGATAACTGCAGTGGTCTCCCTAATAATGTTACTGACAGTTGTAACTGATATCCTATATGCATAATATAAGGATGCTAGACTGTCCCTAGATGCTAAAAATCTAAAAAAAAATGTTAACAAACTTAATACTGATGCTGACCTCAGACCTCAGTGTCAAAGCAAGTCGTTGAGGAGATATGGTACCTATCTTCTCGAAAACAGTCATTTTTAAAAATGTACGGTTCAATCATACCCAGCAATTCTTCAAATAGTTTCGAAGATATTCTCAGGTAATTATGATATCTGTGTCTATCAAACGTTAATTCCCTAATAAGGGAGGAGGTTCCCAAACTATTGCGATCCAGTAAAATAGGATGAACCTTTTGTTGTAAATAAGTACTACATTTAGGAATAATGCATTAATACATGATACGTACGCTCATGCTTGGCGACTTCCTTATTTTGCTTCTTGTTATATTTGTTTTAAACGTTGTCTACACAAATACAACACTCCTAATCTTGCATTCAAATCCGTATTAATATTGTAAATAAATATTTGAGGTTATGTTACGTACGAAAAATCTCCAAATATCCACCCCAGAAAATACCAATTTTCAGAATTCGGTTATTTGTGAAGGTCACGCTAAATTCTTACCCCTTCCTAAA
Source organism: Vesta saturnalis (assembly GCA_036346205.1). NCBI lineage: Eukaryota > Metazoa > Arthropoda > Insecta > Coleoptera > Lampyridae > Vesta > Vesta saturnalis. Next base: position 2,350,472 of record JARFJB010001714.1, read on the forward strand.
CCTCCATTTCGCCAAATACCCAGAGCCGGAAACGTACCTTAAGTTGCGTTCGGATAATTGTTCCACAACAGGTGCCGTGTACAGTCTTAGTCACCTAAGAAGGCGAGCGCGGCAATGCGCAGACGATGCTTGTAAAATTGGCGCGTATCTATAAGTCAGTGTCGTTTCATGTTGTTTTTGTAGATATGTTTATTCAAAAAAGTTATTGTATTTAAATATAGTAGTACAATAAATGTAATTAAGTACCTACTTTATGACAAACAAAATATATTTCAAATTCTAAAAATCGTGCTATAAAATTAATAAAACACAAAAATACCTAATATATAAAAAAAAATGTCTTTCACTATCGCTTGAACTTAAATCACTAAACTGATATTCATTGTCACTGTCTTCATACATAGTACAGTGTACGGTGCAAATAGAACGGTAGTTACGTGATGTAGTACTGCCGTTGTAAACGTAAATATGATATACGAACGCTAGAGAGTGGTTGGTGTATTTTGATAATTATTACCTAACCTTAAGCCTTGTGTGAATAATGATAAGGGCCGTTAAAACAAATGAACAAATTGCTATTATTTTACAGTTTGTAAAGAACAATATTTTAGATGATAGTGACGAAGAAGAATGATTGCATGAAATGATACCTAAAATCCTTGGATTTGGGGAAGAAATAGTTCCATACATGAGCGATAGACAGTTTAAAATTAATTTCTGACGGTCACCAACGACTTTTGAAGAATTACTAAGACTACTCTATTTAATACTTCCGCCAAGAAGTATCGGCAAACCACAAATTGATATTGGTAAACAACTCATGGTAACATTTAATTTTTCAACTTTGACAAAATTGTTTACAACATCTTTAACAATTCTTACCAATATTACTACTGACGAAGATAACTGTAAGTGTTATCGAAACGTTTAGATTGTATAATTTAAATACACCATTAAAAATCCCAAAAAGATAAGTATTTTATTATGAGTGTTAATGGTGAAAGTTTACATTTTCATAACTCATGGTAACGGTTTGGTTTTTATCAAATTGAGAATGCATTCGGTAATAAATTCTTTTGAAGTTATTTCCTCGTTACGTATGAAATTGTTGCATGTTCATTGCCAGTCGATTTGTACTGAGCAAATCCACATGTTGGGAAAGTATAAAACGTTGCTGTGAACTTTTATTGAGAGTCAATAGACATATTATTAGATGGCCAACAACGCAACGTGTTCAAGAAGTGAGCACATTTGTGGAACAATCTTACAATAGTTGCTTATATGAGTGCAGAGGTTAGATACAAGCATGATTTATGATTCTTTTTTAGGCGTAATTGGTATAATTTATGGGACACACATTCCAATCATCTGCACCTTCCAACCATAAAATGTGTAACAACTCTTTTTTGTGTTGAATAAAATATACCTCAATTTAGGATCTTTCCTTCATTTAGTTCTAAATACAAGAAAATTTTAATTATTTTACAATATTGGTATGAGGTAGGCAACTTAATTTGCATATCTTCATAGTGCGTACTTTCGTAAAGATTTATATTCCCATAAACCGTTTTCTAGTCATTTGAGTTGCGCAACGCATCGTGACTTAATTCCATACGCAACGCGTCTGCGTTAAGATATTCTGCTCTTATCTTGTGCGCAGAACCGCAACATCTACTTCGAAAACCTCCATTTTTCACTTCCTGTTTAATGTCGAAGCTGGGAGCTACTTCTTTTTGATTTTTACCTAAATTTATGTGAAAGTGGCATCAAACTGGTGGCGCTTTCTTTACGTATTTTTTTTTTACCATTTTTTACTTTAATTGCACGTTTATCATTACTTCAATTTACAACGTAATTGCATCTTAAGTACGCATTTGATTTTATTGTTGCGTACATTTTTCGTTTTATGATTGCAAATTTTTTGAATGGAAAACTTCCAAATAATGCAATAAGAAGTGGATTTAAAAGTTTTCAGAAGAAATTTATACGGATTTTATAAAGATAAATTCAGCTTGGGGTGCGGCTGATAACATTATGTCAAGATTGCACAATGATGATGTAAGAATGACTTCATGCAGGTTAACCGCTTCGTAATCATATTTAGATACCAGAGGTTGTCAAAAAGAAAAGTTTGTGTACAAAAATTTCTAAGGTATTTATTTAGTGATTTATTTAGTACTTTAAGCATAATTTTAAGACCTTCATTATTTCATCATTACATTTGATATTCAATAAACATAGTCTGTATATTGTTATTTTTTACATTTTTATAAACTCGGTTTAATTGTTCCGATATTACAAAAAACATTTTGGCGCGCGAGATAATTTCATTAGTTTACATTTTTTATTATTGATGGTAAGTGAAAATAATTGAGCAGATCAAGTGGTAATTAAGCAAATCATTTTATTTGAACCTACCCTGTTAATCAACACCGACTGAGCCAAAGGCACAACTATAAGTGGTGTAAGGTTTGTATTTTTGGAGAACTTATTATTTCATTACTTTATAACTTACTTTTTATTATTTTAAAATTGTACACCGTTACACACACTTTTTTAGTACAAATGTCTTATAAACTATTTACAGATGTATATGCAGGTCAACATGGATCAGTGCATGATAATAGTGTATACGAAAAATCGGATCGTTTTGAAAGAATGAATAATGATGAAGTATGTTTTGGAAATAATTCCCATATTCTTGGAGATTTAGCATACAAACTATTAAATAAACTGTTGTTTGGTTCTTAAAACAATGGTCATTTAACACAGAGGCAAAAAAATTATAATCCATATTAAGTCAGGTAAGAATTTTAACTGAGCACACATTTGGACTTTTGAAGGGGCGCTTCAGACGACTAAAATCACTAGAAACTAGAAGAATGGGTCTAATTTCAATAATTATAGTGTCAGCATGTATATTACATAAAGCTTGTATAATGAATTCTGATATACTAGAAGATTTGAATGTGGAACAAGAAATTGCACAACTAAGGCAAGATAATGGAGAAGTTTTTGAAGGCGGGCAAGAGCAGAATGGAGCAAGACAAAAGAGAAATATTTTATGGCCAAACAACATACCTTTAATGACAGAAGAATGATGTTATTCAAAACAAACTTCTTATAATTTTGTAATATCACTTTATACAATAAAATCAAACTACTGAACAAACCGTTTATTCAACATACCTAACTAATAAAACATTTTAATAAAAATTTTGTGTTTGGTCATTGCACATAGCTTAATACCTAATTTATTTTTTCCACGATTTTTGCAAAAATGCCATTAGATGTATCCAGGCGAGCCATCTTTCCTTGGTGGCGTCTCTTTCTAAAGTATTCTCTTTTTTTTGCATTGTCTCATAAACGTCGATGTTGAAGGAATATTTTCAACAGTATCTGTAACAAGTAACAACTTTCACTAAAAACCCAATACGGAAAATCTTTGCATTACTAACCTGCATTCATTTCTTTATTTACTTCTGTTTCTGCATTATCTTGAGAGTCCGTTCTAGGTGTTCTAACTTTGGTTGTTTTATGATTGCTACATGTAGCAGGAGCTTGTATTTCAGGCTTTTCAAAAAGTAGGTATGTCATCCACGTCATGAAAATATTGCCATGTGCGCATGTTTGCTTCTGTTCAACTGTTATGTTTGTTTATAGATTTGTAAGCCCTTTTATTGATTTCCATTTGTTTTCAATCTTAAGATGATCATACGAACTACTAGTGGTCTTGTTAAATTTTTTGCTAGTTTTAACCATATACCGACTTTTTCATTGGGGCTTCATCAAACTGCTTTTCATAACTCTTCATGAGGTAAATTAGGCTGGTCGTTAGTTTAGGTTTGTCTTTTGCCTCATCAACATTCTCAGTATCATCATCATTGTGCATACTTCCTACAACAAAATAAGTTGATAACAAGAAATACGCAATAGTAATTATTGTAATAAATTTAATAATATTAATTCATTGACATACCATCATTATTATCAGCAAAAAAGTTGTGGTATTTCTCATAGTCTGAATTCACATCTTCATTGTTAAAAGATGCGTCGCATTCATTGCGTTGAAATCTATAATCGTGCTCTTCACTACTCATTTTGATTTTGAATAATACAAATAACATGTAACTAACCTCAATCAACAAACTGCACCGAAATGTCTCTCTCAAAACACCGAGTAAAAAGTTTACACCGTGCGCACTCTACTGCACCGTACCAGTTGTAAACGAACGCTAGAGTGTTAACACTACTTGCACTACACCGCAATAACGAACGCTTTGGTGTACATAGTGCGCAAAAGTGTGCACTAGTGTGAATTTGCAAACGCAATTATAGTATCTATAGAATTATATTTTAACTTACAATATTGTTTATTCATACCTTAATTCATTAACATTGTTTATATACATGATACATAGTATCATGGCTTATACATCATTTAAACATTAAAAACTTCCAGTTATCTCTGACCTTAGCAAGTTGTATTTGTTCTGTGCCATCTATTTGTTCAAATAAACCTAAGGGTTGTTTGTTTTGTAATTTTTGTAATGGATACATTTATTTTATTAATAAATACACTATGTAGAAGAAATGTAAATTGTGTTTGATTTCTGAAGTTTGTTAAATAATGAATTTTGTAGCAATCAACAACATTATCTCCACGACTTTTACGTGTTGTACTGTGATTACCAGAATACACATTCGTCACAAACTATCTAGTCAATTGATTCACGGCTTGAGTATCAACTTAACTTCATAGGTGCCTGATAGCCAAGGAAACACTTTATTTATTCCAAAGAATTTAAAGGAGTTTGTATATTAATATTGAACAGTTTAACATGTTTGTTATAATCAAAATTTTCCTATGCTTACTTTGGGAGAACTGTATTTTGTTCATTCCTAATGTATGGACCACACGTGGAATCAGGAGACATCTTATTGGTATGTGTGAGGAAAGGAATCAACATGTTTCACTCGTAGTTAAATTCTTTACCAAATATTTTTCTGTGGTTATTGATACACGTTACTGGAATGATCATAAAGATTTTGAAAGACATTATACCATGGTATGTAAGTGTTCAAAACATAGTGCAACGATTGAATGAAGTTTTAAAAGATCAATTTAGATGCCTCGGACATCAACGAATGCTACATTAGTTCCCCTGTGGTGAAAAAAATAATTAATAGTTTTGTGCAATATTTGTATCATTTACTATAATTACTGGTAGTCCGATGTTTCTAGGAAAACACCTATTATTGTAATGTGTGTTTGAACGCCCTGTATATATACATATTTTTTTTCTTCGCGTTTCTTTTTCTATTTACTCAATTATCGTTTGCACGCTAACGAAATTTGTTGTTTTTATGTGTCTTCATGAAGTTAAACTAAATTGATACATCGTTTGCTTTATATTGTTAAGATTGAAATCATATAAATTTTCGTAAGGTTTAAAATTCAAAAAGCAGTTGTTATTGAGATAAAATTCCAAGTTGGTCTTCATATTATGTTTCTGGTGCAAAGATTCTATTGCAGTACAGTTTACGGATTCACTTTCAATTAAAAATAATCATAATAGGAGCAGGCAAGGTTTGGCTGCATTACAATATGAACTCATTAAACTTCAAGTGCATATGTATTATAAAGTAGATAAGCGTTGCTTACTTGGAAAAGCAACCCTTTCATTTTCTTGTGTGAAGGCGATAATATGACGCAATCGGTATTGGTCTTGATGTGGTGGGGGAAGTTGTGGTATGTGGGCACCGCTCTTACCGTCCATGTTCCCGGTTCAATCGAATGTATCGTGTATTAAGTCCGTTTCGCCCATGTCCGGATTTTGTTGTTGATTCACCAGACTGGAGAACTTTATGTGGTGTATAGTGGTCAACTAGACCTACGTTTTTGTTATCAGGACAGTGTTTAACCAGTGCTTCCTGAATTACGTATTTTTTATCGCTTTTGCGGATTTGATGGATTGTTTTTGGTGCAGTATTGTGTGCCCGAACCCTGTGTTTTATGTATTTCTGTAAACAGCCTTTGATAGACCAAGTCTCACTGTAAATTCACTACTGCAACATCCGCGGTATCAGGTCTAATCTTAATGCTATTCACCAACATCTTGAACAATTACAACCTGATATATTGTTTCTATCTGAAACACAAGTCTCCTCGAAAGCTCCGAGTCACCCGACTTGCAATTTCCTCAATACCATCTTCACTCTAACTTTCGATATAAAGGAGGCGTATGTGCCTACATCAAGGACAGAATTGCTTGCAAGAGGGTTTCTTCCTTAGAAAATAAAAATTTTGACGTGATTTGGTTTAAACATTCTGGTCCTAATTTTGTGAAATTCTACAGTTGCATTTATAGGTCTCCTAATGACAGCAACTTTCAAGACTTCTTCGATTACCTTAGTACGAAAGTTGACTATCTCCTGTCTCAGTTTCCATCTTGCGATATCTCATTTGTAGGCGATTTCAATGTTCATAACTCTAATTGGCTTCAATTTTCATCTACTACAAATCCCGCTGGTCATAGTGCAGAAACATTTGCTATTTCATGTGATCTCACACAAATGATTTCTGAACCCACAAGAATCCCTGATAACCCTAACCATACTCCACATCTTCTAGATCTCTTTCTTACATCAAACCCTCTTGTTTATAAAACTTCCGTTCTTTCGCCTTTAGGTCTTTCCGACCATTGTCTAATAAAAATCATTTCTACTGTACCTAATTCCACTGTTGTTCGCAAAACCGATAGAACCTTGTGGTGTTTTAAGTCAGCTCGATGGAGTGATTTACGGGATTTCTTTGCAACCTTTCCATGGCGTGAATATTGTTTTAAGTCGTCCTCTTCTTCGGACATCGCTCTTTCAGTATCTGAAGTCATCCTTATGGGAATGGAGTTATACATTCCGAAAAAACAGTACCGTGTAGGTCATTCACGTTCCCAACCCTGGTTCAATAAGGCTTGTTCTGATGCAATATCTTTAAAAAATAAATGTTACATTAAATGGAAATCTAATAAATCGGTTGACAGTCATGTAGAATACGTTGGTGCTAGAAATATCTGCAAAAGTGTCATCACTAAAACTAAAAAGTTGTTCGAACAAAGAAAATGCAATGAACTAGCTTCATCTCCTTTAGGCAGTCGTAAATTTTGGTCTTTAGCAAAAGCCATTAGTAAAAACTTTCGAACATCTTCATTTCCCCCCCTGACATCTATTGACGGATCGGTAGTTGCTGATTCTGTAGACAAAGCCAACGTATTTGTGGATTTGTTTGCATCAAACTGGTGTCTCAATGATTCTGGAAAGGATGTGCCCCTAGTCAACTCTTCTTCATACGTTATGAAACCAATTTATTTTCGGTACAAGCTCTTGGAATCGATCATCAGTAGGCTTGATCTCAATAAGGCGACTGGCCCAGACGGTATCCCAGCTATTGTCTTAAAGAAATGTTCCCCCGAACTAGTACCAGTCCTATCTAAGCTCTATACGATCTCTATATCTTCTGGGGAATTCCCTTCATCATGGAAGTTAGCAAATGTTCAACCTATTCCCAAAAAAGGTGATAAGACCGATCCCTCAAATTACAGACCAATTGCCATCACTTCCATTTTGTCTAAAATCATGGAAAAGGCCATCAATCAGCAACTGCTCACGTTTCTTGAAACTAACAAACTCCTTAGTGACCATCAATATGGGTTTAGGCAAAGTCGTTCAACAGGCGATCTTCTTTCATATGTGACCCAAGTTTGGAACAATACAGTAGAGCAGCCCGGTGAAACAGTTGTAGTCGCTTTAGATATCTCAAAGGCATTTGACCAAGTTTGGCATAAGTGTTTACTTGCCAAACTCACCTCGTTTGGGTTAAATGATGCGCTCATCAACTGGGTTTCTAGTTTCCTTGATGAAAGACGAATACGTGTCGTAGTTGATGGCTTTTTTTCAAAAGAAGTTAGCATTAACGCGGGCGTACCACAGGGATCCGTTATAGCGCCTACACTTTTTCTGCTGTACATAAACGACCTTATTTCTTCAACAACTAACCCCATCCATTGCTTTGCTGACGATAGCACTCTTCACTGTAGTTCATCTCAGTCTACTCACAGTGATAATCCACCTTCTATGTCAAATCAAGAAATTAAAGCTGAAATGGCAAATTCAATCAACAAAGACATTCAACGTACTCTCGAATGGGGAAGCAATAATCTAATTAAATTTAATGCTAACAAAACTCAGTGTTGCCTTACGTCCGCCAAAAAAGATCGATCATTTCCTGTTGTAAGTATGAATGGCTCAGTTCTTAAGTTTTCAGACGCTATTACTCTGTTGGGTATGACTGCATCTTCAAATCTCTCATGGGTTGACCATCTTCTGTCAGCTACCAAAACAGCTGCTCGTAAAATAGGCTTTTTGTACAGATCTAAGCAGTACTTTACCTTTTGACAACTCCTTTTGCTGTATAAGGCCCAAATTCGGCCTCATCTGGAATATAATTCTCACCTTTGGGTTAGTGCTCCCCAATACGCTCTCGATATCGTTGATCGTATTCAAAAGAGAGCGATTAGGCTTATAAATGAGCCGTCTTTAACTTCTCACATTCAGTCCCTTGAGCATAGAAGGATGGTTTCAGTTCTTTCTTTGTATTATCGTTATTACAACGGCTATTGTGCTGGTGAATTACATTCTTTGATACCATCTCCGGCTATCTTTGCGAGAAACACTCGGTTCGCTCAATCACATCATCAGTATGCAGTACAAATCTCCACTTGTCGTACCAAACGGGCGCAATCCACATTTTTCTACACGGCTTCTAAACTCTGGAATGATCTCCTAGTTCCTGTTTTCCTCTCACTTATGATATGAGAAAATTTAAGGTAGCCTTTCATAGGCATCTATTGGCAATTCATTATCCCTCTATCCATCCTCCTAAGTGTTCCTGAGTGCTTTAGCACGATAGGCCTTATTTAGCCTGTTCAGGTCCACAATCATAAAAAAAAAAAAAGAAAATTTGTAAATAGACATTTTTCGTTTTAATATTAAAAATACATGTAAATAGAGCTACCGAATTAATGGGACATTAAGCAGATAGTGTGTAAATATATCTCTTGTGCAAAATCAATTTGTTCTGTGCACAAAAACTATATAACGCCAATTAACGTAAGCGTATCGCTATCGAAATTTAAAACTGAGAAATTGTCGCACGGGTTTGCCTTGCCGAGCGAGAACATCAGCAGGTATCCTGAAGCCGTTCCCGTCCGTTTTGCTTTCATTGCTATCTGGTGAAGACGTATTCAAGAGTTGTGTGTAGGAGGTAATTCAGTATTGTACGTTATTGTGATTATTTTATCATATCTTTGTTTATAAATTTGGTGACATGATTTGTTGATGAGCGAATAAACGCGGTCGTGTTTTTTTGGTGTTATTTTCGCCCTAATTGACGCTCTCACGTTAATTTCAATTAAAAAGTTGACGAACTGCTTTTATTTGCGCTATCTTTGGTATTTTGTTTTTTTATTACTTAATTAAATGTACTGCAAATTTATGTATCTGAAAATTTCGCTTGATAAAATTGATTTTAAGTGACCATTTGGTTACGTAATGTTTTAAATTTTACCAATATTTTCGTAATTCCATTTCCGTAATTTAAGATTAAAATCTGGTAAGTTTACATGGTTGACCATTTTGTGTTCCCGTTTTCTAGTATTTAAGATTTTAAATCAAACCGATACAGAAATTGTAGATCCCCTGAAACAAATAAGCATTATAATATTATTTTAAATCATGATGTTTACACTTTACACAAGCGCATATAATGGTAATGTTCGGAGTGAAGATCGTACAGGGCAGGGTCCCTTTTGTTTTTTTAGTTTTTGATTAAATGGACGATGTTGTGGGAGATAAATCCTCAATCAATTCAAGTGACCTTGTTAATAATAGTATTACAGCTAGTGAAAGTGTGTCGACAGAACAACAATCTGAATGTGTAATTGAAAATAAAAAAAACTTCCCGCTAAAGATATTACATTAGATTACGTTAAAATTAAAAGGGAGGAATACAGGGCCAGAAGAGAAGACCAAGAAAGGCTTCATCTGATAAAAGAGATGAATTAGAAAGAAATAAATTGGAAAAACAAAAATTGTTCTTCTAGAAAAACATCAATATACATTGATTATTAACCAATAGCTTAAGGATATTATTTTTTTGTTTGTAAGTTACCGTAACACTGGGTTACTTTACACAGATGTTTTAAAGTTTTTTGCCATGACTTTCTTAGAATTTGAGATATAAATGACCAAGACACATCAATCGCTTTGTAGGAATCTAAGCAACACTCTCATGCTCACAAATTGTTTAATTTTTCATTTTTTGGTATTTTTTTGTTTTTTCATTTGTGCACAGGCATTGAAAGGCACGTCTGAGCAGAGTTGTGTAAAGTTAACCGTACCACATATTTTCGCTTACCGGTTTTCTTTGACTCGAACCTTATTTTTCCTCATTTTTAAGCTTGCAAAGTTACTCGAGGGCAAGGCATACGCAGACTAGACTTGGAAGGGGACATAATCTACAAATTTTAATAAACATTTGTTTTACAGAAAGTTATAAAATAAATATTATTCTAATACAAAATCCAATCGCTTTGGCTTTCGTGCAAGTTCCTCAATTATTTCGTCTTCTGAAATGGGTAGTTCCCTATAAATTGACATCATTTCCAGTCCGTTAAGCCTGTTCTGTGAGATAGGTCTATATTCGTTTTAAAGTCGAAAACGTCTTTCCGGAGTGGATGTGGAGACTATCAGAGTACTGGAGTATTTAAGAACAAATCTGATGCGAAATTCGCTCTCGGTAGGAAAAAAAAGGAAAAGGCCACGTATTTCGTTCCCTCTCCAGTGGTGAGCGGGGCTGCTCGAGCTTTCCGAGCTCCTTCAGCCACAAATCATGGATTCTCAGCATACATACATACATTACGTATAATGCATGGTGGGATGAAGGATGGGTGTGGTCAGGATAGAATCGGAAGGAACGGAGTTATGGTTCTGAGGGGGAAAATACTACCCCAGCATTCGCCTAAGTATCCGCACATGGTGTGCATATACGCAGTGACCACATATGAGGAAAACCCACTGAAAAAACCTCATACAGGGTAGATGGTAACGGGAATCAAACCCATTACCTCTCGAATGCTAAGCAGGTCGTGTCACCACTACGCTACCAGCTCTGTTAAAGGACAAAATATATGTAAAGGAAAATAACTTACAGTAATGAGTTTTTGTTACTTTACTTACTACTTATTTTTTTATAGTTCTGGTTCTGAATCACTGCTTTCATTTTCAAGTTCAAAATCACTAGTACTGTTAAAATTAGGTTCTTTAAGCAAGTTAATACATCTGTATTTAGTGGTGCTTTCGTGGAACGACTACCAATACACTTAGATAAAGACGAAATGTGAGGGTCAAACAAATCCAGGAGACACATGAATATGTCTCTCACTGTATGCTCTCTAGAAAATTTTCTGCTATAAGACTCGATATATTCGCAAGTCCTTATTTCGAGCTTCTTCGGAAAACATTCCTATAGGTACTATATCAGGACCATGAATTAATGTGCGGTGAAGGGAAGCGGGCATATTATACCAAGAATACGGACTGACAAACATTTGTGCTGTTTCTTTATAGTAATATATTAATAGTATATCCATAGGAAATTGTTGTTAAAATGACATAAAGATATTTAAAAAAAAATTCGTTTAATCCTGTTATGGTGGAGGCCAATGCATAAAATTCTTCGTGATGTATTACCATGATTTGTCGTTCTGAGTCCTTGTTTGGGCATATCAACCACTCGATTCATTTATGCTCTAATCATTTGGATAATTAATGCTAACAGGTAAGTTGAAGTTTGAAATTATTATGTTACGTAGAAAATTATATTTGAAATTGAGGTTTGTATACTACAGTTCCTTTTCTGTAATCGGAAATAATTAATTGAGCTTTGATTAATTATTGAAATACCTGGATAGGAGGTTTTAGTATAATTCAATCTAAAGGGAAAGTTTAAATTGTGACACATTTAAGGTTAATGCCACACTGAATCAGGACCTTAAACTCCTTAAAATACTGGTTTTATGTGCACATGGAAAGAATTCAGATAACTTTATCTATTATTATACTATAATTAAACTAAATATGTACATAGGGCTGAAAATAATCAGTTGAAGGCGAAATAATGCATTCGTTTTATTTTCATTTAGTGGAGTTTATGCGTATATGAAATCTTGCACCAGATGTGATGCTTATATCACTGAAGATCAATGAAACGTTTATTATTTGCATAAACATTAGTTAATCTTTGTAAATTTTTCACTATTTATGGTATGGTTTTAAATGGTTTATTATGGGATATTTTACTCAAATATTTAAATTAAAACTAGGAAATAACCTTGTACAATTTAAATAATGCCGTCTTGTACTCGTATTAAACCATTACGTAGCAACCTGTTTTATTTATTCACTTTCGTGAAAGCAAACTGAATGTTTTTGTTATGTCTGGGTTTGTTTATTTTCGATAATGTTTATATAAGGAGATTCTGGGGATATTTACATACAGGGAGTGTGATTATGAGTTAGCTCGCGACCAAGGTAATCTCGAGCCGATCTTAGTGAACTCTTGGTGATATTAATTATTCAGAATTAATGTGGACACTGGAAATAAGTAGAACTTCGTGGTAATACAGCAGGTTGAGGTTTGGAATTCTCTAATGGTCAGGTTAGGTAACCTCAGCTTAACCAGCGAATTCTGAGTAGTTCTATTTATTTAAAGTTAATTCGGACACTTTGAATAAGTAGAATTTTGAAGGTGGAATAATATAATATCCGAAGGTGCTAGCGTTAGTTTTGATCCTCCAGACGAGCTTCTAGCATTGTTACATGTAAAGAGATTGATAAGAGGCCACCTACTGCCGAAAAATCAGCTGATAGGCAACTTGTTATAGGAGCTAGTCCGTCTTTCGCGACAAATTATCTATTTAGGGATTGTTTATGTCACAGGAGTTCTTTAAATATTTTTATAATACAGGTCAGAAATAGTAAAATACGTTAGAACAATGAGGTAAATTGCACAAAATCGCTTTAAGAGCCGGTCAGGTTTGATATTCTCGAACAGAGAAATTTTCTAAAATACAGGAATAGTAATAAATTACTATAAAAGCGGATCGCAGAGAAGTTCTGCTGGAAATTCTACAAAGAAGTATTTTGCAAAGCAGAGTGCGTATTTATATTAAAACTTTCGCCTTTATACTTCGCGATGAAGTGGGTTTTGGCAAAATCATGTGCGATGGATTTGCACATATTAAAAGGGGAACTGGTGCGCACGCAAAAGTGCTATTTGTTATGATACCGGAACTGAAATAAATTGAATAAATTATTATTTACGGCATAATCTAAACAATATTTAAAATAATAATAATTTATTTCTTACTCCTTTTTCCGGGTCATTGCAAACTTCAGTCAGCAGAGTCAGCTGTAATTATAGCAGTGGTTTCCGTAAAGAGTGTGATGGTATTGGAAATCATAACTAAATGGTGTATTAGCAATAAACTAAAGCTTAAGTCTTCTAAAACCAGTGTAATACTTTTATCTTTAAATAATACACTAGTGGTTTTCTAATAAATCAAATGTTACTTGTAGTTTGTATTATTGACTCTAAACCAAATTTTGATGGTTATTCCCTTAGCATAATTAATAAAGTGAATAAATATATTTTTTTGGTAAGAATATTGTAAAGCTATTGACTGCGATATAGGAAAGACTGTCCTAATACACTGACCAATGCTTACTCACTAAATAGTCTGAACACCATTCCTATAATGCCAAACGAAAGGAGAATTTTCTGATAAAATTTTTCCGAATGAATTAAGCACAAAAGTATACTTGTGCCGTGGATAACTTAGTTTATCCTATTTTAATCGGCATTGATCATTTCATTGTAAAGTTTGTTGAAAATACACCTTTGCAAAAATCATACGTAACGCTACAGTTCATATTTGGTTAGTTATATTAGATATTTCCTATTTAATTTATAATTGTCTACTTTACCGAGCCAAACAATTAACTCTTTTCTATATACGTTAATTTAATTATTTCTACATTGAAATTGATTATTGATGATTAATTAAACCCTGTGTTCAAATTCACTACATTAATGCCATCTAGCGGTATACATAAACACTCCATTGCGTGTTAATTTTGACATTTACTTTTGCAAAAATCCAGAAAGCACGTTATAGTTCAGTATTAAAAAAACATTAAACATTTACGCAAGGTTCTTTTGCAAAAGTAATTCAATTATGATATTTAATTAAATATGGAATTGTGTATATTTTAACTTTACACAAACACCTTGCATCATCTGCAAATATATAACATGTTGTGCTCATGCGAATTTCGTTGACTTGAATATATGTTTGCATCACATCATGACTAAACAATAACGTTAACAACGTTAATACAATTTGGGTAAGCATTTTTTTTTCTTTTAAAATAATATTGAATCACTATAAAATCAACAAGTAGTTGAACTATTTCCAGGCTAGTATATAATTCACTTACATCCTTTACATAAATGCACATAAATAACTTATAATAATATTCAACGTAACCTCAACTAAATAAATAAGATTCATAGATTCACATTAATGTATTTCTTTCAGTTCATCCAATTTCCAATTCAGAAGTAATTCGACTTCCATTGATAATATTGATCCATCGGTGGAAGATTTACAGCATCAGCATGTTGTGGATATGCTGCATAATTATATACTACATCGGTGCATCAATATTCGCTTTGTCACTTTCCCAAAAAGCACTTTAATTTATTTTATTTATTAATAAATACAATAATTTATTTTCAGGTTATTGTATCTGAAAATACGATAATTTTATCTGCGTTAAAATTTATTATGCACTTGTAAGTTTTAATTTTTATTTTAATTAAAATAATAACTCAATTGTAACTTGGTTAAATAATTTTAATTTAAACGAAATAATTGAAATAAATCGATTTACATTCACTTGTATACCGACAACACTCGGAATAACATTTACGTTAACCTTACTTTTATTTACAATTTTAAATTTCAATTGTTTAGTGTTACAAGAGAGTTATAAAAATGTTTGCTACTTCCTTATATAGCTTCTGAAAAACCACCAATCACCTTATCAAATATTATCAATACAAAGATAACACAGCTTAATTCTCATTGGCTAATCATTTTCAGAATTTTTGTAAATTACTATTTCTACACATAACTTTCTTATAAGTAGGCAGATCTTAAAAACATAATTATTTTTGAATTCTATGTAAAATTTCGTTTCCATGGCATATTTCCTTTAAAAATTCCTAATCTATCTAAAATCTAACAAAAATGCAAATACTTCCTACAGGAAAACTAGAAACAGAAATGGATTCTATGACCCAAACTATATGAGGATTCACCAGTTTCTAACACTTTTATGGTTTCTGTTGAAAAATTCTATCTCAATCTATACGTTGAAATTCACCATGACCTGGATTCACAAATTTATGCTTAAATCACATCTAGAACGTTAATTAAAGTTCCTAATCACACTATTATGTAAGTTTATAACATAATATTTGTTCAATTTCACTTTTAAACTTAGTAAGTTCTATGAATCTTGTTAAATCTGTTCTGATTCACAATATTTAACATGTTCTTTACCCTCCTTACGTTAATTGGTATAATTTAATTCCTTTTTGTTTTAGAATAGCAGCATATTATGGTACCAGACTATAACGTCTTCACACAAAATGGATTACATGTATTTTATAAATGAAAATACATATTTTTACAATTCCGAAGATGCTCGGAAATTATTATAGTGAAAAAATTTATTGTTCAGCTGTGATTACACTCTTATACTTATGAAATTTGATTTAAATAGCTAACAACATGTCCAATAATCACATTTGTACTTAGTTTTATGTTAATTTGTTATACTGCAATTTGCGCTTTACGTATACGCTTACTCAATTCCAATGCAACTAATTTATATTCAATGTAGCTTTTAATATGAGCTTATATCTCTCTTACGATGATAATTAGCTTAATAAATATCATCTCAATATAGACCTTAAACATATCAACTAATTATGTTCTATGCATTTTTTTTTACGTGACGCGTAATTTAGCGGCAACAAATTCCTAAGGTAGAATTTAGGTGTTCGTTAAAAATTTTTCAACTATAAGAATTTATTGACTTGGTTGCTTTCAGATGATTCTATGGCCTACTTGAGATTTGGCAATATACCAGTACTAACTGCTGAGTAATTCTCAGGTTTTCATTTCAAAATAAGTAATGAAATAAATGTTAATATGAAGAAAAGGAAAAGGTAACATGTTTTATTTCCTCCCCAAGGGGGAAGGCAGCATACTTGAGCTTTCCAAGGTCTCTCGGCCACACTGATGGATTTCCAACGTACATACATTAAGTATGTATACATGGTGGGATTAAGGATAGTTGCCGTTAGGATAAGATCGAAAGGAAAGGAATTAATGTTCTGAGTGGAAGTTACTAACCCGGCATTCGCCTAAACAGCTGCACTTGTACACGAGGAAAACTTCCTGAAAAAAGCTCGTACAGGGTGGACGTAGCGGGAATCGAATACCTCCCAAATGCTGAGCAGATCGTGTGATGTGCATATACGCAGTGGTCATGCCGCTATATGTGTACGAGAAAAACCCCTTGAAAAAACCTTACACAGCGTAGACGGTAACGGGAATCGAACCCATTACCTCCGAAATGCTAAACAGATTGTGTTACCATAGGCTAACTAGCTAGGTAAGAAGTACGAGCCCTTGTTTCCTGTATAGTCAATGTACTGTAACATAAATTTCAGAAAAAATGAATTATAGGACCTTGATAATTTATTTTCCAATTGTGAATTGTCAGCAAATGTACATCAATCAATTTCCCAAATAAAAAACTGTGAACGGTATATCTGATAGCATATTACCCCCTTACTATGAAACATAATAAATAGGAAAAATTGTCCATTCGGTTTTCAGTATCGCAACAATTACATTACCTTAATCACATATAATCTTACTAGCAATTAAATTAAAACCATTGAATTACAACTGCCTAAATCTTATAACCCAAACACACAAAATAATGTAATAGGGTTTGATTATCCTTAATACTTGAAATGCATTAACCACAAACAATAAAATCTCTAACGATAATCAAACTACTGTCATTGAAAGGATTAAAATTACTCTTACAATAACATTTCCCAATCCTTTGTCCTGTATAATGTGACATCCATTAGAGGTGGTTTACTTCAAGTAATCCACACTGCTCACCTTTAAACACTTAATTCGTCCGTCGCATTGCACACTACTTAAATATCCGAGTTGGTTTACTCCTTAATCGTATACACGAATTGGGCAGTTTGATTTGTTATATGCCCTTCAAGTTAAATATTTGCCACGGAAAATATTTACTTCACTTAAACATTCAGATTCCTAAATGTTTTTATATAATCGATTTCGTACTGTTAACAATCGCACAAGTACTACAGTCAATGACAATAATGTCTATTATCGTTTAACTTAATCAACACACTTTTATTTTATTACTTAATGAGTTATTTCAGATTTCTTTGTTAGATCGCACGCTTCAATTTGATATTTGCTGTTTGCTTTATATCTAATTTAACACTCTTTTGGAAGCCTTAAAAGAAAACCTTACTAGTATTTGCTTTCAATTCACAATAAATCCTTCTATTTGTAAATGTTTAAATACTTCATCCCCAATATGGAGTTTTGCAGTCGACTCACATGTACTGCAACACCAATTGTTTACAAATAAAAACAAGCACTGACCATTGTAGGATACATTAAAAACTTCGCGCGCGATTCCCCTTTATTCTAGCTCTATAGCCGAGCGACTTTATACTTTACTAGGTTCTTCCTTAAATACCTTCCGTCATCCATCTTGTCAAACGTAACCAATTTATCGTGTTAAAACCACAATCAACCGATCACAAATGAGCGGCCATTGCTCATCTGTTCGGGCCAGGACAGAACCAACGCAAAAGATATGAGAAAAACGTAGCCATCTTAAATTTCTTTACATACAACTCTTCGGAAAAACCCTTATTCATATTCAAATTCAGTCCCTATACTGTCCAGATCTATATTCATCTTTGTATGAAATCACCCGTATGGGTGATTTCTCCTTCCGCATAGTTTAACAAATTTTAACACCATTTTCCCTTGAGCACGCAGTCAATCTTTATTATTGGGCAGTGTTACGACATTTATACCAGCAAAAATACACATACATATTCTTTTCTACACTTTAATACAATATCAACATATAAATTCATTCATCCACACGCTTATAACAATTTTAAACCGAATTCTTTGGTAAACAGTAGCAGTTCGGTAGCCTTTACCATTATCGTCTCAATAGGGGTTTTACCAAAACATTATTTTTCGATCAAATTTAATAGTTTCAAACATTTAAACACTCTTTTGTGGGACACATAAGGCTTTATTAAAATTCCATTGGCGTAACATTTACACTAATTTCCGTTGTTCAAAACACAAAAAAATTTCTCGTGCAAACTCACGTCCTTTACATCCAAAATACGTTCCATACATTAACACACGACTGCACATAACCAGTGCGTCAAAATAGTCTTACATCTGCCCCACAAGGATATTTTCTTCCAGAAAAGCTCAAAAATAACGGTCTCAGAAGACCTACACTAAGTGCAAAATCAAAGCATTTCACTTAGGGCATGTCATGAAGGTAGAACACAACTAACGGTGTGTGGTGGCGAATGGATCAGCTCCGCTCACTATCACCAGGAGAACGATAACTACACCTAAACAACTGTCCCGTATCACAAAACAAACAGCATCAAATACTTGTCACAAATCGAGAGGTCACAAATCGGTACATAAATTTCTCAAATCAAAATCGTCAATCCGGAAAAGTATAATCTTCAAATAAGTATCGTAGTCTTTAACCAAATATCGTAATCAGACTTTCCTAAAACTAACAATCTAAACTGAACGTAAGCTTACGTAAACCCATAATTATCCTAACTCTAACCTAAAGCCAAGATAACTATAACGGTCGAACACTATCCCAAAATCTTATTAACACAAAGTGAACTGAAAGTCCAAATCGATGTGCCTCCTAATCGTTCTACAATCAAAGGTTTGTCAAGAATATATGGAAGAGGCCGGACCACAGTTCTCGGGATCATCGTTTCCGTTATTCCACAACCGCATACCCAAGACGTAAAATCGCAAATCCTCAACCAAACTCGCTACACCTACTTGACTAGTCGTCTCTTACGACAAGCAGTGGCATATGCTGTAGGAATATTCTTAGACGTATTATTAGGAATATTCTTCAGCGCAAAGGACACGAACAAAACCGATAAATTCTGGAAACACAATCAAAAGAAATTCGGTTCACTAACGTCCAAACGCCCAATAGTTTTCCGACCAACTTACCAACAGCCATCTGACGGTAGAAATACTAGAAACCAGAACATAACCAAAAATTCAAAAGTATAATTTAATAGCCTAACAACCTTTTACTAAAATATTCATTAACCTAATCGTCTGAGGGTTTAAATATCAGTTAAAAGTCATACTTTTCTTATTGTCTCTTCCAACACTGGAAGTTGATTGATTAAAGATGTAGGTAACAACTTATTAGATAAAATTAAATGTAGGTAATTTATTTAAATACAAATTAAACCTTTATTACAACCTATACGTGATAACATGTACTAAGCACCACCACTGTTGAAATAGCTTTCACTACATCTATCTTCAAGAGTGGGACAGACTTCTTGTCCAAGTTCGAATTCAACTCCAATGGATTTGTTTTAGTTGTTTTAATATTGTCGTAGATTTCGAAAAACTTTAAGAATACAATAAAAAATACAATAAATAAATACAAATAATAATAAATGTTAATGTTACAACACAAAGATAACCTTTTGAAATGATTTAGCAATAAATAGCGTTGCCATATCTGGATGACATTGCAGATATAAGATAATTACGTCGTAGGTCTATGGATTTTAGTACCTTTAAGATGGACCACGAAGATTGAACCCTGTTATTTAACATCTTCACACATCTACGAGCACCAATAAATCAAATACTGCAATACCTAAAATCACATTTTTATAACCAACTTTCACAGCAAATAAACAATCTGGAGTGTCTCCACTCAACATTCCCTCATAACGTCGGGACCACGGGAGGAGTCTTATGATTCATGCCTTGATCCATAAAACTAAGAAATTATAATATAGACTTATTCTGTTTCTCATAAATAATATACGTATGGAAAAGAGAAGGGAGACTTTAACGAACGTCTGTCGTTTAAATTATAAGCCACTTTGCTTACGATAACTGCATTGTTGAATTTAGTTTAGCTCGGTCTAGCTCAATCGGACCTTGTACTAGCAAAGAAGAAAGGGAAGGGTTGTTCTGGGCTGAACACGGTTCACACTAAAGTATAAGCAAAGAATACTGAAACCGTACATTATCCTATTATTTTATAATGCTAACTATTTGAACTTAAATGATTAATAATGGAGATCAAAATAAAAATAAAATATGTACAATAACTAACTAAATAGATGTCCTTTCTCTGGATGTCTGGTCCGTATGGTTTGGTCCTGGATGGCCGGTTACTGGGTCCTAAGGCGTTTCTGTGGGAACAGGAATTAATAATACCCTTTTTAATCTATTAGGAACTCGTATTTGGATATTACAATAACATTCCTAACAAAAATGACTTTTAAAATTGTTTAAGTGATTCTCAGGCCGGCCCTGTAAACAGTGGCAACTAGGAAATCTACCTACAGTCACGGGGTAATGTTCGCGCCGCTTGTTAGCGCAGGTCAGTTCCCAAAAATCAATACTTTAATGTAACGTTGGTGCGCATGATTATTCTCATATGTAAGTTGGCTTTGAGACAGAATAAATGCCTGCCTTTACCTGCAATTTCTACATTCGAGGTTGGGATCTCGATCCGAAAAGGTCAACTTTATATAAGACTAGCCAGTCTAGTTAAAAAAAAAGATAACGTAGTTTTCACGATGTTTGAGCCGTGCTACAACAGGCGCTGCTAGTAGCAGCTCTTAGAGGAGCGGGCAGCTCAGGGAGAGCTGTCACCGACGACGTCCCAGGAGTTCCGGATACCGCCAGCGATACCGTCACTGCTCGATCTACCGTTCGAGAGAGAGAGCAGCGACGCGCCACCTGCCGCCACCGCACAGAAGAGGATGCGGCAAAAGAAGACGCGACCGCCACCGTTAGAAGGCATCACCCCCCTAGAAGACACGCCGCCCACCTCCGCCGCCGCAGCCACAACCGTCAACACCGAAGAAGAGGCCCGCTCCGGATCTACTAGCCCCGACGACTTCGTGTTGCAAAAGAAGAGGCCGAAGAAGACCCCGAAGGTTCGCCTGTCTACGCCGCCGCCCACGGACAACGGATTCCAGGCCCTGAACCCTCACTCCAGGACAGAGACAGGCTGATGAGGTATATGGATAAGTGTGGTACTCCGTACCGTACTTATCAGGCAAAGAGCGAGCGATTGACTAAGGTGGTGATACGTGGCGTGTCCGTAGAACTAACCGAGGTTAACGTTAGCTCAGAGCTAAAAATGCAAAACATTCATGTACTTTATGATTACAGGATGAAGCAGCAAGGACGCCCGATCCCCCTCGTGATGGTAGAGCTGCCGACCGAGGAAGTCAACAAGAAGATCCGGGAGGTGAAGCACGTCGTCCGCCTCCGCGTGACTGTAGAGGATTTGCGGCGGAAATCTGGCATCGGGCAGTGTTACCTGTGGCAAGGTTTCCGTCACGCACAGCGTTGTTACAGGGCGGCACCACGGTGTGTAAAGTGCGCCGGAGATCCCCACTCCAGTGAATGCACGAAACCCCGTACAGACCGGGCTAAGTGTGTTAACTGTGGTGGGGCCTTCTTCAACCCGGACCAGCGTCAGTTACGTCTGAGCGACAGCAGGCAAGGTTGAGAAGGCGGAAGTACCAAGAACGGCTCCCGCCGTTGTCGTTACCCCGCCTGCCCAACCCGCCTTAGAGTTCGACGCCACATTGGGCCTCCTCGGAGGTCTCGATATGGAGAAGGCCCTACCTGTCATCCGCAAGGTGGCAGCCGCGCTCGTTCAGGCGCAAACTGCGATGGACCTGTAGGGAGTGATCCTCACGCACGGTTCAGAGGTGGTTGCCCTTTTAGGGTAATTAGACAAAGGTCTGGAGCGAAGACTGGTGCCCTAGCTAAGTAAACAATATTGCCAACTTATTAATTCTGTTCTGTTAACACCGATAATGTATTCACACAACTAACACATGTTTACATTTATTTCAGATACTCAGAGCACCAACAGCATCAGCCACAACCGAGCGACAACAGGACAGTCCACACAACAACCACACCACCAACAGCATCACCAACCACTACAACGCTTTTTTTTTAAATACCAAAACCTCAACACAATGATGTCAACAGGCATACCACACAATCACGGATCCCAACGACCACGCAATCCACGCGCTGAAGAGGATGAAGAATCCTGAGCAGCGCACCACCAACAATACACAATACAATATTACTTATTTTATTTTATTATATCTTGTAATACGTATTGTAAATACTATATAATGTCATGTACTATAAAAATTCTAATAAACTTTGTTGAACTGAACTGAACTGCAATTTCTATTAAATGAATTTTTATATTTGTACGATATAAAAATGTAACTGTTGCTGTTTATGATTATTTAAATAAACAAACTAAATGCGTACCGGGTTCTGGTTGATTAATTACAGACTTATTTACTTTAATTATTACGGAATAATAAATTTAATACCGAATGTAGATTTTAAGTCAGGAAACGTTTAATTTCTGTATTAATTCGATTTCGCGAGATTTGACGAGATTTTGTCCTTATTAAAATGGAATGATGCTTAATACGTACGACTTCCGCGTTTAATAGTTATGTTTTATAAGGTATCCAAACTTTTGGGAACGGTTTAGTGTACGAATTCTCAGGTGCGGTTTTCTTACATAAGGGGTTCTCCCCCACCTCTGGATTATCGCGATAATCGGTCAGGTCGGGGTCTGGCGCAGGACTAACTTTGCGCCGATATATACAGGGTGTCCACAAAATCCTTTCACAAAAGAAAACTGTGGATTCTAGAGCTGATTTTATGTCGATTTAACGTAAATTACCTTAATACAAAAATACTTTTTAAGAGAGCTGGAACTCTTGGAAGATGGCGCCCTAACATCGGTTTAATTCAAAGATCTTCAAAATGGTTTCCCTTTAAATGATAGCGTTCTGTACATTTATTTAGTGGAATATGCCCAATCGTATGGCATGAACATGATTTTTTAGTTGCACTCATAAGCGGCTTGTTTGGGCGGGGCATTGGACATTGTTATTCATAAGTTTTTTGATTTTCAAAATTTCGCAATTTTAACATTAAATAAAAAAAAATCGATTTTTTCATAAGAGAATGATACTCTTGCCTGAAGTTGCTACGACGCACCGTTTTCGAAATAAATCGATTTGAACTTTTCATGACGTGTTAATCATACTTTTATAAAATGAACTAACGAATGAAAGATGGCTATGGAAAATAAACATATAGCAATTGCGTGAACGTCAAAATAACTAGTATTACAGATCCTAGTTGAGGTTAAAGTGTCAAATAAGTTTTAAGTGAAATATTTTTTATTATTTAGTTACATTACCGTAAATACAAACAGTTGAATATTGTTAGAATGGTTTCGTTTAGTAACGAAGAATATGCCGATATGCATTTAGTGTACGGCGAAATGTTATGCAACGCTCGTGCAGCAGTACTTAGATATGCACATAAATTTCCAGATAGACGACATTCTGCTCCTAAATCATTTACGCTTCTTCATCAAAGAATTAGGGAAACAGGATTGGTAATTCCTAAAAATAATAAAACGGGAAGACATGCTGATGTAATGGAAGAATATCAGGATGGTATTTTAATGGAAATTGAGTGCAATTCCGAAATAATCGTAAGAAAATTGACTGCAATGTATCCCAAAGTGTCAAATTCTTCTGTGTGGAACATTCTACATAAGGAAGGCTTGTATTCTTTTCATTTCAAAAAAGACCAGGCCTTGCAAGCAGGTGATGTTCCTGCTCGTGTTGATTTTTCCAATTGCATGCAAAACAAAGAGAATCAAGACCAAGATTTTTTTCTAATATTTTGTTTTGTGATGAATCCGCTTTTACAAAAGATGGAATTTTTAATATGCACAATGCACACTATTGCTCCTATGTTGATGAGAACCATTATGCGATAAGGGAAAGTAAACATCAAGAAAGGTTTAGCATTAATGTATGGATAGGTGTTCTTGGTGATAATTTGCTTGGACCTGTAGAATTGCCTAATCGTTTAAAGGGCGAAGAATATCTCAACTTTCTACAAAATACTTTACCGGATTTATTAAATGATATTAATCTGAATATTCGGCGGAACTTGTAGTTTTTACATGATGGTTGTCCGGTTCACTATAGCAGAACTGTTCATACTTTTTTAGATAACAATTACCGGTTGCTTGGTCAGCAAGGTCTCCAGATTTAAATCCTTGCGATTTTTGTGTTTGGGGATATCTAAAATTAATGGTTTATTCCCAACCAAAACCAAAACATGAGATTAGCTTTGGAGAAGAATTCAGATGCCTGCGACGAA
The DNA here is from genome assembly GCA_036346205.1 of Vesta saturnalis. Classification (NCBI taxonomy): domain Eukaryota; kingdom Metazoa; phylum Arthropoda; class Insecta; order Coleoptera; family Lampyridae; genus Vesta; species Vesta saturnalis. The sequence continues at coordinate 2,375,308 of JARFJB010001714.1, forward strand.
TTTAGGAACAATAGGGGAATTTTTTGCAGAAAATCCACAATCTTTAAATAAACGAATAAATTTGTGCATAGAAGCGGATGGTCGTCATGAGGAGCATCTTTTGTAGATTTTCAGCTCTCATTTTGAATTTTTTTTATTATTGTGTCAGCAACATTTTTTTGTATTAAAAACGATTGTTTTTACCCGAGTTTATTTCTTACTTTACATACCTAAAAATAATCAGTAAACATGTATTCGTAACTAACTTTATTACATTTTAAAGAGTTTTTACTGAATTTTTTAACCTTTGTAATTGCAATTCACTAATTTCTAGATCTAATAGAAACTTCTGTTTTTAGTTGATGCTCTTCTTTTTTTAATAACACCTTCTTCTATCAAGTTTTCACCAAGAATTTTAGTTAATTCCCAATTGAAAATATTGTTCACTTATATGTGAGGTATTTAATGTGGAAACAACTGACCTTCTACTCTTAATCCAACGAGAGAATGGACTTGGGCTCGGACGAAAATTCGTCTGTTTCGGTCGAATCTCCGCCTATTCAACACCTACCTCGGTGCAATTAGCTTAGCAGTTGCCCAGGGCCGGCGCCTTATCTGATCCCAGTTTGTGTTGAGGTAACGGTTATTTTACGTAAGTTAAGAAATAAGTTTCAAATTGTGTAGAGTGTGAGTGTAGTGATTAAAGACAATTATAAAAACTTAATAACAGCATGATAGCAGCGAGAGAGGAAATACACCCATTATCGCCAATTAAGAAGAATAAAAGAAGCCAAGTAAAGAAATAAATACCGTTCGCCCCGGTCAATGATTTAAATTTTATTTATAATTTTAGGTGGTACACCAAAACCAAAAAGTACTGATAATAAGCTTATATAAGAAATTAAAGGAAGACACTCCGCAAATGTATGAAGAAACGATTTTAAAATTAACTGGACAAACGGGCATTGGAAAAATACAATAAAAAAAAGTATAGCGGAGTATAATAGAACTGATTAGGTAACGGAACGGAATTTAAAAAAAGATCGCCTGTCTTTTAATGAAAAGATTGATGAATTCGATAAGAATGATATAAGAAGAAAGTGCATTAGTTTTATCGAAATAAGGAACTACCGTCTGTGAGAAAGTTATGCAATCAGTAAATGACGATGAAGAGCCACAATTCAAGCGATCAACATTTCACAAATTGTTGCATGAGTTGAAATTTTTTTTTGTTAAACGACAACGAAACAGTTTTCTGGTTGAAAAAGAGTACCTTATAATGTGGCGTAGCGATTATACCTGCCAGCTATAAAAAGATACCGAGAAAAAGGTCGCTCTATTTACCATCTGGATGAAACGTGGGTTGTCGCAGGTGATGTAAAAGAGAAGATCTGGATGGACAATACGATTAAATCGCACAGGGATGCTTTTCTCAGAGGCTTGTCAACGGGACCTGCTAATCCAAGCGGTAAAGGTAAACGCTTAAGCGTGTTGCATATTGGTAGCGCTGCTGGATTCGTTCCTGATGACTTGCTGTTTTGAGTCTAAAAAAAATACAGCAGATTATCACGACGAGATGAACGGAAGCACATTTCTCGAATTGTTCCAAAAGATTTTACCGATGTTGAATGATAATTGCGTAATTGTGATGGACAATGCTCCGTATCATTCGGTAAAAATGGAGAAAGTACCCAATAATTCGTGGAGAAAAAGTGATATAATTGAGTGGTTACAAAGCAAAGGGAAAGAAATTGACGATACAATGGTGAAAGCAGAACTGTTGCGTATTGTTGCACTAGAAAAGCAAAATACAACAAATACGTCATCGATGAAACGGCTAAAGCACAGAAGAAAACTGTGCTCAGACTTCCACCACATCATTGTGAATTAAACCCCATTGAAATGGTGTGGTCGATGATCAAGGGATATGTTAAAACAAACAATAAATGTTTCAAATTGCCAGCAGTGAAACAATTAGTTGAAGAAGGCGTTTCGCGAGTAACATCCGGGCATTGGAACAATTTCACTCGACACGTGGTATAAGAAGAACAGAAATTTTAATCACCCCTTAAATATAAAATCACAAGACCGTACACCCCGTATAGTGTTTTTTGTTTATTATATTTAAAACTAAATCTTTATCCAAGTGCTTTTTATCTCAACTTTTCCACCACCTAATGTCCAGTATTTCTCTCGCAGCCTTCTTGTTACTTGCTGTCTCCATGTAACAGCGTTACTTTTTCTAATTTTCTAATTTATTTTTATATTTGAATATAATGATATGTAATAAATGTTTTTCGTTTTGCTGGGGTCGGTTCAAACAATTCCTCGTGATATGACGACCGAGTAAAATGTAACAGTTTAGTAATACATAGAAACAGATTACGTTGCATTTCTTTGAGCTTAATTAAAATGGATTACTGCTACCATTGATTACGTATGTAATAGATAAGCCAAGCTTATGGAGTAGAACGTAACCATTTAAATGATTGGTTTGGGTTCTAATACATGGGATTATGGTAGGAGTTTCCATAATGGAAACGAATGCCATAATCCCGCATTATAAACGAATTTCATACGCTATTTTGTAGTCGAACTAGCCACTTTGAAACACAATTTAAATGAAATAATAATTTCAGATCGTTACAAAAAAAAATTCATTTCACAGGAGTTCATGAACGGTCTTATTATAGTTGCCATAGTTTTGCATTATAAGTGTCATTTATTTTCTGTAAATAAACAAATTTTGCAAAAATGGATTCAGACGTGGATGAAGAAGTCCTTAAAAAGCAGAGGAAGCTGATTTGAGTCTTATACCTAAAAAGTCCGAAATCATGTATAAGAAAGAGTTATTGAGTGGATGCGCAAGAATATTTATTTATTTTATTAGTCGAAAAACTACAATCGTCTGCATTATGGTGCAGGTACTCCAAATTAAAATGTACGTTACGCCTCAAAAAGGATGTGGACATCAGCAAGTTTCCAAACTGTCGGCATTCTTGAAAAACTGTCCTGTTGGGTACATACCAGAGAAGTCATTAGTGTTTTCAAAAGAGCACCTGCTTAATTTTTTTCTTGAAGCACCCAACGACAAATACTTATGAAAGTAAATTTTTACTTTTAAGATTATTCTTAATAAATATGATTCCATTTTAGGTAGTTTCCATATTTGGTGTGTTTGGAGGTTGCAGACAATTAGAATTATACAATCTGTGTGTTGGGAATAGTAAAGAAGGTTCTATCTTTTTGGTTTATATTAGAGATACCAAAACACATAGACCCAGTGTTTTTACCATATTAAACGCTGACAGTAGAGTAAATTATATTGACCTCATTAAGAAATACATGAGTTTAAGACTGAATTTTTTATTCGACAATGGGTGTAAATGTACCTGTAATCCTATTGGCATTAACACATTTGATCAGATTCCTCGACAGACTGCCAAGTATTTAAATATTCTCAATGCCGATCAATACACATGACATTCATTTCGTAGAACTTCTGCCATGATCTTGGCAGACAGTGGAGCTGGCATTAGAACTTTAAAACGGGATGGAGATTGGAAAAACGATGCTGTTACTGAAGGGTACGGGTCAGACTCCATCGAAAACAAGAAGAAAATTGCCAAAACCTTAGGATCTAGTAGGGTACAACAAATGAGTAACCTAGAAATATCTATATCAACATCTTCAAGCAGCTCAAGCGAATACCTTCTTGAAACATCTGGGGGAATTAATTCCAATTGCACCATTAATATTAACATCAGTAAACAATAATTTCTTTAATATTACATTAATTACAGATCATATTCTAACTGCAGTATTAATATACATAAATAATTTGTTCATTTGTTTGTTTGTATTTCGTCGTCAAGACGACCTTATGGCTGAACATTACAGCACGCATGCCATAAAGTGATAAATTATTAACGATTTTGACATTAATAACCAAGGCATTCTAATGCTAGTCGACGACAAATTTTGTTTTCGTTCCATTCTTCTATTTTATCGCAATCATGTTTTCTTTCCTTTCTTTATTACCATTTCTATCTTTTTTAGAGAATCAGCCTTTTTTAAGACGAGTAATTAGATATTTTGTTGTATTAATAGCGTGATGTACATTGTGGTGCAGTTTCTTTTGTTAGTAATTCCGTCGATTCTATATACAAAATTGAATTATGTTAGTTAAACACAAATGTAGGTTTGATATATTCTTTTCTTAGGGTTCAAAATGAAATAATTTATTGTGCTTTTAGAGAACAAATCCGTGCAAAAACTGCATTTGATATTTCAAAAATGATAAAGGACATATCATTAAGAAAAAGGTTACTTGATCTAGAGCTAAAAACAGTCCTCTTCGACATTATTGTCAATTTTACCATGTCTGGTTTATCAGATCACTTAAAATTACCATTAACACAAAGGTTACAGCAATGCAATTTAGAGTGATTCGGTTAATCCAACTTAATTTTCGTAAATACCCTATGATTAGCTTATCAAATTGCAATTTTTTTAGTATTACAAACTTATGAAGATTAAATCATGACCACCCAAGATTTTTAAATCGTAAGTGGAGTGTAATATGAAAGTTGTACAGTGACCACCTTAACTTTTACCTTCAAACCTACGTATACATATGTAGGTATAGAAGGTTGAACAATCGACTTCTTTTTCACTATCGCTAAATCGACTTATTAGCTCATTTTACAACGTTTGACCAAGATTCGCCAAGATCGGCTATGATATCTGTGTGCGTGAGTGCGCGCGGTGGTGCTTGCGTGCGAGTGTGTGTGTAGATGTATATTAATACCCACGATAACTCTAGAACGAAGAGACGTGCGTACTTAAAATTTTGCATTTAAGCTTATACTCTTAATTCTCCTGGAGCTGATTAGAATTTAGGAGAAATTTTATTAAGGAGCTGTTTTTGATTTTTATCAAATATTTCAAATACCAATATACCTATTATAGACCTTAATCATATCGATTAATTATGTTCTATGCAATTTTTTGATATGACGCGTAATTTAGCGGCAAAAAAAATCCTAAGATAGAAATTAAGGATTAGTTTTAGTCAATATCTGAATAATTATTAATTTTATAAGAAAATGTGTAGACATATTTTTTAAAGAAAATTTAATTTTACATAACTTTTTTTATAAAGTTTCTTAAAATATAGCAAAATAAGTGTAAAAATTAAATAAACATGATTGAAAATGTAAATACTTAATGCCCTGCTCAGTATCAACCACAGATCATAGAATGGTGAAACTTTACTTTGTAGGCCTTAAAATGCATTGGAAGCAACAAGAGATACTTCTACCTTTATCCACTTTATTAAGCAGTATTTTATTTTGACAATACTTAAAGTACCGTTTAGGTAATGAATTGTTAAGTATTCGTAAACTTCCGATACCCTAGCAGGGAGTTCGATCTACACTAAATAATAAATTGATGTTCATTTTATGTTAGGCATGTAACGGCAGTAACCATTTAACTTTTCTTAACTAGGATAGTTAAATTACTTAACACATAAATTAAAAATAAACCTTTTGTGAAAATACGACAACTTGCACTCTTTTTGTAACTAAATGCCCTAAAGCATCAGAAACCCTAAAAAATATAATTAAAAATTTATCTTGAAAGTAGTTTCAGCGTACTTTGTGTACCTGAGTACCAGACAATACGTGTTCGAGTTTCTTTCTCCCCATTAATATATTCTAAGCTTTAAAATTAAAACTTTCTCATTTTTGTATATTTAGGTATAAATTATAGGTATGATAATATCCAAGCATGACAACTACTGCAACTATTTAAACAATTTTCACAAAAGTCACAAAAATAATTAAAAATACGAAACCTAAGTCTACTATAACAAAACAATATAAAACTACTATACACATAAGAAAAATTTGAAAACGTGATCGATATAATTACATGCTAACTACACAAAATTTAATACTACTAGAAAAAGAAATACAATATTTAGTGCCAATGACAAAAATATGCAAACCACAATAATACACATCATTCTCCTATCTTGCAGAACAAAGGAAATAGGGGAGAGTCTGGAGCACTGGCCATGCAGGTACAGTGGCCAATTTCATACTATTTTGTTAATTATGAAGAATACGTGCTGCCATCTAGCCCACAATATATCAATCATATACTCAGTCTATTACGAGAGTTTCCTACTCGAATCTCCACGTGTTCATTTTATAATTTAGTTAACCTGAAATTTTGTGCGTGTTGTAAAAATTAGCAAGTCAGTGAAATAATTTTTATTGACTAAATACACAATCAAAGAAGTGAACTAGTCTTGACAGGTGATAGCTGATATATTTGTAAGTACTGTTTGATATAATAGTTATCGGATTAGATAGATTAGTTTTTGTTATTTTTATATATTATCTAAGCATGTGATTGTTGGTACAGTGGCCATATTAAAGGTAGGTACACTGGCCACTACTTTATTAGTAAATAAGGGATGGCCACTGTTCCTACATTAGAAAATTTATTAATTTCACGTTTTATGGATTTCAGATTATATTTACGAAAATGCCCCGACGAAAAGTAAAGAATATTGAGTAAAACTACATCAGAAACTATGGGCAGTGCAATCCGTGATGTAGTAAATGGTGGATTATCAGTGAAAGCCGCGGCTAGCCGATACGATATTCCTCGCACTACATTAAGGAGATATATTAAAAAGTGCAACGATAGAGCAGGCGCTATTGACTGGAATTCACCAATTTTGGAAGGGGCTCCCAGACTCACTCCAAATTACTGCGTGAATCAAATATTTTCTCCCGATCAAGAGGACATACTTAGTGATTACTTTCAAACAATGGCAAAACTACACCATGGTATGAATCCCAAGTGTGCACGAAAGTTAGTGTACAACTTGGCGGTTGCAAATGGAAAGAAAATACCTACTTCATGGAAAACAAATTTGACAGCTGGAAGATTATGGTTTAACGGTTTTATGAAACGGCAACGTGAGCTATCCATTAGAGTAGCAGAAGCTACATCTTTGAGGGGTTTAACAAACCAGTTGTGCAAAATTTTTTTAAGAACCTTAGTCAGATCCAGGAAAAGTACAATTTGAGTCCGGAGCAAGTGTATAACGTAGATGAAACAGCCCTTATTATTGTACAGGATGCCGGTAAAGTTTTGGCACGAAAAGGCCAAAAACAAGTTGGTAGTATAACTTCCAATGAAAGAGGAAGGTTAATTACAATGTGTGGCTGCATTAACGCAATTGGGAATAATGTACCGCCACTTTTAATATTCCCAAGAAAAAATTTCTAAGGTTACATGATAAAAGAACCTGGACCTATTGGGAAAGTGTCACCCACAGGTTGGATGACGGCCGAAATATTTAACCAATGGTTGCTTCATTTCATAAAGCACGCCAAACCAACTTCCGATTTACGTTTTATTGGTCATGGATAACCACGAGACCTATATTTCGTTGGAGTCTATAAAATTAGCCAAACAGAGTAATGTAATACTATTAACGCTGCCGCCGCATACCAGTCATAGGCTTCAGCCGCTAGACAAATGTTTGTATTCTCCATTGAAAATATTTTATAACCACGGTTGCTAAACATGGTTGCTGAACAATGCAGGAAAAAGAATTACAATTTACGACATAGCAGAGATTTTAGGAGAATCTTATCCACGTGCTTTTACGCCTTCAAACTGCATTTCAGCGTTTCGGTCAACTGGAATTTATCTATTTCAGGATCAAATATTTAGTGATGAAGATTTCATGGCAGCATCAGTAACTGATATGGAACCAAATAAAACTGAGACAGATGAAGAGCATAGGCAGGAAATTAGTAATGTTGATAGTAACAACATACGGAATGGCCAAGAAAAAACCGAGAAACAGTTGGTTGAGAACACGCCGTCGTCATCTGCATTTGTTCGAACTACAACTCCGGAAAAGCAATTTATCACTCCCACTGTTTTGAAACCATTTCCTACTGCAGTGCCAGCTCCAGCTAAAAGACGCCAACGAAAGAAGAAAAAAACTGAAGTATTAACCAGCACACCCGTTCTTCAGAGACTCGAAGAAGAAGAAAAATTAAGGAAAATGAGAAAGTCCACTTTACAGAAACGGCCTGTGGTTAAGAGAAAATTTGCAGAAGATCCAGCAGCACCAGCAAAAAAACAAATTAATTACAAAGAAATTGAAATAAGTTCTTCTGACAGTGACGTAGACGTCGAATTGACGGACTCTGACGATGTAGACTTGTTTTCCGAATCTGATAAAGATGATGAATCCATTACAAATAATATAGCAGATATTGGTGTAGACTCCTTTGTGCTTACGAAGTTTGCAACAAAGAAAACTTTAAAATATTATATTGGGCGCGTAACAGAAGTTTTAGAAGGTAGTCAGGAATTCAACATAACATTTTTGAGATGTCATGGTAATAGTTTTAGATATCCTGATGTTTCTGACACAGCAATCTTACCGCACGATGATATTGTACTTCATTTATCTCAACCTTTAACAGCAGGCCGCACTAACACAACCGCAAATATTTATTCTTTTTTAAATTAATTTGTCTGCATATAATGTTAATTAGCTTTAAAAAATTAAAATAAGTTAGTGATTTAGTTTAATTTCTTTTAAGAAAATGTTTTAAGTTTAAGTTTTTGTAAGAGAAATAAAATGTTATTTAATGAATGTCTATTTCGCAATTGCTTTCTTGTTTTTATTTTTTAGCGTAACAGTAGTGGCCACAGTACCATCCTCTAGTAGTGACCACTGTACCAGCGCTGATGGTACAGTGGCCAAATTAGATAATATGTTTGTATCCCTAAAATTTTTGTTATAATTTTACTTTTTGTATTTAACAGTATAACGATCTAAAACAGTAACTATGGTATTACGCTCTAACGGTATCACAATCTACAAAAACTATTTATTTTGATGTTTTTAAATATTTCCGTAAAAAGGTGGCCACTGTTCCAGACTCTCCCCTACTGAACATAAGTGGATGTAAATTTCAAAATATAACTTTGTTAGTCACGAATAGGTAATGAACATGGGTGCTGTGGATCGACCAGATCTGGCAACATGTATTTTATATAAATTTTTTCAGATTAGGTAACATTTCATATTTCCAGAAGTTCTCGTCATAATGTATCTAAAAAAAATCGTTAGGTATAATCTTACGAAAAATGACTGATTTTTCCATATAAAACTAGAAATTATTTACCTTTTCAACAACAACTCCTAATGGGCTCCAAACACAAAAGTAACACCATTTTCTATTGGTTATCGCCAATTGCCCCTGTACTTGGAAGTAATAATTGTGTCTTCGTTTTAAAATAAAGTCTGCTTCACGTGGCTCCAAAAATGTAATAACTTTATTTTTTATACCATTTTTGATATTGAACTTGGACATTTTATTTCCACAATAGCATCCTCCTGCTCCACTATGCCATCTGGACTCACACCAAGATAATACTCTGTTTTGGATATAAACAAACCACATGGGCGCAGCTTCAAACAAACTGTTTTTCAAACGCTGCTATTGCATGGCTCTCATGTTCCAATCCATACCTTGTAACAGAATTACTTAAAAACCTCCCATACAAAATTACTTTTTACAGAGTTGCCTCTTTTTGTGGAAGGCCTCATTTTACAAATTTGTTCCAAAATGGGAAGCAGTTAACCTCAATGATCGTTCCTGAATCCACATTGCACTGGAAGATTGACCTATTGTTTTTTGTTCAATAGATGCAATTTCTTCATCATTTTTTTTCAAGCTGTCTAAGAAGTCTCTTTCTTTTTTTTTTGATATTCATCACTGTCTAGCGATAAAGTGACAACATTTGCTTCAGGACCACAATCTTTGTCAGGTAAACTTGATCTTAGATTTTTTGCAAAGACCCGTTTTCGGAGACTACTTCTTCGATACTTTAATCGCTGCATATACAATGCCATATAGCGTTGGGGGCTCTTTTTAGTAATAGCTTTATGTACTGTTCGATAATAATCACCACAGCTGTTGAACAATATTGCAGCTGCTTTGCATCTTGTCTGATATGACCCCTTTAGTGAAAAATTGATTCGTTTTCCTCCAACAAATTTACAAATTATGCTATTATAATGTTCCGCAATGTTGTTGTCCATGTTTAGTATTAAACTATTTACATTCTTTATTAGTCTTTGCATGATCCTTATAATATCTTCATACAAACCGCATTCCTTCATTAAAGGTACCAAATTTGTTTCTTTTGAGTGAATATTTAACATATCCCAGTTGGGTACAAAGATAATGTTCCCCAAAAACGTGTGATGGAGCATTGTTTAAGTCTTCCTCTAAATTTTTTTGTTTTTCCTCGAATGTGACATTTTCTTTACTTCTAAAATGTACAGCTTTGGTAATGGAAGTACGCAATCGTAAGATGTTATTTAAAACTTCTTTTCTAAGAAGAGGTGGAACAGGCAACTGCTTTGAATTACTTCTCTTTCTACCTAAAAAATTTATATATTACAGAAATGCAAGATGTTGTGTTTCTGTTCAACGAATTAGAGGGTATGGAAGTAGGACTAATATGAAAACATGAGTTTTTCTAAGGCTGCAATGGTTGAACAGTACTTACTAGATATTTCCCGTAATCGAGTGCAAAAATTTCGTAAAAGATGATTTTTACATTCAATTTTTTCAACCAGCTCATTTCCGTAAGGTTTGGACTCTAATAATCTTCTGAATACAGAAGAATCTCCATCCCCTATCATCTTGGTGTACTTTAAACCATGAAGTTGTTGACTAATGCGAAATCCTTCCACAACAATATCCGTTTCCATAGAGGTGGAAGGACCTGTCCAATTTTTGTAACATTTATGAGTTGGTGGTTTCACATGCTTATTTTCATAGCGTGTGCACACACAACAGTATTTGTTCCCGATACCCAAATAAAGTAATTTACCTGTTTTGTATCCTATAATTCATGCCGAAAAAGAATTCAGTACATAATTTTTTTATAACTATAACTTACCACACCGGAAGATGAGTAAAAATTTACATTGTATGAACGCTTGGCCCAAGCTCCATCAGTAACCACTGTGATACATGGTATTCCATCTTTATCGATTTCACCACATTCACGAGCAAGTAATGCTTCTTCTCGCCCAGCTTCTTCCATTACCTTCCAAGCAGTAGCAAGGATGATGTCAGAAGCACTTGTATGGTATGACATATATGTTTTATCTGACATGCACGGAATGTTACATACAGCAGTTAATTCCTGAGTTTGGAAAAATCCAAGACCTGTTGATACTGCAGCTAAGGTAACTGAAGTATTAATGTCCATAATTTGCTTGCCTTCACCCTTTTCGGTAGAAATGATTTGTTCTTTGCGACACATTTTACATTGCAATAAAAATTTACTCTGAAAACCCTTTCGTGTTTCACGTATAACTGACATATGTGTAATGTCACATTCAAACGGTGAATGTTCTTCATTGGTTAAAATTTGATTAAATAAGTGTTGTATATCTACAATTCGTCGTCCACTAATAGATATATTGGTATCATTCCTGAAAGCAATAACATACTTTAAACATTTGTTCAATTGATGCCTTATAGTACGACGATTACAAAATAACCAATAACTTACCTGTCTATGGTACTTTGAGAACTATTTGCACCGTTATCTTGATCCAAGCTACTAAAAAATATGTAACATTATTTTATAAATACATGTAATAGATACTTACATATCTACACTTAAACTGGTAGGATCTTCAGTACTTCTACAATAATCATGGTCCGTGCTTCCACAAAAACTGTGGTCAGTGGTGAAAATAAAAAAAAATAGGTTAGTTTGAGTTTAGACAATAGAGTTGCGGTTTGTATGACATTCATTATTGCCAAGAATTTACCCTACAGCAACAGCACTTGAAGTACTTCCCAACACAATGTTTGTTTTATAAGTAATTCAGATCATGCTTACATACCTACCTATCTATAGATGGATTAGTTTCATTAATTTGACTTCCACAATAATCATGGTCATTGCTGAAAATTTACAAATCATGCTTATTAGAACTATAAGCTGTCCAATTAATATTAAAGAAAAGTATACTTACCTCAACATTGCTAATCGCCTATTTTTCTTTCGTCTGCTTGGATAACGTTTTTTTTTTTGTGTAATACAATACTCTCCATATTTATTTTTAATCACACAACCTTTATGTTGTTTTATGACAACTTATGGCTGTTAATGCCAATACTGCTCATATAATACCAGCAATGTTAGTTATCAATAATAATATAATTAAAACACTTTCCTTTGTAGTATTAAATAATGTTTATTTACCTTTTATGCAAATTTAAACATTTCCATAATTACAGTTATCGTTCTCAGTAAATGATAATATCCGTAAAAATTACCGGATAAGCAACTTTTAGAAAATATAACTGAAATGCCAAGTCCAATAAATGCTAAAAGAAGATTATTACCCAATGAAGAAAGTCCCGTTAGAAACGGCTCAGAATAAAATGAACTGCTAGTAAAACAAAACTTAAAACAAAGCAAGCTCAAGTTTCAAGACTGCATAAAAACATAAAGAAGCAGATACTTACTATTATGTACACTTGATATGTTGTCCTTGATCAATTTCAGTTTCCATCAGAAGATTAAAAAAACATTGCAAAGATACACTTAAGAAAATGATTTAAGTCATAGACAATACCTGAAAAAAGTTTCTCAATAATGTTATTTTATAAATCACCGGCATCGTACACTTCCTGAGATTATTAAAGTTTGGTGTATCTGGCCCTTATACAATTCGTAGGTGGATCGGAAGTTCAAAGTACAAGTCAGATTTTAGTGTAAAACTTTTCCAATAATTGGAAAAAAATTTCAAATTATTCTTATTTGGACAAGTATTGTGTTGTTTTATTTGACGAAATGGCAATCCAGGCTACATTCAGAAGATGTTGATATTATAGAAGGTATTGAAGATCTTGGCCCATTAGGACAAAAGCCATTACCAGCAGGCCATGTATTAGTATTCGTGATACATGGACTTTATTCACTATGGAAAATGCCAATTGCGTAGTTTTAAGTCAATCAGGAGTAAAATCATAATTTAAAACTCCTAAAAGACGTCATAAATACATTTTTGATCATCAGCTTGCTACCAAAAATTACAATTTGTCATCAAGGGACTAGTAATCAGAGTGGCTATGAACTACCTAAGTGTTTCAAGTATTACCCTACTTATAAAATTGATAATCATACTATAAATGCAATTTTTGACATACCTCATTTGTTTATAAGCATTAGAAATAATTTAATTACTGGGAATGTTTTATATGAGAATATCAGGCAGTGACATACGCAGTAAATACATATTATACTGACATGGAAGCTTAAAGAAAAAAATGTGTCAAAATGACAATGAAAGTTCTTATTCTATAATGGCATCTGTTTTGCCACCAATTAATTACAATCAATGATTTCCTCTTTCTCCGTATGATGTCAGAATAGTAGTCAAACGATATCTCGACAGGAAAGGAGTGAATATAAAAAACTTTAAAGAAAATCTTTCCGGTCATGATTGGGTAAAGTTATCTTCATTATGGAACAGAAACCTAACAAGATTCTGCTAGAATATAAAGAGGTATAGGGCACGAGTAAATGAGGGCACTTTAAGAGAATATTTCACAGAACACCGAACTTCTCTGAAGAATATTGACCACGGATAGTTAATTATGATGAGACCAATTTCTCAGATGATCCGGGCAATGTCAAGGTGATCTGTAAACGAGGAGCAAAACATTGTGACAGCGTAATGGATTCGTCTAAATCTAGCGTAAGCGTAATGATATCAGGTCAGCAAGTGAAGAACTTCTTCCATCCATCGTGGTGTACAAGGCCAAGCACCGATATCAAGAATGGGAAGAGGATGGACCAATTGGATGTGGTTACAATACTTCAGACCCAAGAGCGGCCCAAACATTTTAATTGGTGACAATTTGTCCAGTCACCTAACGCTGGAAGCTATAGACGAATGCGCACGTCAGAATATAAAGTTTGTTTTACTCCCACCCAATTCCACACATCTCTGCCAGCCGCTCGATGTGGCTTACTTTGCCTTCCTTAAAAAGGCTTGGAGAAGAATTTTGACTGAGTGGAAATTGAAACGAAAAGGTCCATTCCAGAAGAAAGATTTTCCAAACCTTCTTAGAAAAACCTTAGATGCAATTGGAGCAAATTAAAAAAAAACATTGTCAGGATTTTGCTCCTCGGGTATTTGGCTCTACAATCCAAAGGAAGTTTTAAGACGTCTCCCTCAAAAACTTACAGCTGGAGACGCTCCCACAGAATGTGAAATAGATGCAACACTACTGGAATTTTTCAAAGAAAATAGAAGTCGTCAATTGCAAGAAAATCCAAATAGACGCTAGGAATCAAAGATCCACCAGGAAGGCTAATCATCCCTGTAGATATGATTGAAAACGAACCAGCAAAAAATATTCCTTTCACGTCTGGTTTCCAAAAACCTCAACAATGTCAGAATATTCCATCCGATGATTCCGATTCAGACTCTGCCACTAGCTCACTATAAATCCGTAGAAAAGATTCTTATCATCTGATATAGGCACATCATCCCACTCAGAAATAGAAACGACTAACGAAGAACCACGAGACTGCTTCTCGAATGAAAATATTAGAGATCATGATTTTACACTAGTTAAACGCTTCCTATAGAAAACTCTTCTAAAAGCAAATTATATGTTGCAAGAATTTTAAATGTAGAGGGTGAAAGTTATTTTGTCTCCTTTCTTCGAAAAAAGAAATGTGAAGATGATGTTTTCTTTCATTTCCCAAACGTGTCAGATGAAAGCATTATTGGAAAAAACGAAATTTTCAAACGCTTTCTTCTTCACATTTTCGAAGAAATCGCTATAAGTTAACCAATTTGCCTGATGCTACTATAGAATAGATCATGGCTGTATTTGCAATAGAGCGTTTGTTTTTCTAGAATAGAATATTTCTTTTTTTTAGATTTGGATAAGAGTATAACTTCTGTTTTATTAGATAAGAAAATAATTTTGTTTTATTTTAACATTAAACAATAGTTTGTTTTATAATGCAAATATATATATATATATTTGGGTCCGAAGTCGCCCCTGCACGATATACACATGGGTTTTACGTGATTTTATACCTCCGTCCGAAGTTATCTGTTTAATGGAGTGACTTCCGGCAGACTATAAGCAAAAAAATTAGAAAAATTAGGGCACATATGAAAATTTTGAAATGGTTATTGTTTCACTAGATGTTAGGGGTATCTTAGCCGAAAATTACAGAAATTGAGTCTTAGTTTTTAGTCTGTGATCAAAAAGGTTATAACAAGTGTCCGAAGCCACCCCAGTTGACAGTATATAGGCAAAAAGTAGTTATAATAGAAATCCAAGCACCAAATAGTTCAGATTGGGTTTCCATAGGCATGTGAAGTCAATGAAAATATTGTTCTAGGTACGATATTAGAAGAGTCTTCTGTAACCTACTTTGCAGGCCATCTTACAAAAAAGTGCTTAAATAAATTTAAGTCCTGTGATAGATGCACAGAAACATTAGTGAAACTCGCAACAAAACTTGACAACAAAAGAGAATTATATTTATATTACAAAATGTATAATATTGACTGTGGTAGTTTACTTTTTCCTAGTAATGAGATTTATTATCTATTGTAAATAGGATATTAAACCTTTTTGTGCTGCAATTTGAAATATAGTACTTTAAAAACCATATTTAAAAAAAAATGTAACTAGGCACCTTAGGAAGGACAAAATTATTCATGATTGGATACATGTACATGGTGATTGCAAAGAACATAGAATGTATTTAATTGATTTATTGTTAAATGTACGAATTTATTTTAATTGTAAGGTTTTCCAAATTGTTTAACTGATTGGTACATTGGTACACTGACTCATTGGTACATTTCTGAAAATTGAAGAATTCCCGATTGGTTTTAATAGATTGCATGTATTAATTGTTGTAAAAACCATATAGAAAAATAGTAAAAACAGTATTAGAAGCAATTATGTACAAGTTAATTGATTCATTTCGAGCTCAGACATAAGGTCTTTAGTCAACATACCTTTATTAACAAATAAAACGTAAAAACCAGTGACAAATTTATAATTAATTACTACTTTGAATATAATTAAAGAAAATGCATTGATTTTGTTTATCATGAATATAAATGACCAATAACAAATTGATATATACCCAATACTGAATGGTGTTGATAATATAAATTATGATATACTTATCTTTTAATCACTCTACTTATGATAACATAGCTTAAATTGTTATAACCATTGATTATGAATCAATTTTATAACGTAAATAAACATATTTCATAACAGTTCTGTTTGAAATTAATTTTAAAATCCATTGCACTACCTATCCAGGCATAAACTTCCATATTTATCGCCCTCTACTGGGGCGGGCGTACTAGTTTATTGACTTAAGCTGACCCATACTAGCAGTGGGCTAGGAATGGGTAGCAATTTTTAGTTAAACTTGCATCTGATATGATTACATAATCAATACTGTTACGTGTATACTGTTTTCTTCAAAAAGATTAAAAGGCACATTATGTAGACAACATTGCACTACCTATGCAGGCGAAAACTTCCACATTTATCGCCGTGTTCTGGGGGCGGGCGTACTAGTTTATTGACTTGTACTGATCCATATTAGCTGAAGGGCTAAGAATGGGTAGCAATTTTTAGATAAACTTGGATAATCTGATATGATTACATAATCAATGCTGTTACTTATACACATTATGTTTTCTTAAAAAAGATTAAAAGGCACTTTATGTATGTAAAATAAAAATTAGTTATAATACACTTTAAATAAGTGTACAATATATTGCAGTGTTACCACTTTACTTTTTTTCTTAACTGTAGAATAGTTTAAGCATTTGTTAAAAGATTCCAGTAAAGAATATTATTTTTAAGTTTGTGCTTAATTTTAAGTACCACATAAGTAAGGAAAACAACTAAGTAACGGTTGTGCAAATGATTTTAAAATTCAATGGCATAAATATAAAATAATGGTAGGAACAATTGATTCTAATAAACCCGTTTGAAAATACAGAGACACTATCTATGTGGTAATCGTTTTTGCTGGTTAACCTAAAAATTGAAATTGATAAATGGTAATGTTTGGTGTACGTTTATTATTTACAGCTCTTCGGTCATTCAAATCCTCAAATGTAATAATAAATAAACCCTTTAATGTACTTGTAAATACATCTTTTACACAACCAAGATGTAAATATTCAAATAGTTTGTTACAAAGTGCATTTGATCCAACACCAAAGTTACTGAAAAATCCGGCCTTACTAAAAATATGTAATGACATACCTTGTCGTACTGTAACAAAGTTTTCTATAAGAAAAGGTAAGAGGAAATCTGTGAAAACAGTATTGAGAAGATTCTACAGATTACATTGGGGTGGTTGGATACGTACAATTGCAGGAAGACATAGAAGAATATGGAGTAAAAGTTATTCAAGACGTTTAAGAATGCAGCAGCATGTGTTATGCAATGCTACTCAATGTACACTTTTGGACAAAATGGTTGGAAGTTATTGGAGGAAACCAAAATATTATGTGAATGATCCTTATGAACCGTATCATACACGAGAAGAATTTCAATTTACGTATAAAAAACCTAAACCATATTTTCCACCTGAATAACACGATTACATTGTGTAATTAGTTGGAATAAAGTATATTCTTAAACTTTTATTTATTTATTATTAAAAACAGAGTAACACTTAGTATTATTTAAATACTCATGTGGTTTTAAACTTTTGATCTGCTTACAAGCAATGTGGAAGGCTTGATGAGCAACAAACTAAAAATGTGATAGGATTTTTTGTGCAAAATGTATTTTGTGACAGCTCTAAGGCAATGTTAGTTTTAGACCACCACTCTGGACTTCTTAAGGGTTGGTGGTGATTTCTATGTGTGCTTTAATGAAGTGAGGTATGAAGCTGACACATTGAGGTTATAATTCGTCAATTTTCACGTGCCTATAGTCACTGCCTTATGATAAAGCTGAGGCAAATGTTAAAAAAATATGGATCTTTCCTTGAGCAATATTTAAACACCTGGAGTTTGTATGTCAACAACCTTGGTTACTAAATGCATCTCCAGTTGTACTCAAAATAGTTTTATTAAGGATGGGTATTATATATTTACGAGGAATTAATTTTTATGGATGACATGTAGACATAAATCACACAAAGTAAAAAACAAGGGTATGAACGCCGTCATACATAATCCACTTATTTGGTAAATGAAATGACGTTTTTAGATTTAGTATAATTCAGCTATGTATTCTATTTTATTAAAGCAATATATTATACAGAAATCACCACCTCAAAAGTGGTGGATTTAATCCATAAGTGCACATCTAAAAGTAACATTGCCCATATACAGCTAAAGTACAGATTTTTAAAATGTAATGCCTATCCCGTTAACAATACAAAATCAATTTTGCAAAAAATAGAATTAGATATGGTGGTGCTAGGGCCCTCAGAAATTGGCCACTCTTTTCTTCAATCTGTTACTATGTACTTACTAACTGTATAACATAAAGTAAGTATTGCATATTTTGAATCTATTCCATTTATAAGATAAAAGTATAGTAAATGATTGTAAAGTGTTTGCTCGACATTAAAATACAGGTTTTTTCACAGCTGACTTTGTTGTCAAAAGCTTGTAGTGTTTTCTTTTACACAAATGGTACTCATTGTAGTTGCTATCCTATGCCAATGTATTGTGTGTATCCTTACATATTGAATTCAACTCAATAAAGTAGCTAGTAATAGCTTTGAATATTTACTGTAGTTAAAGATTTAGATAGTAGGTACAAGTACAGCAATTCATGCCTGTTATAAGTACTTGAAACTTTTGTTCGTTTGTAGACATTGAAATAAAGCAAGAAAGCAACATTTATTAAACAAGTCTTGAGAATTAAACCAACTTTTTACTGCAAGATTTTATTGCCTATCGAATATTGATACTTGTGTGTATAAGTAAATTATTTTGGTTAACAACATTGATGTTTTCCGTTTTCAACCTGATGCTTGTAGATCTCAATATCTATTTATAGAAACAAGGCCTTAAAGTACCTACCTTTTGTGAATATCACAGACAGTGTGTGGATGTGTCGTTCAAAGATAATTCAATAAATATTAGACAAGTCTTGGTTATGACAGTTTTTCATATAGCACGTTCATCCTAAAAGCTCTTATAGGTATAGGAGCCCTAAAGTATTTTTTTGCGAATTCTGGAAAATTACTAATTTTATAATAAAAAGTTTAAACCTTCGTAAGGCTAATTTAAATTTACTTTTAGCATAAAAATTATTTGTATCAAATTAATAAGAGTTATAAAAGTTAATTTAATTAATCCAAAAACCTTATGTTAGCAGCATGTGATTTTTGTATATAATACAAGTGGTAAGTAGGAATCTGCCGGTAATTTTTGTCCCTCGGATCTCGAATAGTTATGAAGATTTTCTGACTGATAGAAATTACCAAAATTCCTACCAAGAGTTGGATTCAGCAAGACAATCCAAAGAAATTTTATTGTTGAATTTTTTTATCTTTATTCTCACCTGTGTTATCACTCTAAGAACTTGATCCTTAGTTTGGAAAGATTGCCAGTGTAATCAGATCCTAATTGGCTCAAATTAAAAAAATAGACTGTTTCGATTGGTTGCTAAATTTTGAGTTGGACTGTCTTATAACATACAAGTGGTAGGAATCTTGCCAGTAATTTTGTCAGATCACGAATAGTTGTAACGAAAATCAGCGATTTTCTAAAGACAACAACTACGAGTGATTCTGATTGACAAAAATTTTGTCTGTTTTTTTTGTTCGTTATTATTATTTCATTTAAGTGGTATTCAATCGAAAGTATATATTATAAAACGTATACCCTAAACAATTCTGACTAATGGATTAATGTATTTTGAGCGGTTTACCTTGTATTGAACAATATTAACATATGTACGATTAGCACCTGCAAGAATCTTTGTGGCCCAGGCTTAATAGAGAAATATATAATAATAAATAATGTATTACAAAGCTTAAAACAATACAATCATTCACGGCCCACAGTTGAAAATAAAATCAAGGTGTTAGAAAATTTATTAATCAGTTGATTTTAGCATTTATTACTTTTAGTATTATTTAAGCTTTTATTACTTACTAACTAGTTTTTATGGAAGTGTGAAAATGTTTGTTTTAAGTTTGGCAGTAAAATTAAATTAAAGGGAGAGTTTATTATTTTACATTTTGCAAAACATTATTTAAAAAACCGAACTATATTTAATAAATGTGACTAAATTACTACCCAATATTATCGCTTTGGAATGCTGAAAACTTTGGTGTAATTGACCTGTCAATTAATTCTTGTAGGTATTACACTATTAAACTTTTCAGATACAATATCCTTTATGTATTATGTAAAACATTTTGCCCATACTCGTATATTATTTGCCATCCACTAAGAAGAATGTTTTTGAAATTCAGCCTTTTAAGGGGAAAATGAGGTTCTCATGGGAAAATTTTAAACAAATGGTCTGTCCACATGAAACTACGGAGATAATAACTACATAAAAAATAAGTGGACACGCATTTTTTATTTTTTTAGGAATGACACGCATTTCTAAAGTGATACATAAATTCACCAAAAGCAGAAGAGATGGGGATTTACAAGGCATATTTCAAAATATAAAAACACCAAACAAAGAATTGGAAATTATGAATTAATTATGTTCTATGCAATTCTTTAATCAGCCGTATTTGGCAGTAAATAATTCCTAAAGTAAAATTTATGTACTCTGAGTGATTTTCTAAAGGCAACTACGAGTGATTCTGACTGACAAAAATTACCTAAAGATTCCTACCATGAGTTGGAATTAGCAAGACAATCCAAACAAAATGCAGGAAAATTGAAGGTTTTTTTTTGGAAATGCAGTAGCTTATATAGTAAGTTATAAATAATAATAATTTTATAATGATAAATATCACGAACTGTAATTTTAAATTATATTGAAATTTGGTAGAAACATTCACTATAACAGTTCGAACATTAACTTGACATAAGATGAAACACACTTGGTAGTCAATAACTTACTTTTAAAATAAAAACACCGTGGTTTCATGTTGTACGATGTTGTAATTTATTATCAGGTAACGTTTCGGGAAGCTGACATATACCAAAACATATGTGTGGTTCCCTTCATCAGACATAGACAATTTATATTATTACAAACCAACATTGTTGTTAATTTACACATGGTCCTACATCATAATCTAAAATATTGAACTAAACGTTGCGTAATTAACAATTCTCAAGAAACACGTGGAAACAATATCAATGTCAAATGGTAGTATTTTGTCAAGAAATTTTCACTTTTACATTTGACATTGATATTGTTTCCACGTGTTTCTTGAGAATTGTTAATTACGCAATTTTAGTTGATTAATTATTAAGGATTGTTTGGAAAATATTGTAGGATGCGGGTTTTAATCCCCGTTTTTATAACGGTAATTACTAATATAAATAATATAATGTAACAAAGTGAAAAACTTTTGGCATTTTATATAAAAATTGTTTTCAGGGGTTTTTGGAGATGTTTGCGTTGCAATTGTGTACCACATCTACCAATTTTTTGTTATGTTAAGGATGTGTAAACATTCAGATATTATATGTATTAATAACCTTTTGTATGCTGGTAAGTGTGCTTTTTTATAATTTGTTAAATATAACCACTACGTTTAGTTCAATATTTTAGATTATGATGTAGGACCATGTGTAAATTAACAACAATGTTGGTTTGTAATAATATAAATTGTCTATGTCTGATGAAGGGAACCACACATATGTTTTGGTATATGTCAGCTTCCCGAAACGTTACCTGATAATAAATTACAACATCGTACAACAAGAAACCACTGTGTTTTTATTTTAAAAGTAAGTTGTTATTGACTACCAAGTGTGTTTCATCTTATGTCAAGTTAATGTTCGAACTGTTATAGTGAATGTTTCTACCAAATTTCAATATAATAATAATAATTATTAATACAGTTTATTGTTGAATTTGTTTACCTTTATTCTCAATACAATATTCTAAATAGTTTAACTTATAAAACTACTTTAACAACAGTACCTATAACATAAATAAAATAAAGTGTAACTCAACACGTTTACCCCATAAATTATTCTTCGGAAGTGAGGAAGCCTTGGGTTTCTTAACTACTAACTAAAAGATTATTAGTAACACACTGGAATGTTAAATAATGATTTGGCAACGTTTTAAATCAAAATATGTTAATTCCTAAAGTATAAATTTTACTAAATACGTTTCTGTATTTGATGGAGGCAGATAACGGTTTTATACTACGTCAAAACATGTAAATAAAAATGAATATACTTCTCTCCTAATATAATTTTATCTTTTATAGAGCAGGTCGAGGTCAGTAATTTATGTTAGCTTTAAAGAAGTTTTTAACGTAATTGGTTTACAATAATTAGTCAAAGCTAATTACACTGAGAAATGCAGACATACATACATTATTAATTACATTAAAGGATTTATATAACCAGAAAATTTACGAGAAAACAAAGTTGATTTCGTCAAATGGAATAACTACTGTTTGATGGTCACGGTGGTTGAATATTTAGGGTTAGCAGGACGTAATATTTTTATCAAGAGAACGTTTTACGTCCGGGTCGGATATTTCGGGATATTATTTTACTTGATAAGGTTGGTTCAGGATAGTTTCTACGGAAACTATATGTAGGCGTCTAATCTTTAATATTACTGGGAGATCATGGGTTTCGGGAATACTTTTTTCAAGCAAAGAAATACAAACGATAGAAATTTACTAAACCTACGGATAAAATATACAAGGTGAACTGTTCACTATTAATTACTGGACAGGCTTAACTAGAAAATCTTAATTAAAATCTATCTATGTGCAATATTTGTAATTAATAATTAGCTCGTCAATTTAAAATATTAATACTGTAATTGGTTTTGTTTACGATGAAAACACTTGATCGCTTCCTGGGGCTTAAGATTTCAGGGTCTTGTTTGATTATATTTTAATTAAAAATTTGAATTTTCTTAAGTAAATGATTTGCTCTTCACTTGTAAATGACTGGGGTTTCTTATTTATTAAAAGGTCAAACAGGATCAATCTTAGTGGGTGTCTGACGGACATGAATATCTTCAAGACGGTACTTTGAAGTTTACGGATGTGTTTAGCAATGGGAATCCGTCGTTACGATATCTGGTCAGGTGATAATAAATTAATTGCCAGACAGGAAAATTGTTCTAAGCAAATACTATCAGTTTTTGATTTTGGGGTAGTGGTCCAAATCAATTGAGTTTTCTATCTCAGTTTCGTATAACAGAAATTAGTATTTTAGAGCAGGAAAATTACGGTAAGTGAATATGAACACTAGCCACGCCTGGTACAGTATTTAAGTGGATTTTTACAACAGAATGCGTTCTTATCATAGATCTGGTTTTAGTTTTTAATACAACAATCTTACTGTTCAGATGGTGTTGGTGATGGTAGGGGGGGGGGGTTACTAGCTGTCCTAGAGGGTCGGGATTACAAACCATGCCATTAGGGATACGGAATTCGAAGGGGGCGGCACAGGACGACGACAAAATACGTTACGCTACAGTCGAAGTCAACACAGGGCGAGACTCCAAGTTGCTTTTCGTTCAATATATTTGTGTAGGAGTGCTTCAACTTACGTACAGGCGAGGTGTAATCAAAACAGCAGTAGGTCGGGAACGGCAGGTAGTGCAGGAATGATTACTGACATAGCCTAAAACGGCAAAGGCCTCGAAACAAACTGCAACTTTTGCAAACGCACATTGTAGTTTTAAACAATTAGGACGTCATCGTCGCGTATTGGTTTCTTTGTGGACGGGGGTTAAACAGTGGAAAAGTTTACAGCGGTTTTTATAATAACGGCAGTTGGGATAAAAATGGATTACTTCTTAATTCTAAAGTCTAATAATTAGGGGAAGTGATTAATTTAATGAATAATCATTCAGTGTACCTTATGTAAAGAATCTCAAATCTTTACATATTTTACGTATGTGTAGGCTAAATAAAATCAAAGAACTAGTTGAAAAGGAACAACTAGAAGTACGTCCAATTAATGTTCGTATTCAGCTATAGACGTCCCAACTTATGAATTGAAGTTCGAGTGTCGCAACCACCCCATACGAAGAAGTCGAACAAATACAAGACTAAACGTGAAAATGAAAGGCGAAATACGTTTAGATTTGGGAAGGGTGGCTTAAATACGGTCTAATTACCGATTTTCTTCCACAGAAAAATTTTAATACACTATACCATATAGCACAAGAAAAAGGAGGAGTATTTAAAAAAAAATTGGCCAATGAAGCGTTTACGGTTTACAGCTAAAGGCGCGATGTAATAATCTCTGAAAATGATTCACTATTGAGATATACAGTGAAACCTTACCGTCAAAGATTGACAGTCTATACTTTATAGACAATTACGAATTCGAAAATTGTAGATAAAATTATATATATATATATATATATATATATATATATATATATACACTGTTGCATTTGAACCGCATTAAGACGACGATTTTTTAGTGTTGTTGATGCAATAAAGCGACCATCACAAGTCGTTATAAATCACTTTCTGCCTGTCCCAGATCGTCTAAAAAAGGATCCAGTCTCCTCATGACGTTGGCACACTCTCCGAACCGCTGACCGTGTAATATCCAGTTGTCGAGCAACTGCTCGTTGACTAAGTCAATTTTGGATTAAAGCAATTGCTTGCGCGGTTTTTTGCAATGTAATCTACATTAAACCAACACACTTGAACACTAATCAAATTATGAACAACGAATAATGTGCAAATTTCAATGGCAATAATTACAACCTTTCGCAAGTTTGTTATTATCGTTATAACGACCACATAAATACGTTTCATTTATTTACCGATAGCTACGCATACAAACGATACACTCTTAATATATTTAAACTGACATTGATGTATATTCAATTTTCTTTTGATCTGATGAATAGTTTCCAACAAAAATGTAGTTAAAGTCAAAAGTCTACTGTGGGTCGATTCTATGCATATATATATATATATATATATATATATATATATATATATATATATATATATATATATATATATATATATATCATGGAGCCCGTAATGCGACGTCCACTGGAACGAGACGTGTTCTCTGACGTCTTAATCAAGTATATAAATCAGAAACTTTTTCTGATGCCATAATCGATTCCATCCTTTTCTAGATTTATTTTTACTATATGCATGATTTTGGTACGGTTGACAATCATTCTGGAAATCGTAAGTTAAAGTGGTGCTATAAATATCGTTATGGCGTTTTGCGATGTTGCACGTTCTCATACTATAACAAAATAGTATTTTTGGTAGCTGACTCAGTGTCGGAATTGTTAGAGTCCTTGCCTATCACTCTAGCGTCACGGCTTCAAACCTGGCCGAGCTTTATTTAATGATAAAATAACAAAGGACTTTTATTCACTAAAGTATAAACCATTGTACAGTAATACCTTTCACCATCTTTCTGCAAGATCTTCAATGCCACGACGGTACCATGTAGCATCTTTGGAATTAAAAAATTCTCGGCATCCAGCTTCAACTTCCTCAACACTTGTAAAATGCCGTTCACGAAGGAAGTGCGCCATCGATCGGAATAAATGATAATCGGAAGGCGCAAGGTGCGGGCTATAATCCTGACGAGGAAGAAGCTCCAAATTCAATTCCCTAATTTTTTGTTGAGCTCCAGCTGCAGTATGAGGTCTGGCGTTGTTTTGTTGCAGAATTGCTCGTCCTCTGTTCACCAATCCAGGAAAACGCCGACTTAGAGCATCATGCATCCTATCCAACTGTTGACTGTAAAGCTTAGCATCAATCGTCTGCCCATCAGGAACCAACTCAAAGTGTATAACCCCTTCAAAATTCCACCATACACAAAGCATAACCTTCCTTTGGAACCTTTCTCGTTTGGGAACCGGTAATGCAGGTTGCCTAACAGTAATCCACTGATTCTCTGTGTTAGGATGATTGAAGTAAATCCACTTTTCATCGCAAGTAACGATCCGTTTAAAGAAAGATTCATCTCAAGGACTGGAAAGCAGTTGATCACAAACCTGAATTCGCCTTTCTGTTATAGGGATGGAGGCATTAATTTTCAATACGCGCATATCAAGATAGGGCATTCCTGAAAAAAAAATTGTCAGACATAAAAAACCTCATTAGTGACGAGGCCCGAAACGTCAAAAAATGTAAAAGTGTTGTGTAACTATTAACATATGTAGCTCATGATTTTTTTTGACGTCCTAAACCAGTACTAGGAATATAAAATGAATTTTCAGGTGGTTTTTTGACATGTAACCTTTTCGCCATCTTGGTTAAACAAACCTTGCAAGAATTTAATAAGCAGAATATAATTTTTGTTAGAAAGATCCAAGCCCAAGGAAGTTGTGGACTGTTTGATATAACGAGAGATAAAAAACAGTTAGGGTAGGCTGTGAAATTTAACTATTTTAAATTGGTACTTTAGCCACATACACAGAATGACATTTATAACGTTTGTAATTTGACGACTCAATCTAGAGACCCGTTAGACGGGGATCCACTAGATGTATAAAATCCCCTTTAAACGGGGATCCACTGGTTGCATAAAATTCCCGTTAAGCGGTTTATTTGAATTCCATAGAGTAAGATTAAGGAATATACATTTAATTAGAAGGTATACATTTTAACTTTATTATTTTTATAATTGAGAAAATCGGCCAAGCGCAAAGCAATACTAAAACTTTATTTTATTAAAAACTCTTTCATTCAAACCATGCTACTGAAACTTGAATCATGAACACTATAAATAGGTTAAGTATGTGTAGAACGGCTCACATTAGGAAAAAAAGTCCTTGTCTAAGGTAGAAAGGTGTCGTTTAAATAACGTTTTAATTTTGTTGAATAGTCACATTGACCACATTTATAAATTATATATCAATGAATTAATTGATGATTTTCTAAATAGCTCTTCTAATTTGTTGATTAATTACATTTGTCACATTTAATAGTATTTGAAGTATGAACTAGGTAATTGTTGTTTTTTTAAACGGCCCTGGGAATCACTGGATGACCCAAGTCCTATTCATGGATGTTTTAAAGAATATCGTTCGTCAAACCAAATGCAGCTTAAATGATCCTATCCTTATGCTTATGGATAATCATGAAAGCCACTGTTCTCTTGAAGCTGTCATGTATGCTCGAGAAAATGGCATAACATTCGTTACCTTTCCGCCTCATTGCTCTCACAAAATCCAGCCCCTTGATGTTAGCGTCTTAGGACCATTTAAATCTAAGATGAAAATAGCGCAAAATAACTGGTTAACGAGCAACCCCCATACATAACTTGTCAGCCTTAGTGAATATTGCATTTAACTCGGCATTTACAAGGTTAAACATTATTTCAGCAGCAGTAACTGATAGACCAGTTTCAATCTCAGTTACAGAGAATAAGTCATACGTATCATTGATATCTACTGTTTCCGACAATCCTATCCCTACACCTGGATGCAGCAAAGCTATGCTGTCACCGCAGGATATTCGTCCATATCTAAAGGATGGCAATAGATCTCGCTCAGCGAAAGGTAGGAAGAAAGGGAAATCGTCCATTTTAACCGGAACCCCAAAAGAAAAAAGGCTTGAAGAAGATAGAATAGAGAGAGAAGCTAAGAAAAGAAAATCTGAAACACTTAAACGACAAAAAATTGACAGAGTTAAAAAAAATAAGATGAATTGCGAAGATAAAGAGTCTGTTGAAACAAGCACTAATTCTGATAGCATGTTTGTTCATGATGAATCATCAGATCAAATTGAAACTTTTAGCGACTTAGAGAATTGCGATTTGGAAACAGGCGATTTTAAAATAAAAGATTTTATTCTGGTGTCATTTGCTACCAAGAAATCTGGGAGTTTTATTTGTGGGCCAGATTGAAGAAATAATGGAAGATGGCTTTAAAGTGCAATTTATGAGGAAATATGTGAAAATTTTACTTCCCAGAAAAAGATGATATCAGTGTGAAAGAAAAAGAAGATATCATATGAAAGCTCCCTACGCCCGACATATCTGGGGGAGCGGAGAGGGCCGCCTCTGTTTTATCGTTTAGTTTGAACTTAGTAATATTAAAGACAAAATAATGTAAATTGATTAAAGTACCCTTAAATATCCATATCTGACAGTTTTCAATAAAAACATAGTTGAATTAAACCATTTTTACTTTGTTCAAAGCTATGGGGGCACATTTGAACAAATGTAACAGATTAAAAAAATAAACAAATAGTTTATGGAGCACTTTAATTTTTCAAAACAGACTGTGAAGTCTCAGTCCTTATCGATCTCCTAACATATTAAAAAAAAAACCAAAATTAAATTAAACTAAACCTTGTTTTTTTTATACTAACTTTTTTGTTCAAATGTACCCACGTGACCCCTACCCATAAGTTGATAGAAACGGGACCAATTGGTATGATTTTACTGGTGGAAGATGTGAATGGTCTTTTTGAAGTGGTTAGAGTTTGTTTAATAGCAAATGAAACATATTCATCGTTTCACTGGTTTTTGACTACTTTCAAAGAGGAACATTAATTTGTCACTAATAAAATCAACTGTTTCATGGGAGACAAAGACTTATTAGAGCGGGATATAAACAAAGAAGTTTTTCCTGGAGGTCCAGTATATATTTGCGTCTATCACACCAAGAAAACATTTAAAAGAGTAATAACTGCAGAAACATAAAATTTCAAAGGATGAAAAAAATGTTTATCTGAAAATCCTGAACGACATGGTAGAGAGTTCCTCCGAAGAAGAATATCAAAAATTGTACACAACCTTTGAACAGTGTGCCTCAAGTGAGATCTTAGATTACTTTAGCAATAATTGGCATGGAATTAGAACTGAAGATGGTGAATGGAAATTTGGCTAATTACACTAACAACAGATTAGAATCCATTAATGGTAAAATCAAACCTGTAGTTTCAAAGAATAGCAGCTTCACAGAATTTATCAAGTCATTCTTCATGTGGATGCATTCGCGTAATGAAGAGCGTTACACATAAGTTCGCCAACTTAATTCTAAAAAGACCTGTATCTTCACATGAACAAGGTAGCGGTGAACTAGCATTATGAAAACCTGCTGACAAAGTATGCATTCTAATATGTTATCAAACAGATTTGTGCTTCTTCTGAAGTATTGGTAGATAATAAAGATAACAGCAATGCTGGAAGTAATAGGAAAGACATCTATAAATCACGGAACGGTATTATTTCGGTAACTGAAAACCATTGTGAGTGTGGGTTTTTCAAATCGATGTTGATACCGTGTCTACATATCTTCTGATTTCGAGGTTTATTGAGCCAATCACTCTATTCAAAAAATGTGTGTCACAAAAGATGGAGAAAGAAAGTGTATTTGAAAGATATCCGAACGGTCAAACCCATACCAGCAATGTCACAAAGTGCAAAGTC
Organism: Vesta saturnalis; assembly: GCA_036346205.1. Taxonomy (NCBI): domain Eukaryota; kingdom Metazoa; phylum Arthropoda; class Insecta; order Coleoptera; family Lampyridae; genus Vesta; species Vesta saturnalis. Next base: position 2,404,970 of record JARFJB010001714.1, read on the forward strand.
AGTACTTCTGAAATGAAGTACCTCAATCCATCACTAAAGAGAGAACACGTAAATATTATTAGCACCAATATTCCCAACTTATTATGCTTATCATCAAATTGAAGTTTCAAATATAAAATCAATTGTCTGAAGAAAATTGAAGACCTTTGGAGACAGGGTTTTGAGGTATATTCACATTAAAAATCATTAAAATGTATTTGGTCATACTTTTTATACTACTGAGATGCTCCACTTTGCCACTGACTTGCAACATATGCCGCTAGAACTTTCAGAATCAGTGACCTAGTACCAAAATCTCCGCCATTTTTGTCCCACTGCCAGTTGATCTAAAAAAAATTGGTTGGCACTGTGCTAATAAATTAAATGGCCATCATTACTAGGCCCACTTGATCACTATATTAGCTTTACACGTATCTTATGACAATGGAAACGCTGGTGGGAGAAAATGTCAGAAATTGGGGTACTCGGGAAAACTGACTTCTTAGTACATGCATGAATGAGGAAGTTATAAGTTGAGCGACATATATTATGAATTTGTAGAAAACGAAGCCGTAGATCCAATCATGTCGAACCAGGTGATGAATGGCGATCATGGAGGAGCGAAGAAGGAGAAGTAGATGGTAGTGAAATGGTAAAAGAGGTAGTTGTAGCATTACCATAAAAGGCATTGACGTTTATTGGATTATTTTATTTTGTTTCAGATGAATGCCCAGGCTATAGGTTCTAGCATGGGTGATCAGGTGATCCACCAGGAACTGGAATTAATCGAAGAAGTGACAAATCGAACTGATTCTGAAGAATTCAATAAAGGAGATGGATTGACAGAGGAAGGTTTTGAGGTAGTTGTATAGTCAATAAAATAGGAAGTATTTGAGGATTCCAACTTGTTTCAGATGAATGCGGATATGATGTATCCTAGCGAGGGAAAAAAGGTGGCAGATGATGGAGTGGGATTACACGAAAAAGAAGTCTGTCCAACGGGTACTGATGGTGAAGAAGAGTTTAATAGGGAAGGAGAAGTAGTTGAATATGAAATAGTAGAGGAAAGTTCCGAGGTAGTTACAGCATAACCCATAACCAATAAAAATATGTTTATTCAAAGTATTCTGTTTCAGATGGATGTACAGATGATACATTATAGTATGTTGGATCAGGTCATAGGTCATGAGCTGGAATTGACAGAAGATGTGGCATTAAGTCCAACTGATTGTGAAGGAGAAGAATACAATGCAGTAAAAGGACAACTGATAGGCAGTAAAATCATTGTCACCAACATGTTTGAACCTAGGCCAGCAAATCTAGATGATGAAGAAGTGGCCAGTGACGTATTGTCAAAAGAAAATAAAAATGAGAGCATTGATATCAATCAGGTTGATATGGAAATGTCTAGATCTTAAAAATCTGTAATTATATAGAACAACAAATTATACCACAATGGTACATTTATAGGTATTTTTCTATTTATTTGGTAAAAGTAATTTCATTATACCTAGTCTACTTACTCAAGTGTATTCATTTCAGCAAACAATCATAAACAATGAAATTAGGAATAATGAGGTGTCTATTGCTGAAAAGAATGATGTAGTTGGCGAGTTATCTAAAAAATTATGGGCATTTAAAAATCATAATTATTTCTCAGGATTGTCTCAAATTATCATGCCAAGCAAAATTAGGAAAAGAGGACGGCCTAGAGATTCGGAGACTACAGGTATAGGGCTAAATAAAAGGAAATGTGTGAAGGTTCCAAAAGTATATAATGCAAAAACGCTGAAGGAGAAGCAAGAGCAAATTTTGTGCCAATTAGTACAGACTGAAAGTGTGGTGACTGGTGATCCAGTGTTTGGCCTGGGAGTATATTCTAAGTTCAAGTGATATTGTATTCACGAATATGTATCATTCATTCTTGCCTGCAATATACAAATAGAAATTTTAAAAGAATATCTGCAACCTGATCTATTTAATTAACTATTAGTTTTGGTGAACAATATTCGTAATACATATAAGTGGGATTGTCCTGTCTGCAATTTAGCAATGAATGAACAAAAATCTATTTGTTGTAATAGTTGTCTCAAATACACCATTTTACGTATGCCAAATTGCATAGGGTGCCACACAGACGGACATGGTTTTATAGCAATTGCTACATATAACCAAAGAGCATATATGGTCTTTGATATAAGCATGTTCAATTGCTTCATAATTTTGTATAATGTAAGTAGTCCAGTCATCAAAGATTTTATTTAGTACCCTTGCTAACATTTTATGGAGTAGTTATTTTATCTTATGTTGTTGGGGTTGGTGAATATGAATCCGAAGTTTGTCAACAAAATTTCCTTGTGATATCGAGGAAAAAAGTGCATTTTTTTCTTTATTCTCTCATAATTGTGAAACCAGTTGGTTCTCGTCGAACATAGCGCTGCACAAAAAGAAAGCTGACAAAATTTGCTATAATTTTAGTCATGAGCGTTTTTTTTTGCCAAGCAAACAATAGAGGCACTATAGTGCGATGAACTTTGACCAAGACTGACGTTACTAATATAACAATGCAATATGTTGACATAATGCGGTCATTTTTATATATTTTTTATTTACAACAAATTGTTACCTAGTTTCATATACAGCTCCACTCTGCAAACAAGACAGTCGGAAAATATGTCAACTAAAATAATATATTTGAAATTTTTGACGCGGCAAATTATTTGTCCAATCATATTTGAGAATTATAAAGTGGTACATTCACAGTTAAAAGTAAATTATTACAGTTTACAGCTGACGTTTTCCGCGTGCGTTTTATTACTTAATCCTTTTATTGTGTTACTCTTGTTTGTTAAAATCAGTTTTTTTGAAGACTTTGGTTGTTTTATTTGTGAAATAAAGGTATCTACAAATTTTTTTATAAAAACGTAATTTTAATGTAATTTTTAAGGTTATCCCTATTATGGCTGGAACTACGAAGAAAACTATACATTCTGAGGCTCGAAACATTATCAAAGATGTTATACAGTTCTTTGATAGACAAAAAGCTGCTGGTGAATGGGCATTCCCTTTGGTCATGGCAACCGAACTTGCAGCGGCTGCTGTTGGGAAATCAGTTGCTACTATTTTGAGGATCAGAAAAGAAGCTGCTGTGGCCGATGGTGATTTACTTGATTCACCTTCGAAAAAAAGGAGAAGCGGAGGATCCAACAAAATAGTAATGGATGAGTGTGATTTAGGAATCTTAAAAAGAACAGTGCAAGATGTGTTCACGGTTGACAAGCAAGTGACGACGTTAAAAATTTTAGTGAATAAGATGCAAGACAAGATTAATTATATTGGTGGACAAGAAACTATTCGAAGAAATCTTTTAAAAATTGGCTTCAAATTTAAGAAATGTGAAAACCGACGAAAATTGTTCATGGAACGCAATGATATCGTAGCTTGGCGTTCTCGTTATTTACGAAAGTGCAGAGAAAACTGTGCTCTCGAAGACAATAAGAAACCAATCACGTATTGTAACAACCTTTTTTTTGTGGTTGTATTAAAAAGTACATTAATTTAAGAATCGTTCATTTATTTCGCGTAATATTAGAAAAGTTTTTAATTATTAATATGTAGAATTGAGAATGGCAATTTAAGTGGCATTTCCTAGAACATATCTTTTGGGTGTAATATTACATAAATAGTTTTAGTTCCCTTTCTTAAAAAAAATTGGATTTATATTATTGTATCCGCGCAAGCGTGAAGACTTTTAGGGGGAATACACTTGAGTTATTCTGAAAGCTTTTTTTTTAATCACTTAATGCTGAATGTTCCAGCAATAAGCATGATTTTTACCTAATTTTTTATATTTGGTGCCATCAGATTTTGGTGGTGTTTTTTCTCATTATATTTAAAACTAAAGCCTTTGCTTTTTTTTAGGCACCTTTTAATTACTTTTTCTTAAGTACTTTTTCTTAAGCACTTTTTCTTAAGTATTTTTTTAAGTACTCACTTTGCAATTATTTTACTCATATTTTTTAATGCATACTTTTATATGGCATTTTTATAATATATTTTTAATGGCACGTATAAGTCAGTAATTTTACTATTCTATTAATTTAAATGGCAAGTTTTACTTGAATTACATTTACAACGCAAGTTCTACATACTTTTACAAATAAATTTGGCGAATTAAACTTCAAGGAAATTCCATATTTTAAGGATAACTAAGCAAGACATTGACCTCACCATATGAACCATTCTGCTTCATAGTTACCAGTTACAGTGTATATACAGAACCGTTAAAAGGTAATGTTTTTTTATATAATTTAGTATAGTTTATGACTTCTGATTTTTTTACGTTTTAAATCATATATTAAATAAACTTATGTGTAACTTGTTATTTTATTTTCATTTGTGTTAATTTGTTTATTAGTATTCATTAACTAGGTTTTGTTGTTCCTATATAGATATATAAAAAAAAGACAACATGGCGCTCGAGATTTTATTTTTTTCATAATTTTTTTGATAACAGTTTTGGAATTAAGTGAAAATAATTAAGCAGAAAAGAAGCTACTAGCATTTCAGGTAGGTTAATTAAACATAAATTAGAACCCCCTTATCTTAATTTACCGATGAGCCGACGGCAGTAGCGATTGATACCTAATATTTTTCTAATTAATTACAATTATTCGATCAATTACAATCAATTTATCAATTCATTACATCATCGCTGTTGTTTTAATATTATAAGTTGGCCCAGTTTTAGTGTTTATATACTTTAGCAGCCGCTTTTAGTGTTACAGTATTTCGACGAAACCTTTATTCATCCATCTTATGGGGTGAGTAAATGCTGGCAGTCAAAGGACCAACCAGGTATATACAAAGCTGATCGTTCTGGTCAGCGGTATATTATTGTACATGCAGGTGGTGCATACGGATTTGTAAACAACGCGTTGTTAATTTTCAAATCTAAGAGTAAATCAGGGGATTACCACGATGAGATGAATCATCAGAATTGTATGCAGTGGATCGAAAAACAGTTGATCGCAAATTTGACTCCAAAAGGGATAGTTGTTATGGATAATGCACCGTACCACAGTGTTCAAATTAACAAACCCAAGCCACAAGAACGCAGGAAATTAGAGATTGGCTTGAATGTAACGAGGTTTCAGCAACTAGGGATATGCCTAAACCCGAATTGTTAGAACTGGTGAAACAGTTTGATCACACTAAAACACTTTATGTGGATGAAATTAAAAAAAAACATGGACAGTGTTACATTTGCCTCCATATCATTGCGATTTTAATCCAATTGAGTTCATATGGAGTTTGGTAAAACATAAGGTCGCAATGAACAACGTACAGCAAAGCGCCAAGGAAGGCGAAGTGCTAGTGAGAAACGCTTTTGCTGAAATCACAGCATTAGATTGGCAAAAACATTGCAAGCATGTGGATCGATTGGCTTAAGAAATGTGGGAGAAAGATGGATTATTTGACGAAGTAGAGGAAAGTTTGGAATTTGTAGTGAATACTGGTTTGTCGGAAGATGACATAAGTTTTGAACTTGAATCAGATTAAGAAAATAACATAAACTAATTTTGCCTTGATATTTTAAACGTTTTGATTTTTATATGTTTTCGTTCGATTGTTTAAATATGTATTCAGTTTATTTTGATTATAACTTGGCAATTAAATTGTGTTGGTAAACTTTGCCAAACAAATAACTCATCACTTCGATAAACTATAAAATTGTAATTACATTTTAATCAAAATGAATTGTAGATCATAAATACAGCGCAGTGTAGTGTATTCAGTATCCTTGCCTAAAATGGCTTATTGTTCCATATAAAGACAATGGACATTTAAGTAGAAAACTAAAAACATTTAATATTGCTTTGAGTTCATGCCGAGTAGATACTGAACTCACTCATTTGGGATGTTAAAGCAGAGATTTACACAATTATATTATTAAGATGGAAAGCATTTAAGAGATGAAATGTGTAATTCATTATGAATGTTTTATAATTAATATGCAATACATTAAATTGTTAAATCATTTTTCCTTTTTAATTCTTTAGTTCTTTCTTCTGGTATTTATATTGTTTCACTATTCGAAGAATTATTTTCCACCATTTGTGGGCTATAACTAGAACTGCTATTTGCTTGTGCACTATCTACTTGTATTAATAATTCCTGTCGGTTCTTCCCATTATCATTCGATCCAAGTAAGAATTCGGGTATAACAGATGACTTTCGTAGTATGCATTCACTTAATTCGCTACAAAATATCAACTGATATGATTACACTTCAACTTACAAAAACGTACTTCTCGTAAGGACATATTGCACGTGCTGTGCCGGTTTTATTGTTATTTTCTGTTTTCTTCTTGAAAGCTCTTTCTAAAGTGTTTCATTTATTCTCAATTTGTAACGCACTAAAACAATATCCTTGATTTTTCATTTCTATTTCTATAGCTTCCCACATTTTCTTTTTGGTCTTTAATTTTACTGTTTTTCCTACCTTTGGTCTGAATTCTTCGTACAACGATATTAAGAGTTTTACAGAAGAGCCTCACCACCCGATATTAAGAGTTTTATAGAAAAGTCGCACAACCCAATTTGTAATACTTCACTTGATGTATCCAGGATACATTACAAAAGAAATTATTAACCACTATCCAATAATATCCTACACAATAAGTAATTAATTTAATAAATAAAATGTGCTCGTTAAACAAGTGTAACTTAATAAATTTTTAAGGAATGCTTAATTACTATTTGTATTTTCTTCCAGATTTGCATTATCGATATATCCTATTTCTTTGCCTACAAAATTAAAAAGTAAACATCTTTATTTATGATCACATTAAACACTTACGTCCCAATTTTTCGAAGTGAAATATTTCTTTAAAAAAATCAGAAAAACATATATCCTAACCTCAAATTCTTGGTTCACCGTTTTGTGATTTTGTCAAGAAAATATTAGTGATACTGGTTATGCAGCACACAATACATTTATGTGTATCCAACAATACACATTTAAATTAAGCGCCCAAATATTTTTTTTCGGATTGTACCTTAAAAGCTACTCTGGCGCCGGTATCCCCATTCCAACTATCTTGTTTGCTGAGTACAGCTGTACATAGGTAAAGCTCAAATATTTTTTATAGAAGTATATTAATTAGTTTATAATTATGTCTAATTTTATTATTTTTAAGAATTTTACAATATATGTATATATATATATATATATATATATATATATATATATATATATATATATATATATATATATATAATGTTATAAAGCAACTAAGATTCTAATTTTTGCTTTAAATTCAAATATTAGACATCTTATAATTAAAAATCATGGGGTTCACTTTCACTATCATCTTCACTCGGCTCTCCGACATTGATTACTAGAGGTTTTACCACTTCCTCAGCTCTTTTTTGAACGTCCCACCACTGGATCATTTCCTTTTCAGCATGTAAAATACACGTTTGCCACAGTTCTCCAGTTACTTGGTTTAATGAATCCGTCCATAGCGATAAAACATTCTCGTTCCCGAAGCCCAGCCTTCCAACGTTTTGTTGCCATACTGTTTACATTTGCCCATATCAACTCGATAGGGTTGAATTGGCAGTGATACGGAGTAAATGTAAAATTTGATGTCCCCACTGATGAGCGATTTCTTCAATTGCATATATTTTTGGAACTTGTAAATCCTTGGTAATTTGTAATAATTCCACTTTCAGCATATCATTCGAATGAGGAATGTTGTGTTTTCTTAAAAATTGAAGATCTTCTTTCTTCCAACTACTTGAAGGTAATTTCTCTATTAATGTAGAATGATAACTGGCATTGTCAAGAATTATCAAACTTGGTTTTTCTAAATTTGGTAAAAACTGTTCTTGAAACCATTTTTGAAATAAATCAGCGTTCATATCATCGTGGTAGTCTGCTGTCTTACTTTTACTTAAAAATACCAATGATGAATTAGGTATAAAACCATCCTTGTTGCCAGCACCTAGTACGATAAAACTAAAATTTATTCGGTTAAAAATATTTTTAACAAATCGTACTGTTTTAATTACCGTTTCCCTTCTCCTAGCGGTTTGTTTTTTTTTTGCTTTTCAAATCATTATCATGCCATGATTTTCGAACGCTTCCTCGATTAAAAATCCACGTCTCATCCAAAAAGACAGGATCGTAACTAATTTCACAACTTTTATCAGCAAAATATTTTCGCAAAAATGTTGCTCGAGCACCAGCAATATGAACGTGCTCCATTAAACGCCTTCTTCCACCGTCAACTTTGAATTCAAAACCAATTTTGTGTAACAATTGTTTCAAACTCGTTTTACTGAAGGTAAATATTTTATCTTCTTTAAGATCAGTTTGGAGTACTTCGATAGTAATATGTGAGCCTAAAATTAAACAGTGATTAATTCCATTTCCACAATAATTTTTGAATTATTTACTAGTTGCATGAATGCTGTAAATTTTTCGTTTCAAAACGTCTTTCACGTATTCGTCGACATCCTCTGACTTCGACTTCAAACGCTGCCTATGTTTTTGCGGTGAATCCCGGATTCTAAAGCGAGAGCGATTATTGCCTTTGTCCGAGTTACAGTTTTCTCGGAAATGCCACATGCGAGAGCAGTTCGCTGCAACATACTATTACATAAATATAAATTTAAATAGTGAAAATTATTAGCGTACCTGGATAATGGAAGTTAAAGGTAAACTTGGCCCCCCGTTATCGCGTTCCATCTCGAAATAATGCAATGTATTCATTAACATTACTTGAGTTTGGCTTTTCAAAGATTTACCTTTTAATGACGTCATTATTTGCTACAAAACAAATAACTGCATTAAATCAATTGGAACTACATTTGGATTATAAACTTACCTCGTAATAGTGGGTATTAATAATAATAGTTTTGAAAAAAACTGTTGTTTACAAATGCAATGGAAACTAATAAATTACGAAGCGAAAGATAAATTATTATAACTACAAAACACGATGCGATTATACAACGTGATCAATCTCAAGTGTACTGTAGTGGTATGACAAAAATCCCTAGTTGTTAATATTGTTGTGTTTTGCAGTTGGCTGCTTTGGATTTTTAGTGCTGTTTTAGTCGTTTTAGTTTATGCCAGTTTATCTCATATTATACCTTCGTTTTTCACTTTTGTATTTTCTTGAGTTATTTACTAACTGTCTATATCAAGACAAATTATATATTCTGAATTTCAAATTGTGATATCGAATTTAATCGTCATGCAGTTTTCAATTGAACACGACACATTCATTGTTGTGGCTCATTTTCGTAGCGGCTTCCAAGATGGTAATGGGCAATGGCATTATTCATTGCAATCATGCATCGATCAATTTACTGTTGAGTACCCAAATGAAAATATTAGTTACGAAACATTTAGTCAACATCGTAATCGATTGATAGCTCGATTCATGGAAACTGGTAGTGTTTTAAAACGCAAACGTGAAGCTTCGGCTACTGTCTTAACAGAGGACACCTTAGCAGATATCCAAGCAAGGATGAATGCAAGCCCCAATAAATCTTTGCGAAAACTATCTGCACAAACACGTATGAAAAATTTTACCATACAAACATAATTTTACATAAATAATTTTTAGATGTATCTTATGGAGGTGTCCACACTGCAGTAAAGAAGAATTTACATTTGTACCCGTACAAGGTGTCGGTATTACAACAGTTGCGAGATAAAGATTTTCAGCTTAGAGTAAACTACTGTCAATGGTTCAACAATACGATGAACAATGATTTACTGGATGTATCTTTTTTTTCTGATGAAGCTTGGTTTCATCTGTCCGGTTACATAAATAGCCAAAATTATCGTACGTGGTCTGCAGAAAATCCACATGTATTTCGAGAAACTACCTTACACCTTATCAAGGTCGGTGTCTGGATAGCAATGTCGCGACAACGAATATTTGGACCAGTATTTTTCGATGGCACAATTACTACGGCATGGAAATACTTTTAGAACCATTTATTAATAATTTGGATGATCGTGAATTACGAAACTGATATTTCCAGCATGACTCCGCTACCCCACATACTGCACAGGCTACAATTAATTATTTACGAGACTTCTTTGAAGATAGAATCATTAGTGTAAATCGTTGGCCACCGAATTCACCAGACTTGACACCGTTAGACTTTTTTCTTTTTGGTTATTTAAAAAACAAAGTGTTCAGCAGAAGATTGCATGCTCTTCAAGAATTGCGAGATGCTTTAACTCATGAAGTTCATAATATTGGTGCCGAAATGTTACAAAATGCATTTGCGAATATGCAACGTAGGGTGAACCTATGTTTACAATTTAATTGCGGTCATTTTGAACATATGCCAAAGTGTGATAACTAATGTGTACCTAACGAGTTAAAAAAAATTTGTAAAAGACATTGTCATTCCATAAACATGTACTGTAAATTTTATTTAATTATAATGAAATTATAACATTTAAATACTTAAGATTCATTATTTTGTAATAATTTAATCCAATCATTAAATAATATTTTATTTATTTTGTTGTATTTTATAGGGATGCAGTCTAATCAAATACAAAATAGTCATTATTTCAATTAAGATAATATTTTATAATATGTATAAGTTAATGACCTTCATACAGATTTGAAACTGATCGTAGTTTTTACTCGAACCATGCTCTAGAGTAGCTAGAGCAATACAACTTCTCACCAACCTATCAGTGGTACCAACTTAAATATTTTGATCACGTGGTATACACTTGAGATTGATTACTCTGTACGAAACGAAATACGAAGAATAATTTGAGGTTAAATAACCAAGAAGACATCTGACAGCGTCATGCGCTTTGACTTTAGAATCGACATAAGTTTTTAAGTCCTGCATTTAAAATATATAGCACACGTATTTATTATAATCCGTCTTTCTTTAAGTGGGAACTTCGCACTAAGATAAAGTGAAACAGATGCATTTCACAGTAATAATTATATCCCCATTCTCGAGTCCGCCATGAGACACCACTCCCCGGCGCTACTATACCTAGTTACCGCTTAAAACATTTGCATTTACTTGTATGTTAGCTCTGCGTTACTGGATGTATCGCAAATAAATTGAAATGAATAAAACTGCCAAAATGTGATTAAGTGGGTACTTGTTGAATTGTAATTTTACCTCCTGTGTCATTTTTTATTAGTACTCATTCATATCTACATAATTAAAAAAACCATGAATCAAAATTGAGATCTTTGAGTGAAATTCATGTTTTGTTGATATTGGTAGGATGGTACTTAGCTAATTTTAATTTTCCTAGATCCTACAAATTGATTGTTTGAATGAGAGTTTTTATAGGGGTTTATTTACACAAGTTTCATTACGAAGTTCATATCGAACGTGTATCATTCAAAATTTAATCTACGCCAGTCCAAATAGATTTTCTTTGCATAGATTCGATTTGTTTACAATATCAGAAACGTTTTTGTAAATAAAAATTCAAAATTATTAAGTGCCCATATTAATCGATGTTATAGTAACCGCGCTTGTTGATTGTTGCAATTTTTACGTTGACAACGTCATTATTTGCGTTCAATTTTGTGCTTTACATGAGTTACACGCACAGATGGACTGAATTTAACAAATTGTACAGACTTTATAATTAATGTTTACAATAAATAAATGTTGGTAAAGATTTTATAATGACGTAAAAGTTGTAACTAACTTTCTTTTTGCCTGTTTTTTATTTTAAAATTTGCGTGTTATTATGAGTTCATAATGGCACTGGGTGCTATTATGAAGGCCATAATGGCACCCAAATGAAGATGATAAATATGTCATAATGACACTGGCGTAGATTAATAAAATAAAGTTTTAGTATTGTTTTCCTCTTGGCGGATTTTCTCAATTATAAAAATAATAAAGTTAAAATGTATACCTTCTAATTAAATTTATATTCCTTAACCTTACTTCATGGAATTCAAATAAAGCGCTTAACAGTGGAAATTGAGCGTTTAGTTTTAAATTTCCATGCCAGAAATTTTACCTGTGGATATTTCTCTCAAAATGCCGACCAATCACGCGTTTGCTCGTTTGACAACTTCGTAGTAAGGTATAAAAATAAAAAATTTACGGAATAATAGGAAAAAAACGCAAACAAAACTACTGTAACCTAACAGAATTAGATTAGCTACAAAAAACTACAGTAACCTAACAAAAATAGATTAGATAAATAAAACTACTGCAACCTAAAAAAAAAGTGCACGAGACGGGAATCGAACTTACCTCAACCTTGTGTCAGACATCTAATTACCACAAGCTCAAAGCGCTTCCCCAGTTTGATGTTGAAACTGTTATGTAAACTATTATGTTCCTATACATTCAAAGCTATTTCCTATTGGTCCGCATTTTTCGAGTGGTAGCCGCAAAATAATTAAATTTCACAGCCCACACTAATTGTTTTTTTTATCTCTCGTTACATAAAACAGAAGAACTCTTTGATGGATGTTTTCAGTTTGCCCTCAATTTAAACTGAAAACGTTGCATTTTATGCCCCAATTGTCTATCAGTAAAATAAAAAACGAAAAACTATATTTTATCAACCGATAAAAATTTGTATATCAATATTAAGCAATATAAAATGTTTCTTTTAACGCTTTAAAATATTACAAACGGCAATTAATATAGAAAAGTTAAATGTTACTGCACCAAGCATAAATTCCAATTAAAGTTGTATGGGGTTACATTCATTTTGTTTATTATGAACTTGTATATATGAACGAAAAATAATAGCAAGGCATTCGTTATTTAATTAAAAATAATTCTACTTTCGGTACGCTCCATGCAACAGTAAATTTATATTGTTCAATAATATTTGTTTGTTTGTAATGCAACTTTTACGCAAGAGAATTAAACACAGTGGCCAGGCTACATAAGTTGAACATTTGTGAATTTTTGTTCGGTTTGAAAATTACATTCATGTCTTTGTTTTATATCGCATAAAGTGAGTGGCTATAAAAAGAGGGTGCATATTTTTTCTGTTTATGACATTCAAGTATATCATTAATTTTCTGAAAGATACAAATACAGTACTTAATTACAAAATTTATTTTAGAAAATTACGATTTTTGTATGATTCATTTTACGATGGGTTCTGAACTTGCGAAAAGAATTATATCAAAATTTATGACCATATTTCAACTTGGTATATTTTTGGAAGCAATATCCAATCATGAATAAAATGGATAATATTTCAGTTATATTACTAGAATTCAAAAATAAAATTTGATAACTTTCCTATCTAAAATTCGTGTTTTCTTATTGATCGACTTTTGAATTTAAAATTGAACTTTTATTTTTAAATTTAAGTTATTGTCAATTAGGTTTTTTTTACCTTATTTAAGTGTTAAGAGTATATTGGCATATTACCAAAAAAGTTGAAATGCTAATATCTTAAATTAAAATGTGCGAACTCTCATTTTTCATCACAAGAACTAATACAAACTTATGAATTTCTACCTTAGGTACAATTTATCTTAATCGTATAGTGAGAAACGAAGTAAACAAGGATTTACTCGCCCAAACTGCGACATCTGCATATCTGAAATACATTTGCATATTGCACCTTTAAATACTTCAAAGATGAAAACCTCTAATTATGCCTTAATAATTTTAAATTGTATACTAAAACAAATTGCAAAAGTTTCGACGTCAATTGTAGCTATAGTCATCAGCAAGGAGAGATTAAATTAGTTTTAACTTTTTATGGTACTGTTTAACAACATATATTTAAATTAAAATTGATTGCAAAGTATTTGCTTCGTAATGCATTTCATAGAACTTAAGACTAAGCCCCTTATCTTATCGAGGTGAAATGCCAGTGGCAATAAGATTCCTCCGTTATGTGTGCTTTGTGCATAGCAAAACATCTTAATACAAAAGATGCTAAATCAATCATTTGCCTTTTCCACCATGATGGTAAAAGTAATCATCAAGCGCAAGCACCACCATCCGAAAGTCATTGCTGAAGCGTCAAACCACGATCATCCCAATAATGAATAGAAAAATTAGGTTTTTATGCAGAAACCCTTGTATAAAAATAGATTATATACTATTCGAGGGACACAGTTTCCAACACGTTGTGCATGCTGATGTTTATTATCCGCATGGAAACCATTTTGGAGAGGGTGCCGAAAACCAGTAGGCTGAATGTAGCAATCACAGCATTACGTAATCGTTTCTTACTTACAAGCGCGTTACTATCACACCCGGATTATGTGCTAATTTCTTCTAATGTTCCAAAGTTCATCCATAACAGACGACTGACTAGCAGTGCGTTGAAATGGGGGCCAAATTGTATGACGGGTAATAATTTGTATATGCCACGTTACAACCCTTTAGAATAACTGTGACGGCGAGATTCCATCATCAGAATCTAAGAAGTATAACCCAGAAGCTAGCTAAAGTAATTAGAGCACATTGCAGTCTATATAATCAATTGAAAAAAAAATTTGAATAATAGAAATTAAACAAACAGTAAATTTAGGCAGTTAAGCCTTGTTATCACGAGTAATGGAGTGTATAATTTAAATTTGAGTAATTAAGTAGTTTATCGAATAGCTACAAAATAGAAAATTACAGGTCACAGCCACGCACTATATAAAGAAACATATATAAAATAATAAATAAGTTTAATAGTCCACAGCCACGACTTAACTAAAAGCACTCGTACATCCTAAGCCTAAATAATGCTATGCATTCTAATTTGAAGTAATCACGTACGACACCCTGTGTGTTAACCGATAAAAGTTACACAGGTGTGTATAAATTAGCACAGTTCCTACCAGTGGCGTTATTCTTTGGATCATTCTGAGACGCCAATCTATTTATAAATATGCGGGACTGATTCCGTTTCTTCACTCGAGATCACTAAAGTTTGAAGTTTCACCTCCTATTTTTGCAATTGCTGTCAAAAGTAGAAGAAAAGGATTATATTTTTTTACACAGTATCATGGCTAAATATATTCGGAATAACTTAAATGCAATCAAGTTTGAAAAGTTTTTCAAATTTGCAAATTTTAGAAGGAATTGACTTGGCAACATACAGTAATGGCCTGGTAAATTTCATGTGATTTGTATGGATATAAATTTGAACAACTTCTTTGTACAAGTAAGTACAAACCGAAATCACAACACCTGTTTCATTATTTTTGATGTTTATGTCCATAAGACTTTTTTGTTGATAAATTGCTACCTGTTGATGTGTTTATATTAACGTCAGCATTGCCATTTAGTTTTTTCTAGCAATGGCTCGTATGAAGAAACAAAAGCAGATCCGACATTTTTGTAAATACATTTTCCTTTCGGAATTATCCAAAAGAACGTCACGTGAAGGAAATAATTTATACACATATATATATGTGTTATATATATATATATATATATATATATATATATATATATATATATATATATATATATATATATAAACAGGATGGGGTGTCTACTGCTTGGACGGAGGATTTCTCCTTAACTATTAGAGATATCAAAATCAATTTTGGTGTGGTAATACACGGTCCTCGAACCTACATTCTAAAAATATCTAAGTATATACAGGGTGATTAACAAAAATATGCCAATCCAAACCAGTGTTTTTTTAAATTGAATACCCTGTATATTTTTGCATTTTTGTATACACTGTTACATTTAGAATAAAAGTGTAGAAATGTGTATATGTATCATTAACCGTTCTGCAGAATCGTCACTTTAGTACCAAAATAGAATTAACTTTGGAACCATAATGCGAGCGTTGTCACCACGATTTTGTAAATCTGTTTATACTACCGACTATTAATAATCGTCTACTAACAAACAAACTGGGAAATTATTCGAAAACATGTAAAACTATACAGCACTTACTCGAAATGTAATTTTTCTCAATTTTTTCAAATGCAACACCCTGTATATGTTTTCACATTTCGATTCCCTGTGAAATGTAGATACTAATTGACAATACGTTTCTATAGCCATAAGATGGACCCTTCTTGAGATATTGACGTTTTTACGTTCAAATATTCTAAAATACAAATTTACTATGACAATAGAATTCAACAAAACAAATCAGGGAGGCTAGCCGCTCGTAATAAAGAGGAAGAATTGCGTCTATTGGTTTGACGTTTGTATAACCATTAAGATATTGTTCCATTAGTATGTGTGTTTTTGGATTGCCGTTTTGTCAATATTTGTATAAAATGAATTTTTCCAAAGAAGAAATGGTCGTTATGATCTTTATTTACGGCGAAGCTCATAGAAATCCTTTGATGGCTACCCGTTGGTACTGTGAACGATACCCAGAGAGAAGACAGCCGCGTAAAGAATCGTTTATGAATGTAGCTGAGAGATTTATAAATTCTGGAAGTGTGTGCGCGCAAAAACAAGCCCAAATGGAGAAATTGAGTTTCAAGTTGTAGAAAATCCGCAAATTAGTAACAAAGAGCTAAGTACACACCTTCACCTAAATAGAAATACAGTTCGCAGCTTTATTAAAAAAATAAATTGCATCCTTATCATATCGAGCAACATCAAGCTTTAAGTGAAATAGATTTTCAAAATCATGAATCTTTCTGCCAATGGATAACTATTAAAGTAAATGAAGAACCCAGTTTGTTAACTCCATTCTATTTACGGATGATGCATCTTTTCACAATAATGGAAATATTAATACACATCACCATCATCACTAGTCAGATACTAATCCACTCACCTTAAGAGTTGTTGATCACCAGCATCGATGGTCAGTTAATGTGTGGGGTGGTATAATCAATTTTAATGTGGTTGGTCCTTTTTTCTTTGATGGGAGTCTTACTGAAGAAAGATATTTACAGTATTTGGAAAATGATTCACCCGAGCTTTTGGAAAATATCGACGTAGATAATATCAGTATTATGTGGTTTCAACTGGATGGCGCCCCTCCACACTATGCAACCAACGTTAGGCAATATCTCGATAGAAATTATGCGATGAGGTGGATAGGACAAGGTGGTGTGCAAAACTGGCCAGCCAGATCACCGGATCTTACGCCCCTTCATTTCTTCCTTTGGGGCTACGTTAAAGAAAAAGTTTACCAACATCCTCCCACCACAAGTGAAGATATGAAAAATAGAATTAGAGCTGCGTTTTAATCCATTACGCCTCTAAATGTGGTTGCGAGTGAATCTTTCGTTTACCGAGCGAATTGCAAAGTGTTTAGCTAGGCGTGGTCAGAATTTCGAACATTTAATTTGAATTTATGGTTTTATTCGTTTATGTTTACTTGTTCAACTTATTTTTGGGTGTAGAGAATTATTTTATTGTTTAGTTATTAATTAAGTTTTCCCATCAGTTAAGAATTTATTTGCCATTTGTATTTTCTTATTTGCTCTGGATTTTGTTTTATTTGTTCTTCTGTATGTCAATATCTTAAGAAGGGCCCGTCTTATGGCTATGAAACGTATTGTCAATTAGTATCTACTTTTCACGGGGAATCGACATGTAAAAAATATACACGGTGTTGGGTTTGAAAAAATTGAGAACAATTACATTTCGCGTAAGTTAATCATTCTGTATAGTTTTACGTTTTCGAAAAATTTTCCAGTTTGTTTGTTAGTACACTATTATTAATAGTCGGTAGTATAAACAGATTTACAAAATCGTGGTGATGCTCGCATCGTGGTTTCAAAGTTAACTCAAAAATATACAATGTGTTCAATTAAAAAAAACACAGGTTTGGGTTGGCATATTTTTGTCAATCACCGTATATATACCTAAATATTTTAAGAATGTAGGTCCAATGATCCTATATTATCACACCAAAATTGGATTAGATATCTCTGATAGTTAAGGAGAAATCCTCCGTCCACGTGGTAGACACCCACCCTGTATATATATATATATATATATATACATATAAATATATACAGGGTGACTCACGACTACTCCCTCGGTCTCTTGTGCCTAAACGGTACGAGATATCAGCTTAATTTTTTGGTGACATATGTAAATTGACCAGGACTACTTTTTAAATTATTTTCAATTATACAGGGTGGTTCAGAAAATTTTAATATATCAAAGTTAAGTTTTTTAAATACAACGCTCTATATTTTGTCATTTTTAGATTATACGTTAAAAATTAAGGCAACTTTATTTAACGTTCTCTATACCTATGGCTTACCAATTTTGAGAATATTGTAATTTTAAGAAAAATACAAACTTTTTGTGAAGCTGATAGTGTATCCTACAAGAAACTAACTAAAGCAAAGTATGTTATAAATAATGAGGGCAATGCGTTTTTAGTTTTAGGCTCAGTTGTTGATAATGTAAATGTAAATTCAAGAGAAATTTCTAGACAAACTGGAATTAGTCAAGCAAGTGTTTGGAGAATTGTGAAAAAAACATTTTATCACAAACAACTTCATGGGAATTTATCTGGACGAGACTTTCAACGGAGGTTGAATGAAAAGTTAGGAAGAAGATCACTTCTTTATGTTTGTTTTATTTACCGATGAATCAACTTTCCACAACAACGGCTTGGTAAACCGACACAACTTTTATTACTATGATACTCAAAACCGTCACCTCTATCGCACTGTTGACCACCAAAATCGGTGGAGCCTCAAGGTATTTGGGGGAATTGGATGTGAACTTGAACGGCGTAAAATTTAACCGTTTTTAGAACAAGAATTTTCGAGTCTTCTAGATGAAGTTTCTTTAGATATTAGAAACAAAACGTGGTTACAGCTGGATGGTACTCCTCCGCATTTTAGTGTGTAGTGTAAGGATTTATTTGGATAGACAATTCTCCAATAAATGAATTGGAACGGGAGGTCCACATGAATTTCCACCTAGATCTCCTGAATTAACCAGCATGGATTTCTTTTTTTGGGGTTACATTAAAAATTTAGTTTATAGTACTACACCTACCACTGCAGATGACATGACGATTAGAATAAAGGATGCGTTTGCTACTGTAACACCAGACATCCTGAGAAATGTTAGACCTTTTGAAAAACGAGTACGGTTATGCATAGAATAAAATGGTCATCATATTGAGAAATTATGGGAAAAACTTAGTGTTATTAACCAGCAATTGAATGAATTAAAAAGCAAAAATTCCGTGGAGTGCTAGTGCTCTACCACTGCACTAGCGATTACACCAAGTAGCCCGGTGATGTTCAAGTCGAACAAGGAATACATTGACCAACCCATCCATGACTTCTTTTAATTTTTCAAAGAGCAACACTGCACTAATTGGAATCTTATGGGGGGTCTCGATAGATAGTTAGGCAAAACGTCAAACACCCATAAGAGCAATCTTAAAAATGCTGTAACTTTTTATATTATGATGAAGTTATCTGAAACTTTAGACAAACGCGTAAGACGTCAAAATGGTCCCGAAACCTCCCTAAATGTTTAGATATATGATTTTTTAAAATTTTAATTTCTATAATTTTTTATTGAATTTTTTCCCAGTAGTGATTAAATTGGAATATTTTTAAAACTGTTTTACCTATATAAAATGAGGGGCCGTACGAGGAAGTTTGTGTTAAATGTTTGTATACACTACTGTGTCCGTCACCAATTAATTGGCCCTAAAATAGGTTATGCCGTGAAATTCATTCTGTAAATCCTTCGCAAATAACACCAGATTCCATTGCAGTGGAAGACTCAGACCAGTTTCGGAAACATTCATGATCATCCACATCATGGCCTCTGGCACACCAACAGCAATATTTGTTTTTTACACCCATAAACAAAATCTTTTTCGATTTAGCTCCGATTATGGATACCTGAAAAAATCCTTTATAATAAAAAAAAGATTTCATTATAACTTACAACTCCAGAAAGTGCAGAATAGTTTCTACGGTAAGATCTTTTCCCTCAAGCTCCGCCTGCTATCACTGATATAATTGGAATGTTACTCTCATTTTTTCTTACGCAGATTCGGCTTCTTCTTTTGCAGATTTGCTCATTAATTGTTGGTTTAAATGATGGACCGAGGGTAAAATGCTGTTCTAGTATTTTAAATATCTGTCGTTAGACATTTGTGGTATATCCATTGCTGCAACCAGCTCAGCTAATTGGGTATATCCAATCCCAAGTGATACAGCACCAATAACGGCAACACGGTTTGTTGAACCAAAAGAAGCATCAGTGCCACCAGTCCTTACTACATCTGTCTTTCCGCATACATTACATTTAAATGTAAGCGTACTTTGTAATCCTTTTTTCTTATATGACATCTGTGCAAAAAGAACAACCAAAACCAACGTGTTTAGTGATTTCAACACATTTAAAAAATATTTTATATCTTTGATCTTGTGTTTCTGAGTGGCATCTGATTCTGTATCCTTTTCCAACAACAATGAAGCATCTGAACTGTCTTCATCAAAAGAAACATCAAATTGGTCTTCGGGTTCAGTACCTGCGTCTGTCACCATTTCTTAATTATTAGTATCGGACACCAAAAAATCTTCGTCACCATTATGTTGGAAGCTGATGCTACAAGATTCGTCTTCTGAACGAGGGTGGATGCAAGCTTCTGTTGAAATATTACCCAATTTCTTATAAAAGGAATTTATCAATAAAAAAAATCTACCTTATAATTTTTTTACATATTCTGTTATTTGAAAACTAACAAAAAAGAATTTTGGACCACTTGCATGGATTTGCTAATAGTGAATCGTACATAATTTTTTATTTATAATTACAGGACATTTTAATAAATTATAACAAAGGGAATATTTCAATATCATACTCCTACTTCTTCTTGGAACACTCACACTTTTTCTTGCTTTAGGCATTTTTAGACACAATTACAAATTCACAACAGTGTTTGATCGATGAGTATCGATTGCAAAATTCTATTACACTGATAGCAATCCCGTAATTGTCTACATTTTATTAGAATATTTGAGGAATAACAATAATCAATATGTATTTACGCGACATACTTAGGGTTAATTAAAGGAAAGTTATTTAACCTTTTCTATACCCAATTATATTACCTATATCCATTTAAATTATAATTGGGTAATGAACTAATTAGAAAATAATATGAATTTGTTGATACAATTTATTTAAATAACGCTTTATGTTGATTACGTGTAATTAAAGAAAAGGATGGAGTTATAATATAAAAAATATAATACAACAAAAGTGACATTAGTTTTAAAACTTTTTATAAAAAATTAAAAAAATTCAATTTTATTGCAAGTTACTTTAGTGTTCATGTCTTCTGTAAATTAGTGAAAAAATAATAAAGGGATTTGCATAAATTATTCTGAATACTGATTTAATCCCTCATCTTGCCTGTGGCAGATAAGTATTCAGTAAAACTTTGATAAACTTTCACTCTGGTACACTAGGGAGCGCTGCAATCGATTTATATTTCGTCAAGCTATCTAGAGGGGCCTTTAAGCACACCAACGTGTACTAACGATTAAACCTTGTACGTCGTCAATATTCAAATTGGACCGGTGTAGCATTTTCTTACCCCACTTAATTTCTTTAGAATATCAATTACAAAAAACAAGCAACCATTATGGTGCATTAGCAATGTACTAACGAATAATAGAAATTTAACGAACAAGGATATTAATGAAGGCGATTAATAATCGACATCGAGTTATTTGACGTTAATAACTGTCCAATATTGACAAAAGCATTCTAATGAAGATATTTATCTCATTTTATTAAATTACATGACGGATTACAAAGTTAAAGAAACTAAGTACAAATTATTTAATTACTAGCTACATTAATATGTGTTATATTTTGTATGATGAAATAGAATTAGAAATAGTACAATTTCTGAAACTGAAACAAGGCACGGATGAATTGTCTGTTTATGATTCTTTGAATTAAAGTTTATGTTTAATTATTCTGTGTTGTTTGTGGACGTTAATGTTTCAATTAGAAATAGTACAGTTACTAAAACTGAAACCAGGCATGGATGAATTGTCTGTTTTATGATATTTTGAATTGAAGTTCATGTTTGTATGATGCTGGATGTATGTCGAGTTTAATCCTTCAGCGCTGGTTGAAGCTATTATGGAAGGTCGAGGAAGAATTTTTTCAGCTATATTGACTTTATTTTGAAGTGAGTTTTTAATGTATTCTCTGCTATAGCAGTGGACTTCCAGTCACCATGTCGTTTGATGGTTGTAAAATATGGATCAGCGTCAGAAAGTATTGAAGCAGAAGATCGTCGGATACAATGGCCAATATACTAGTGCGGATAATCTAACTTTAAAAAAGTTGCTGTTTGCGATGGTAACTTAAAAAACGTATTTATGTTAACAGGCTGTGTTGAGCACTTACTATTTTTATAGAAATAAAGAAACGCTTGTGAGGAGAGTGACCTGGTCTGAGTGAGAAATATTGCTTTATCAAATTTAAAAATATTTTCTGCTCATCGTCTACTATGGTAAATATCGATTTGTCTTGGTTTTTGATGCCTTAATCGTCATAAGACACTTGGAACCGAAACCTGAATATCTTCTGTTTCCAATTGTAACAGCTCATCCTTAATGCACCTGTCACTCCGAGCATTAGTGCTACTTAAGGAAGAATTTGTATTATATTTTTTACTTACCTTTGTCATTAAGAAGAGCTGGTTAGGGGAGCAGGGCACAGTTTCCCTAGTGGTCAGTTTTTCAATTAATCTTATGGTACAGTTCTCCCAACACCACCGAAAAGTGCAGGACACAGTTCCGGCAGTCGTAATGATTGAGTTTAACCGCTTGTGCCACACCGGGTTAGGCGTATCCAAAATAAAATTTTTTTTCGGACACTATGAAAATGGACCATATTTTCTTATTACAAATCGCAAAGAAAAGTATCTCTTTTCTTTATAGATCTTCTCATACTTATCTCGTGGTTTCAAGGGTAATAAACAAACAACAGCTTCAAGCGTTAATGCCGATATCTCAGGATGATATTCATTATTTATTTTCATTTTCACGCGATAACATTTGACAACATTTTTGTTTACCTATTGTTGTTTAGTTGCTGCCACACATAACTTATCCCAATAGATGTTTTACGCAAATACGACTTTGGACGGTCACGTGATATTTATGTTTTCACTCCCAATCAATAGATGGCAATCTTCATTTTAAGCCTGCTATCAGTTGTACAGAACACAGTGTTTTGTGGTCAATTGTCTTTAATTTGTGAAATGTCATTTGATTTTTCAATTTGTTTTAGTTAGCCATCACGTGCTTACTGCGTATTAGATTCTTTATTTATTGTTGATTTTGGTTTTTTAATAGTTTAGGTATTATTATTGTTTATAGTATAATATACAAATATAATATCTATAGGAAGTTTTTGAAGTTATAGTGATTCTGCGAAATAAGTTATTACCTAAAAATTATTATTAATTTTATTAAATACATAAATAAAAAGTTTACTTCGAGTAGACAAAATTTACATCGATTGGGGCTTGAACCTTGCTGGCGCAGTTGGTTAGCGCGGTACTCTAGCAAAGTACAGGTCGTAGGTTCAAGTCAAGTAAACTTTTTATTTATGTATTTAATAAAATTAATAATAATTTTTAATTACATTTAATTACATTCCATTAATATAAGTAATTTGATTGTAATCTCATTATATTTAAAATTTACATCAGTTCTACATACATAAAGACAAAATTTACATCGATTGGGGCTTCAGCCTTGATGGCGCAGTTGGTTAGCGCGGTACTCTAGCAAGGTACAGGTCCTAGGTTCAAGTCCTACTCGAGGTAAACTTTTTATTTATGTATTTAATAAAATTACTAATAATTTTTAATTACATATTTACCTTTGAACTTATTCGTTCATAACAAAAACTTATAATAAGTTTTAACTTAGTGTAGTGGATAGTGAAGTCAGTACATGCACATTCTGAAATTGAAATATTTTATCATATATGCCCAAGATATCCCATTACTTGTATAAGTTTACCTCCCGTTTAGGATTTCCTGTATGGCAAATTGTATTTAATGGGTGTTGTTGTTTTTGAGTTTAATAAAGGTTGCTAAACTGCCAACCTAAATACAGTCTATTTTTGTAGTTTAGTGTACATATAGTAGTAGTACTGCTGCAATAATGGGTTATGTAAAATGCTGTGTAAATAACTGTGAGGATAAAACGTAAAGAAGACATAGATTTCCAAACCCAAAAACATATGGATAGGTTTAATGAATGATTGAAGTTCATTAAGAATAAAAGTCTTCTGGAACTTGACCCTTCATATTTATACAGTGTGAAGAAAATTTGTCACCGGCATGTTGAAGAAGGACAGTATAGCGAAGGTACTACGAGGGTTCATCTGTATGCTATACCTACTCTACATTTACCAGGTAAGTAGACATTTTCCTGTGCCTTCCAGAATTCGATCTTGTTTATCGACCATTATTTTTTTCATAAGGGCTCAACTGCTGAAGTTTTGTCTTTTGAGTTTTGAATTACTCAAAATTTGTAGTTTGTCATTTTTAAAAAGGTTAATAGATCAGCGAGGAATTTTTTACCGATTTTAATTTTAATTTCAATTGGTTGATTTTTGGGAGAGCACAGTTGGTGATAGAGGAATGAAACTACTTCAGAATTTATAGTTAAGCTAACTCAAGGAAACCTACTTTGCAGAGCTGCAGCACTCCACACGCTCCAATCATAAAAAATGTGTCACCGTGTTGCAATGAAGACACTATTGAATCACTAGTTGCTAATAATAGAGGTAAATGTAGCATTTATTTTCAAATTTGAACTAGAATTCTAATTTCATGCATTTCAGCTGTCACGCCTACATTGCGAACTATGGGCTACCATTTCCTTGTCGAAATGACTAAAAAAAAAGCACTTTATATAACCACGTCAAAATGTTACGGAAAAACTTAAAATGAATGTACATGCAAAAAACAATTTAAAAAAAAGGCTAGCAGCTGCAGAAAAGTTTGCTTCTACAACAGGCTTTGAAGAAGCTATCTCAAAGCTGAATTAGTCAGCTATCCAACTGATTAAATGTCAATTGCGATAGGCAGAAAGGAGTACAAAACATCGACGATTTTTACCCGATGATAAAATATTAGCCTTAGTTTTATACAAACAAAGTCGTAAGTGCTATAGATTTTTGGCTAAAATATTTATTTAACCTAGCAAAAGTACCTTGGAGAGATTGCTGAATACTAAGTACTTTGTATTTCATCGTTAAAAATGGTCTATGGACATCGGTGATATTTCATGAAATGGCAAACTTCAATGAAGGAAAAGGTATTATTGAAGGCTTTGAGGATATGGGAAATGGTGAAAGGTCTACAGAACTAGCTGACCATGCATTTGTATTTATACCACGTGGGATTAAGAAATGTTTTAAACAGCCTCTATGTTATGCTTTTTCGTTTAATGGTGGTGCAGTTTGGACAGGGTAAACAGATGTTGGTAAACATTTTAAAATTATTGAGATTGGTTTCAAGCCTACAGTTGTGATTTGTGATCAATCACCCAGTAACTGCAAAGTTATCCGCTCTCTTTTACATGCTACCAAAAAGGTATATTTAAGGAGGGGAGAGGAATACAGAGCTGGATATTTTGAAGTTGTCTATATTACAATTTTTCCCATATATGATTCTCCTCATTTATTGAAAGTAATACGAAATAATTTTCTTTCTAAGACCATTATTTTTGGTTCGACTAGAAAAATGGCAAAGTGGGAACGTATACGTACATTGTATGAATTGGACAATAGTCCTAATATAAATGATGAATTGCGAGTGCTGTCGCACCGAATCGATGAGCATATCTATAAGAATAAAATAAAGGAAATCAAAGTTAAATATGCTACTTAAGTTTTTACCGAACGAGTTGCATCTACAATGAGGCTTGCTAGCATGCTGGGTAAATAGTATTTTTAGATTATTTTGAATTGATCATGTTTGTATTTATATAATTTGGACAATACTGCTGCTCGCCTTGCAAATTTTGTTGTTCCCACGTTAAACTCTTCAAATCGGGCTTGCAACATTAATTACTATTAAAATCCTATTGAGATTTGAAAACCTTTTTAACATAAACCTGAAAATCACTTCCTAAACTTGTGTTTCTGAAAGTCAATCATAATTGAAGATTTTAATGCATATGCATATTTTGAAATAAAATATGGTGTCAGTAATACTGCTAACAATTGTAAATAGAAAGGATCTTACAAATTTTAATTTCTTGTTTATATTTTGAGACTCTTCTAATCATTATGGTTCGAATTGGGCAGATATCGCTAATTTGTTGCTATTTTTTGACAAATTGTTTGATTCTCAGTAAATGGCAGCCAAAAGGAGTGTGTAAGAGGCAAAGTTTTACGTTGTGGGATTTCCCAAACAAGTCACAATGTCAGTTTTTGGACACAAGAAGCGTTACCAATGCTGGCTTCTGTGGAATTTGAACGGTGCTTGCCAGACCAGAAGAAATCGCCTAGCCTAAGTAATTGGATGTTTACTAACTACCCAATACGCTCTCGATATCGTTGATCGTATTCAAAAGAGAGCGATTAGGCTTATAAATGACCCGTCTTTAACTTCTCACATACAGTCCCTTGAGCATAGAAGGATGGTTTCAGTTCTTTCTTTGTATTATCGTTATTACAACGGCTATTGTGCTGGTGAATTATATTCTTTGATACCATCTCCGGCTATCTTTGCGAGAAACACTCGGTTCGCTCAATCACATCATCAGTATGCAGTACAAATCTCCACTTGTCGTACCAAACGGGCGCAATCCACATTTTTCTACACGGCTTCTAAACTCTGGAATGATCTCCCTAGTTCCTGTTTTCCTCTCACTTATGATATGAGAAAATTTAAGGTAGCTGTTCATAGGCATCTATTGGCAATTCATTATCCCTCTATCCATCCTCCTAAGTGTTCCTGAGTGCTTTAGCACGATAGGCCTTATTTAGCCTGTTCAGGTCCACAATCATAAAAAAAAAAAAAAAAAAAAAATTAACAATTTTCTAAACATTTGGAATTATTTAAAGACTAGGGATTTTCAACATCTTCTTGGTCGACACCTTAATCAGGATCCAATCGAAAATTTATTTGGGCAGATTAGAAGTCATAGTTCAAGAAACATAAATCCAACAGCTGCCAATTTTTGTTGGAACTTTTAAATCTGTCTTGATAAATAATATGTTCAGTTTACATAAACCCACATTTAATTATGAGGACGACAATTGTGCAGCAGTACTACAAAATATCAAATTGTTGATAAACACAAGTGATAAGATTCCTACTATTGGAAACGATTTAGCTGTTCAATTACCTTTGTCACCCTTAACCCCGTAAAAATTCAATGAATTTGGAATTTTTGCAGTACTTTCACATTTTTGCAAATAATTATGTTGCTGGGTTCATTCTGAAGAAAGTTAGGAGGACATTGCATTCGTTGCAAACAGTGTATTAGTGATTTGTTTTCTGACCAAAGCAATGGTAATAAACTTATCGCAGAGCGAGAGTATGGGGGTAGTTGGATCAAACCTTTGATGTACCCGACAGAAGCTTTTGCCACAACATTTCATACTATATATAAAATAATCACAGCATTTTAAAACATTAGTTTTTAAATTATCTATAAGAACCATGGTTTATGCTTATTGCAGAGACCTCAACCGCAAAATTACTGGCAGAGATTCGACAGTCTATTGCGGTTCTGATAATATAAAATTAAAGGCACTGAAAAAATCTCTAGAAAAAAAAACGCAAAACTATTTGTAATTAAATATTTAGTACCAAAGTGATTCACTATGCAATATAAATATTAGCAATTCTTACAAGTGAAAAAAATTTGCTTTACTTTCAATTCAGTTTTATACAAAAAAACAAGTTCAAACGGTGCGAATTCTTATAGAACTCTAATTTTAACCAACTTCAAAACGGCGTCCCGACGGCGAACGGGCCAGATCAAAAAGTTTACCAGAGATTTGGAACCAGCAAAGAATTTCCTATAAGATGACACTACTTTCAGCTTTCTAAACCCTGTAACATCGTGCAACGCACTGGCACACAGACAGACTCATAGACATCCAGACGAATTTATTAACCAACTTTTTGAAGTTAGTTGTTTATCCATATCCATTGATTTAAATAAATTTAATAAAGTCTTTATTAATTTTTGATAGTAATATTAAAATTAAAAATACTCTTAATTTGCAGTGAATTCCTCACCATTACTCTCCATGATTAATAAATAATAAGTACCTCTAAGGATTGGTCAGGTTTTTATTTATTTATTATAGCATTAAACTTTATAATTGGTATAATATATCAATCTTAGGTATTCTTTATTTGATACTTTTTTCAGGATTATTACTATTTCATAATAGTGACATAATTATGCTAATAATGTAATTAAAAATTATTATTAATTTTATTAAATACCTAAATAAAAAGTTTACCTCGAGTAGGATTTGAACCTACGACCTGTACTTTGCTAGAGTACCACGCTAACCAACTGCGCTATCGAGATTCAAGCCCCAATCGATGTAAATTTTGTCTTTATGTATGTAGAACTGATGTAAATTCTAAATGTAATGAGATTACTATGAAATTACTTATATCAATCGAATGTGAGCTTGCAATATCGCAAGGATTCAAAATTTACATCGATTAGGGCTTGAATCTCGATAGCGCAGTTGGTTAGCGTGGTACTCTAGCAAGGTACAGGTCGTAGGTTCAAATCCTACTCGAGGTAAACTTTTTATTTATGTATTTAATAAAATTTTTAATTACATATTTACTTTTGAACTTATTCGTTCAAAACAAAACTTATAATAATTTATGCTAAAAATGTAATTGTCCACACCCAGCATTTTGCAAAATAATAGCATGTTATTGTTATTGTTTTTTTTAATTAAATTTATATAGAGGTATATACATAATTCTTTAACACATTGCAGATTTGGAACAGAGCTTTGTTTCTGCAGTTGAAATTGTCTGAACACAGATTTGTATATGAGAAAGGTTATACATTAAGCTTATTCATATGCCAAAATTTGCATTAGGCTATTTCAATTGATAAAATTCCCGGCCTGATGTTTTGAATTTGAATTTACTGCCGCCGTAGTTGTTGCTACCAACCCTCAGGGGGCGATAGTGTGCTCTTTCACAAACATTTCTATTGCTGTGATGTATCTATGGGATATAGGTTATTTGTGGTTGCTGCAGTGATGGAAACGGAAATTTGATTCTCGCGCTTGTCATATACATATTTTTTAAATAATTTATTATATAATTAATCCATTGTCATTTAGTGACCGAAAATATTTTATGTATTATTCTTAAAGAAAAGTAGGTTCTTCTTTACTCATCGCGATTCGTAAAGAAAAATAATGATTTTCTTTACTTATAATACAAATAACTAGTATATGTCCTTTCACAAGTACCTTTGATTTTTTCGGTAGCATCCCTCAGCTTGTCTTTTGATAAACATAATTACTTTATTACATTTGCTTATGTCAACATCTTCATTAATATTTAACGTTGATTTAAGTATCGAGTATTTCGGCCACAAATTGGATATTAGAGAGTCTCTAACAATGTAAGAGAAATAGACCAACATGACTGATCCCGAATGCCACGTTACCTGCCTCTCTTGGTACCATGTCATAAACTCGGCATACGTGTTCTCATAAAGGTCCCGACTTGTCTTTGGACGTAAACTGGAAGATGCAATATTGGCGCTTTATAGCACTTCTGCTGTTATTAAATTGACAGTATTTATAATTATTGACTGTAATGAACTCTTACAATCATAATTATGAAAGTTTTCGAATTATTATTAATTTGGCGTGAAGAACTGCCAGATTATTATCGTTTGCATTATTGAAACTCATAAAGAAACTATTGAATTTATTTAAGTAAATAATTTGAACAAATATTTACAACTTTGCATTAAATTAGTTGTTTACTCTTAGATGCTACAGAACAAAGGATTTTATTAAGGTTAAGGTACATATTTTGTTCTTGCTCATGAAGGGATTACATACGAGCATACTAGCAATGTAGTTTCTAACTAATGCCAACCAACCACGTTCTCATTACTTTTATTTTATTCTAGGTGTCTTATTAGGTACATGAACCTCTTTTTCCTAGAAGGGAAAATGCCTTATAAACAAAAATTTATCTTTATGCTGTATTCAATTTATAAAAGGTTTTCTAATGACGCTCACATTATTCAATAAAAAATCATATGTAAACGTTTTGGAAAATAAATATAGAGTATAAAAATATCAATTTTTATTCTGACAAAGCCACATTAGATATTTTTGACAGGTCTTTTAAAGCACATAATTCAAACCCAACCAATTTTTCAAGGAATTGAGAATGGTAGCTACTTTAAGTATTAGAAATATGGATTCTTAAGTATTAGTTGAATTTTATGAATGCAGAAAAGTGCCATATCGAAGTAAGTGTAGAAGATAAATTTTAGGGCAAATAAATGTTTTACATTCGTTTTACTGCACATATATAAAACTAAAGAAAAATATCTATCTTTCAGAAGCGAAATTTTGGATGCCTTTTTTGTTATAAAGATTTTTTGTTATAGATAAAAAAATAGTTTTATTTGTGTGTAAAATGTGTGACATAAAAATAAAGCTGAGACACATGCCTTTTAGTCTTTACAGTACTGGGAAATTGATGTAAAAAGAATTGTATCTTAAAAACACGTACATTATTTATATCACTGTACTCACTGTACAGGGTGGTGCCTTGTATGACGCAGAATAGTAATTTAAATGGCAATTTTTGTATATTCAATTATTAGCTCCCCTAATTATTTTAGAGGAAAAGTGTAAATACGTTTTTTGTAGATAAAGAAATACTGCATCTATACATACTGTTAATTATAATTTCCGTTTTTCCAAACTGTAAAAATCAACAAAATAAACAATCACATTTTATTAAAAATCGGTGATGCTTTGGAATCACATAAACAAACATGCGAATCTGCATCAGTTGCTTGACTTCGAATGATTTTGACATGTTTCGGTTAAAACATATCCGACGCAAGAAAAAGTAGAAATCGTAATATGGCTAATAATGGGTTTTAAGAGAGTAAAACCCTACCGTGATAATTTTCTGGAACCAGAATATTCAAAGAAATTGAATTTTAGGAGAATTTAATATGTATAACACGATAACAAAACACAGATACAAACATAATGCGAATTCAGAAAAATTAACAAATTACAACAGTTGAAGTGGGACATATTAACTTTCACTTTCTGTGACGTCACAAGGCTGCCGACGTGGGCAATGTAAGTTGACCTTGGGGTAGCTGAGTTCAGAACCAAATCTGCTTTAGTCAAGTTCAGAACTTAATCTCAGCGCAAAATTTGAATTTCTGTGAGTCGTTTCTCTCGTTTCTCTCGTTTCTCTCGTTTCTCTCGTTTCTCGTTTCCTCGTTTCTCTCGTTTCTCTCGTTTCTCTCGTTTCCCTCGTTTCTCTCGTTTCCCTTGTTTCTCTCGTTTCTCTCGCTTCTCTCGCTTCTCTCGCTTCTCTCGTTTCTCTCGTTTCTCTCGTTTCTCTCGTTTCTCTCGTTTCTCTCGTTTCTCTCGTTTCTCTAGTTTCTCTCGTTTCTCTCGTTTCTCTCGTTTTCTCGTTTGTCTCGTTTCTCTTGTTTGTCTCGTTTCTCTCTTTTCTGTCGTTTCTCTCGTTTCTCTCGTTTCACTCGTTTCTCTTGTTTCTCTCGTTTCTTTCGTTTCTCTCGTTTCTCTCGTTTCTCTCGTTTCTCTCGTTTTTCTCGTTTCTCTCGTTTCTCTCGACAAGAGATAAAAATCTTTTATATTTAGATTTAGAAATTTCATCTACAGGGCGAATCTTATCTAATCCGCCAAAATTAAAGGAGTACTAGAACTCATCATTCTAAGCAAAAAAGTTCATATGAGGTAGGTCCGGAAATGCTTTGTTTCCGAGATACAGGGTGTCAAATAATTTCATGAAATTTTTATATGGGGGTTTTTTGGGATGACAAATTCAAATCTTTTCTGCTAAAAAAGGTGAAGTTGCTAGGGCAGACACATAAGTAAACAAGTAAGTTACTTAGTAACAATTAAGAATCCCTATTGATAAACCTGTCAAAAGAATACCCTCCGAAAATGTGTATGCATCATGAGTTTTAAATGCGTTTCTCTCGGAAAGGGTTGCTCCTAGCGACTTCATTAAGATATACCTTTTGTTAGAAGAAAAGATAGGAAGATCGATTTTTCTAGTCCAAAATGGTATACAGTGTAGCACAAAAAAATTGCGATTATTTAAAGGGGTCGAAATGGTTGCCGCTGGCGCCCCCTAGAAACCACAACTAAATGGACCACAAATTTAAATTTGTCATCCCAAAAAACCCCTGCATACGAAATTTCATGAAATTATTTCGAAACAGTCGAAAGATATTGAAGAAAACGCGGTTTCTTTTTTCAACTTTGACACCCTGTATCTCGGAAACGAAGCATTTCCAGACCCATGTACATATGAACTTTTTTGCTTAGAATGATGAGTTCTAGTACTCCTTTAATTATGGCGGATTAGATAAGATTCACCCTGTATATTGAATAAAGAAGATTGGGATAAAATTGATTCTATAACGTTTAAATGTATGAAAATAAATTTTGACATCTCATGTCAACGTCAGAAAGAAAAATTTAATAAATTATACAAACAACAAAATAATAGACTGTCTATTGATTATAAAAAAACAGTTATAAACCTTTCTGATAATGTTGTTTCAGATTATGCTATTGAAGCGCTTTCTAAAGGAGGAAATTTTGCGATGACACCAAGAGTAATAGATACCTTTTGAAGATATAATTTCCAACATCGAAAACTTGATTAAATTATTACCTTTTGATGCTGCTAATGAAGTTAGATATAACACCGTTAACATATTACGTAAAACAAAATCTCCAAAAGGCAACTTATCCTTTCGTCAACGACGTGCTTTACTTGATCTTAAACGTAATGAAAGTATAATAATATTAAAATCAGATAAAGGTTATGCAGCTGTTATATTAAATATGAAAGATTATAACATTAAGATAGAACAATTGTTGGGACCTGAAACTTATCGTGAAATACCAAAAGATCCAACAAAAAAGTTTCTTTTAAAAACTAAACAGCTGACTAAATTATCATCTATTCCTGAAGAAATAAAAAAGAAACGAACTAACTCTGAAGCTATTTCACCAAAACTACATGGTTTACCAAAAATTGTTAAAAAAATGCATAGTTTCAAAATTGAAGAGGGTGATATAATGGTTAGTTTTGATGTTGTTTCACTTTTTACAAAAGTGCCTAAAAAAGAAACTATTGAATACATTGATCATCTTTTTCCAAAGGACATAACCATTCTTTTTCAGCACTGTCTTACTACAACTTATTTTCAGTGGAATAGTAAATTTTATGAACAGATTGAAGGTGTAGCAATGGGTAGTCCCTTAGTCCTGTTATAGCTAATTTTTATATGGAAAAATTTGAAACACTAACGGGTGCAAAATACACCTAAAAAACCTTCAGTTTGGTATAGATATGTAGATGACACATTTGTTATTTGGAGACATGGAGAAGAAGCACTGCATGAGTTTTTGGTTTTTATAAATGGTATACATCCTAGTATTCAGTTTACCATTGAAAAAGAAACTAATGGAAGTTTACCATTTCTTGACATATTAATATCTAAAAATAATAATTCACTATCTTTTAAGGTTTACAGAAAGCCGACACACACTGATAGATACCTTCATAAATTATCCAACCACCATCCACGTCAAAAAAATGGTATAATTAAATCTTTAGTAGATCGAGCAAAACGAATTTGTGACCCTGAATTTTTGAAGGATGAATATAAATATTTACGTAATCCTTACAAGATAATGGATATTCACTTACAGATATTAATAATGTTATTACACCTTCTAGGCGTAACCTTAAAGAAAAATCAGTTCTTAATGATTGTACTGCTTTTCTTCCTTTTATAGCTAATCTTACAAATAGAATTGAAAAAATCCTAATTAAATATGGCATTAAGACTATTTTTAAACCTACAAGAAAAATTAAAGAACATTTAAGATCACCTAAAGACGTGTCAAACCCTTTATCATCTTCCGGAGTGTATAAGTTATCTTGTTCATGTGGAAAAGTATACATCGGAACCACAAAACGTAGCTTTGATACAAGATGCAAAGAACATATGAGATTTTTGTAGATTAGGTCAACCAGAGAAATCTGCTGTGGTTAACCATGCTCTGAATAATCTAAATCATGACATTCAATTTGACAATATTGTTCGTTTACAACTTGAAGCTATTGAAATACATAAACACCCTAATAATTTTAATAGACAAGAAGAAAATCTCCGTTTAAATAGGTTCTGGCATCTTATAATTAAAAAAGCATAATGATACGTCTTAATTTTGATTTTAATTTTAACTTTTGGTATGGCTAGGTTTTTTGCTGTGTTTTCTAGACCTTGAAGCAAATACTTTACCAATTGTATGTTAAATTACCACAGCACTATAATTTAACATAAGTAGTTGAAATTAAATTAAAATTAAAAATTACCGTAGGGAGTGTTCTGATTTGTCATCTTTAAGGCAGTTTAACAATATTTAATTTTTAATGATTTAGTTATTCTTTACTAAAATTTAATTTTATAGTTGGATTTATACGTTTCTCAAACTGTTATATTAATAGCAGGCTGGTGCTTATGTTTTAATTTTTCAACTTTGACAAAATTGTTTTCAACATCTTTAACAATTTTTAACAAATATTACTACTGACGAAGATAACTGTAAGTGTTATCGAAACGTTTAGCTTGTATAATTTAAAATAGACCATTAAAACACCCCAAAAAGGATAAGTATTTTATGAGTGATAATGGTGAAAGTTTACTTTTTCATAAGTGTAATCAAATTAGTAGGAACTTATTTGTCACGGGCAAAGAACGTGAAAGTCATATTTCTAATTTCAAGGATGATGTTAAGATTGGCTTAATAACCTGGTTTTCGAAAACTGTAAGTTATGATTTGGTTGATTGAGATTGAATTGATTGAGGTTGATTTGCGGATGATCGACTATTTCCCCACGCGAGTGCCCTCCATTTATGGGTAGTATCAGCCCAGAGTGTCGGTTAGCCTTGTCTACAAAGTAAGCGGTCACTCATAGGAAAGGTATTTGACGTTCGACGTAGGCAGTGTGCAGTGGTAGCGTCTGGGTTGGGGAATTTCAAATAATGGGCAA
Source organism: Vesta saturnalis (assembly GCA_036346205.1). NCBI lineage: Eukaryota > Metazoa > Arthropoda > Insecta > Coleoptera > Lampyridae > Vesta > Vesta saturnalis. The sequence continues at coordinate 2,440,254 of JARFJB010001714.1, forward strand.
TTTTCTTCGGCTGGGATCCCCACAGGTTGCACTGTGCATTACTATTGTTCATATAAAATGTGAACAATCTTGAGTGATTGATATATTTTGGACGCAAGCTTATATATCTCCTGTACTACTCAATCTCATTAATTCCTCTCATTTCCGTCATAACGGTAAATATACGCTTTTATTTTTTTCTCTATAAATATGTATTTACACTTTTAACCTAAAATAATTAGAGTTAATAACTGAATATACAAAAATTACCATTGAAATCGCTATGCTGCGTAACGCAAGGCACCATCCTGTATAGTGATCAAAATAGTAAGCTAATAAATTTTAACGATTTACCAATAACGATAAAAGAAAAGTTTTAATTGTATCTAGGTCAAGTTGCTTCGCCGTGAGAATTTGTAAAAAATGCGTGCCTCAAAATCAACGTGATTAAAACATCTCATCGATTCTAGATGCCCTGAAGCCCTACGTTCAATTGTCAGCAGAAACTCTTCAGTTCTTGTAACTACGCTGAAGGTAACACGGAACAAAAAAATTTAATACAGAAAATCAAGAGGCTGTTTAAACAAAACACATATTGTTGCTGTATTCGATCAATCTTTGATACCATTTAAATATAAGCTGAAAATTTTTCTGTTTTCCTAAAACTGAAAGTATCACATTTTTCATTTGGCACTTTTTGAAAGAAAATTTTTACTTAAAAATCAATATCATATAAATTTTCAAGTAAATTACATAGATTAAACTAAGCTGACGTAACCAGAAACAATAACCCAGTGCACTTATTTTGTTTGCAAAGAACTCGTGTAAGCCAACACATTATGTAAAAGTTTTCCTCTTTCTTTCTATACAGTCATGTTTTAGTTTCAGAGTTCACCAAGTACGATAATAAAAAAAGGTTGGCAGTTACTTTCATGAATTTTCAAGTAATCTTCCACTTTATGGCAACTTACCCTTTTATAACGTTTTTCTTTTAAAATCGCCGCTTGATTATTTATTTCTCCCCCTCATAATGGGTTACTTTCTAAATTTAGTTTCTACAGTCTTCTTTCGCAACAAACTTAACATTTTTTAACGATTAAATGAAGTTGAAAAAGTGATATGTGCACAACTTTCAATTAATTAGAAATTTCATCTTCGTTGTAAATATAAACTTAAACAAAACTCTTCGAAAACTTATAAAAACAATTTTTTTCGTTCTAGTTACACAGTTGCGGCTAATAAGAATTTTTAGAACGAAAAAAAAAACATTTACCTTTATACGTTTTTTCTCTTCTAACGTACAGGTGTTTACGTGTGTGAATGTATGGTAGTAACCACGATAACTCCAAAACGTAAGACGCCCGTACTTGAAATTTTGGATTTAAGCTTGTTTTCATTCTTCCTGACGATAATTAGATTTTGAAAGAAATCCAGTAAAGCAGAGGGGATATTTATTAGGCGCAGTTTATGATTTTTATCTAATATTTCAGAGATGGAAAAATATCAGCACGTAGATTTTAAAATTATATATTTTATTAATTTGAAATACATCCCCCATATATATATATATATATATATATATATATATTGCAGTGTCTTAAGGTGCAAATTCAAGAAAAAATCGCTATTTGCTTTCCTCCAATAATTAAAACATTACAATCTATTTGCAAGTCGGATATTTAGATACTCGCAAAACTCAAATCTGATAAAGAGAATTGCCCGTCTATTGGTAGCTACGCCGTGTTATGTGAATAAGACAGGATTGGATGAGATTAAGTGTTGCGGCGTGTGGAGCGGGTAAACAACGGAGCTACTCAAATTAGAATTAATGAGCTTTGCAAAGTTATGATTCAACCCGTTATTGTGCTAAATATGAAAAGAACCACCAAGAAAACCCAATTTATTAATACATAAGTAATTGCACAGATACATTAATAAATCAAATAACAAAAAAATAATGAAAGGGTTCGGTATGTACCGAAACACCAATAAATCAGGTTAAAGTAGGTGTAGAATTATATACTTTAGTAACAGAAAGAAAGTGAAAAGCAGTTTAACTACACATAGAAACAAAAAAAACAAACAGTGTAACCACACCGACAATGATGTCATAAATAAATAAATAAATCATCGCACCAACCAAACATGTGGTCCTTATACAACCAATCATGTCAATCATTAAGTTAGAAATAAGTAAATAAGAAAATAATAAGCCAGGTTAAGGTACATGTAAAATATAACGAACAGTAAAATTAACTAGGTAACAATAAGATAACTGCAATGTAGTTTAATTACACTTAACAAGGTCAAGAAAATAAGTCAGGGATTTAGACACATACACACACACACACACACACACACACACACACACTCACACACACACACACACACACACACACACACACACAATCCTATAGTGAATAATAAAAGCACAAACAAATACATACGTATAATTACAATAAATTACATATATAAAGAAAAATCAGTTCGTAGACAAACAATTCGAAATAAGCTCGCTGACTCAAAGACACGCAGAATATCATTAAAACAAAGCCTTGCAAGGACCAGGTGCAAATAAATAATAACAAAGTGACAAATAACCTACCCGCAAGTTTGAGTGACCACGTTATAAAATACAGCATCCCTTCCTCAGCTTACACGTTCATCTATACATATCTCTGTGTTTAAAATCAATAGGAACGGGTTAGTTTAATGGTAACAATGGGATACGAGGTGATTTTAAGGTCGTCTGGACCGGTCTCTGTAAATCCAGGTATCGTTTATAACAATTTAACAGGAGTCTATCGTGCCATGTTTGTCCGTCCCTTATTATCTAAGCGGGCGAAAACATTAGTAACCAGTCAACAATGCCAACTGATACAGGCAATGAGAGAGGGGACACTGCACTGTCAGCCACGAAGTCCTTTTATTTTAACCGATTTCAGCTTAATGAGCATACTTGCGTAATTAAATAGATACTTCTTGCAAGGAAATTACTGATTTTTAGTAGGTTACATAGGCTTGTTCAATTGTTTGCTGCGAGCTTTAATTTACATTAAAGTACCTACTTACGTTTCAATACAGTCCTTTAATTGATTACTTATTGACAAATATTCAACGGATTAAGATACGCTGTTTACACCCAAGAAGGTAACGATTATTTAAAGATATATTGTTTACCCGCCCGCTTATTAAAACCCTAACATACATTTATATTTATATTCGTCCATTTTCACGGCCACTTTAACAGAAAAGAAAAAAAAACAAATTCGCGGTTTTAGTTTTACTAAAAAAAATATTTATAGACAGAATGGTTTGTAATTAAACAATCAGATCGATCGGACATGAATTGAAACGAACTGCAACTAACTGTCCTTACTCCCCAAATCCACCCCCATTTTTAAAAGACAACAATTATTACGTGGGAATATTTTGATATTTATTACTAAAAACGGTATTACTTTTTAAAGTATGCACTTTTACGTAACAAACCCTATGTCTAGGAATTTCAAAGTACCAAACAAAGATGTCTTTTGATTTGCGGTATGTTCCGATGCAATTCATTACTAACAGCGACGTTGTTACCCCCAAAACGTGTGTATAGAAATTTTGAACGATTCGTCACCGTCTTTCGGTAAACGCAGTTTCTACAGAACACCTGTTTCCTTCCCCAACATTTGTTTTTCTTTTTCTTTTCAACCCTTCGTCAAATATCAGTTACATAAAATACATAAAATAAAATATCCCGAAAAACATGACCAAATTACGACTTATATTACCAACACATTAAAACCCATTAATTATTATTTCTTTCGAAGTAACAATTGCGATTTGAAATTTTTGTTACAATAATAACATTTTCTCGGTCCGTAACCTACATATATATATATATATATATATATATATATATATATATATATATATATATATATATATATATATATATATATATGAAAACAAAACAAAGGAGATATAAGCCTATTTAACTTATCATCTTGGCGGGCATAAAATTTAAAATAAAACGAATAAATTGATCTATTTTTTGTTAAAATTGTTAGAAAAGCTTAAATTAAATGTTACAGTACGTCCACCTATGCTACGTGTGATATTAGTTATCGCTATCTGAATATCTTCAATATTATTGTAACGATTCTGGTAGACTTTTTAAAAACCCCCAGGAATAAAAATCCATTGGTGTAATGTCTGGAGAACGTGAAGGCCAACGAACTGGTCCCCTGGTAGCAATAATGCGATCATGAAAAAATCTACTTATCAAATTATTGACGTTTTGAGTACTGTGTGGAGGCGCACTATCTAGCTAAAAAAACACTCTCTGACGATCAACTAAGTTAAGATCATCACTAGGTTCTGAGAAAACTTAAGTAGCGATCGCTTGTTAAAGCGCCTTCGCAAAATACTGGTCCGACGATTTTAGAGCCAAAAAGACCACACCATACATTTAAACTAAAGCATCTCTGTGAATTACACGCAACATTGCGTATTTGATCTTCATTACTCCAGTAATGATGATTTTTACTGTTATACATGCCTCTATTGATGAAATTAATTTCATCGCTCCAGAAAATTAGCTTTTCGAAATCAGGGTTTGCGTTTTTCTGTATTTACAAACCACTGGCAAAATATAATTCTTTTTTCTTGGTCAACTGAAAGCCTAAGTAGGCCTGCATTTATACGGCACATATTTATGTTTTTTCAAAATATTCCGTATAGTTTAGAAACATAATCCACAATCTCTCATGCAATCTCATATGGAATTTTCGCAATTTACTTCAAAGTAAGGTAGCACATTTAAAAAATCTGGAATACTGGAACCGTGGCAGGATCTGTTTGTTAGCACATTTATTTCCTTCTTCATTTATCACAAATTTTTTTAACATACCTTTGGCAAAAACATTTTCATTTGGTCTAAATTTTCTACATAATTTCAGAAAATATCCTCGATCTGGAGCTATTTTTTCAGGAAACAGGACATTATATCGTTCAAGAGCACGGTTAGCATTTTTTGACATGCGTAAAAGGCATTATACTAATTGATATCAGCTAACACCCAAATGAATTGTTTCACAAAAATAATTTATAAACGTAAGAATGACAAGATTTGTTGGTTTTGTTGTTTCGCATAGCATCCCTAGGAGATTTAGAAATAAAAATAGCTAAACACAATTATAGGTCGTACTTTGTTACTAAATTAAATAATAAGTATAGCATATTTTGTATAATACTGGTTATTTAAAGTTATATTTAAATTTAATGGTACCCTATAAGCGAAAAGTGAAATAGGCTCATATCTCCTTTATGTTTTTAGGCTGAAATTCATCACCTTTTATCTTAAGAAAAGCGTTGGCAATCTATTACGGTATAAATATACCGGGTGTCCCATTTAAGAAAACTAATTTTTTTTAAATAACTCGGAAACGCGATTTTCATTTGTTTTTCTGTTACCACCACGCTAATCGGCTGAAGGGATACTACTACTTCTCTAATTTAACAGACCTCGTAGATTTAATAATATAACAGTTAGCAATGGTGCACTCTTGAATTTGATCATGTGTATATATATATATATATATATATATATATATATATATATATATACAGGGTGGCCCATCTATCGAGTCTCGGAATATAGCTGCTAAATCAATAGGGATTTATAAAAAATTCCAACGGTATGTTATTGGAGACTAAGAGAGCTACCTTTTAAAATTATTTCTGTGTGTACAGTGTGCTCCATAAATACGTGGAAAAAAATTTTGACTTTTTTTTAAACGGAATACTCTGTATATTTTTCATTTTTAGAAACTGTCTTTTGTAAGCTTTACAACGATACCTCATTTTTAGTCATCGGATGCAGCGTTCCCAAGTTATTTACGTTTTAGTAAAATTTACGGGAAAATCATATTGGTAAAAAGAATATCAGTGTATATAAATACATGATATGAAAGCTTATTTAATAAGCTTTCTAATGATATCATAATTGTGGTAACTAGTATTACTTATTAATAGGCAAAAACCTAAAAATAAAAAAATGTTCGAAATGTCTCCCATTTTGTTCGATGAATTTTAGTGCCCGATTCCTTATCGAATCCCTAACTTGTGCCAGCATATTTGGTGAAATGGAGTTAAATTCTTCTCTTATTCTCACTTTCATATCTTCTTTAGTAGTCACTGGTTGGTTGTACACTTTGCTTTTAACATATCCCAACAGAAAAAAATCACAGGGAGTTAGGTCCGGTGATCTGACAGGCCAATGTATCGGTCCACCTCTACCTATCCATTTATGTTGGAACTGTCCACTCAACCACTGACGAACAGGTAACACATAATGCACCGAAGCACCGTCGTGTTGGTACCACATATTATTTAAAACATCTTGAGGTACATTTTGCAAACATTGCCTTAAATAATTTTGAAGAAAATCTAGAAACACAGCACCAGTTAATATCCTGTTAAAAAAGTAGGGACCGATAACATAATTGTCGATAATATCACCCCAGACGTTTATTGACCATTTCTCTTGGGAAATGATTCTAAACAAATGAAGATTTTCATCCGCATAATAATGAAAATTATGACAATTTACAATCCCATTTTTATGAAAAGTACATTCATCTGTATAAAGTAGTTTCATGAAAAGACTACGTTCAGTGTTAATCTTATTATTTATCCATCTGCAGTGTTCCATTCTGTGATTATAATCTGGGGGTAGGAGTTGCTTATGTAACTGGCAATGAAATGGATCAAATTTATTTTTCTTTAAAATCCGTTGTATACTTGTTCGTGAAATTTCTACGTATTGACTTAATTGCCGTGTACTTATTTTCGATTTTCGACTACAGCTGTTAAACCAGTTATTTGATTGTCTCTGTTAAGACAGAAGCTGGTCTTCTATGTGCACTATATTTTATAGAACCGGTAGTATTGAATCTCGCTGCTACTTTTTTAAAACGTGCGCCTGTGGGATGTCTTCTCTGCGGATATCGTTGAGCGTACACTCTGCTTGCTAAAAACAGTTTTTCTGACATTCTCCCAAAATGTAAATCATTTCAATTAGTTCTTCACTAGAATCAATTTTAAACTTTTCCAAATATTCTTTAACAAACAATAATTTTATAATAGCTTCAGAAATTATTAGTGGCAATTGTTGTTTATTCTGAAAACTGTCATGATTGTGTTTTGTTTTCAGTGGTTACTTGGCGTTTCCTATTATACCATTGCTTTATACATAATTTAGTCAGGTACCTATGTATTTTATAATTAAAGTAGTACCTAGTCATGAAAACAGGGCTACTAATACAACTATTGGGTATTTTTCAGATTAAAGTGCTAATTTTGTAAACCAGTGGTTTACAAATTTTTGTTTATTTTTAAATTTCGCTTGAAATGAATAAGAAAACGAAAACAAAATGACTTATTTTTTATTTTTAGGTTTTTACCTATTAACAAGTAATACTAGTTACAACAATTACGATATTTATTTTGCGTGAAATGTATTAGTGTACCGTCGTGCATATTTTGCCTAACTAGTGGAAGGTCATCAAACAAATTTAGCAAATTTACTAAATATTCTAGGTAATTTAAATCATTTAAACGAGGTGGTAAGATGACAGAACCCACGATAAAACCAAAGAATATGTTTACATTACGTATTATTTGATAAAACTGAATAATTCCTGCCCACATGCTAATTTTAAATTCTCGTTGATAATACACAACTTTTATTACATGGGAGTTTTCGTCAGCATAAATATGTTCATTATGTAAATTTGTCGCATCCCTTCTTGTAAAATAGCACTCATCAGTGAATACATTTTTGTAAGAAAATTCGGATCATTTTCTCTCTTTTCATTAACAAAAAGACAGAATCGTAATCTTAAAATCGTTAAGTAAAAGCTCTTGTACTGTTTGAAGGTGAAATGGATATAACAGCTGTTCGTTCTCTTAAAGTACTGTTAACCGTATCCTTAGAAACGGAAAGTTGCACGTTCTAAAATTTCTTCCTCAACCTATGCCGTTCTAATAGTACGATTCCGTCCATAATCAACCGTAGCAGGAGCTAAACTACCAGTTGGTCCAAGACGCCTTTCAACAGCGGCAAATGTATGATGGTTTGGAACGCGTCTATTTCTGACCGATTCTCTATCATTTCCTTATCAATAACCATACACTAATATCATATCGGTTATTTCTGCGTTAGTGTAGCGTACTGCCATAGCGAACAATTGAAGCAGGAGATTAATATATATATATATATATATATATATATATATATATATATATATATATAGTAGCTAAATGAATAATGGTGGGTAACGATACTAGACAATATTCTGAAAGACAACAGGCCAACAGATAATTCAATTCATACAGAGTGTAGTCCTCTGTAGGGCATTGAAATGAGTACAATTTCAACCCAACACAATCCATATCTTTCCAAATACCCTACATAATGTATTCAACCCCGACAAAATGTGGGCTTTCTGAATTTGAAATAATATACAGAGGTTCCCATTTAAAAAAATCTAAGTTAGATTCATATCTGAATTTTAGAACATCCTGTATAGTTCAAAATAATTTTAAACAATGCACTGTTACTTCCTCTACCCTTTTTGTTTGAGAACTTTTTTGATATCTATGAAACCAAAGGAGTTATCGAACTTTGTATCTTGGTTGGTACACCCTGTATATATATATATATATATATATATATATATATATATATATATATATATATATAACCAACAAACAATCACACCAAACTTTCACGAAAGAAAGAGGACAACATACCTAAGAACCATAAGCATCCAATACAAAACAACCCCAGACGTCCACGTGCATGTGAGTGAGTGTGCATGTGTGGGGGGGGGGGGTTGCGGGCGTGTGATTTTAATGAAATTATAGGTAGATTTACGTTAACAGTATTACCTACCTTTACGTGGAATTACTTCAAAATGAAAGTTGAGATTGAAACTGAATAAGTTCATTGTAATACAACTAATATTTATGACCTATGTCAACAACATAATTATGAGATAGGGTCACGCACTACGATTTTTATCTTAGAAAACACTAAATAACTGAACTCAGCTTTTTCTTTTGATTAATGCTGTATTCAACTTTCCGGAACAATACTAGACTGGCTTTACTTTAATTTTTGTCAATATATTCATCAAATTTCCCACCAAATAAAGTATTTGCACAACAAAATATATGTAGCTACGGTTTTTGCACATTTAACATTAAGGTAACATGTTATATCGAAACGATCTTGCTGCAGAGAAATACCAGATAATGTATAATTTTGCTAAGCATTACTTCTTTGTGATACGATAAGACTTAAGATAAATATAAATGTACGGTAACATCAACAGCTTTCAATAAAGTAAATGTAAAGTATCATCGACCCAAAGCACGCAAACCACCTGGAGTTTCACTACACAGATACACGAACAGCGAGTGGCCTGGTATCTGGATTCCAGATTTTATGACATACCAAACCAAGAAGTATCCTCCAACTCAAACTTTTATTCAAAATAATGTTTTACGCCCTCTGTATACGTAAGATAACAGCTATGACACCATGTTTTGCAAGCTTCGGTTCGCCTTTTAATACGCAATCAAACTTTAAATAATCAGTTTTTCAATTTTAAGAAAACAAAAACAAATCATGTAATGGAAGGAGCTACTTACATACCTATGTGGTTAAATACCAACAACAGTAAAAATATACACTAATGTGACAAGAAGATATCAACATATTCACGGAAATTTAATTATTGAAAGAAAATACTCTACTATATGCTCAACAAACCCACCATAATGTAAATAAATCTACATATTATGACATAAATCCAAAATTTCAACAACGGTAACGATAGCCAGAAAATTAAATTTTCGACATTACAATTTCTTGCATTCCTTCCTTTGAGCTATTACAAATCAATGTACATAGTTTCCGATTTGGTAACGTTAACCCCAAATATGTGTATGTTAACCCCCTGTTACAAATTGTCAGCTTATTATACTTTTAGTACACATAAGTACAAAGTGGAAGGAATGTATAGAAAAATAAGCAGAACTTATGATTACAACTGGAGAAAATCTCCAACCGTTCTAGCTACTTAACAGAATAGGAGTCATTAAACAATTCATTATAGTTCGTATTATATTATGTTGATCGCTGAGTCTATGTGATTTATAATATTTACTACGAGCAACAAAAAAATGGTATCTAAAATAAATTTTTTTATAAACTTAGGTTTTCCGGTGTTTTTCGTGTATACATAAATTACGTTTTGAAAATTCATATTTCTTGTAGGAAAACTGTATAATTTAACATTTGTCTCTATATTATATATATTGCCATTCAAAAATTGTTGCCGTCGTATTTCAGGAATTACAATGAAAAACGTTTACGATAAGTTAGAAGGTATACAAAGTGTAAACATCGCTAATTATAAATGTGTGGTACAGCAGTTGTTACAACAGCCTGTCTGTATTAAACGTCTATATGTTTTTAATGTACAGGCTGTACCAAATTCGAGGGCAAGCATGGGGATCTCGTTTATTATAAGAGATAGGATATAGGTTTAAATTCGGCACTTTTGCTAAATTCGATGCCGAGTAATAATCTGAAAAGATATTTGAGCTAACTCGAATAGATTTGGTTTTATGCACAAAAAACTAAAAATTTCGATTTTCGTTTTTCGCGTTTGGCCACCTCATTATTAGGAATTTCCAAAATTCGATTAAACATTATTAAGGCACCTTTTTACGCACAATACTAATACGGTATTAAAAATATTATGTGACGCTTCGTTTATTCTGAACCATCATCAGGTTTATTTTTTCTTATGGGGGTTAAGATATATTTTTATGTCTTTGGATGGAGAATGTTATGCTGATTTTAGCAATCTATAACACTTTATGGTTTGATCGACTGCGAACTAAAATAATGAGAAAAATACGAAGAACAAGATTCCGCCTTCTTGGGTCCAGCAAGGAATAATTACAGTAGTTCTACTTATTTAATTTGTTAAACTCGTTAGAACATCCAAAAAAACATAAAAACATTTAAACAATTTAAAAAAAAACATTAACAAACAACTCAAACAAGTATGTCTATGTAACACGGTCATAATAGCGACAACACAAATTTATCGATAGGTAACAACAAAATAATTACACAGAAAAACAAACAAAAATTATTATAATAAATGTTCGAACAAGTTTCCTCCTTCTTGAATACAGTAACGAATTCTTCTTCTACAATTGTTTACGCTTCTTTGAATGGTTCGCCTGGGAATTTGACGAAGTTCATTAACAACCCTATTCTGGAGTTCTTCTATATTTTGCGGTGGCGTCTTATAAATCATATTTTTTAAATAGCCCCAGAGGAAGTAATCTAAAGGGGTTAAATCTGGACTTCTTGCTGGCCACCTAAGTGGTCCCCTATTTCCCATCCATTTATCAGGAAATTCGCCGTTAAGATATTCACTTATTATCGCAGCATTATGAGGAGGAGCTCCGTCCATTTGCCACCAGAGAGTCCATCTTTCGTTTAGCGGAACCTCATCCAAAAGGTCTGATATTTCGTGTGTTAGAAATGCGAGGTAGCGTTGAGACGTTAGGATACCTTCGTAAATAATTGGCCCAAGGAGCCTATCCTTCGAGATCCCAACCCACACATTAAAGGACCGGTGGCCTTGTCCTCGCATTTGCCTGTTAATTCGTGGATTTTCAACGGACCAGTAGTGCTCGTTATTACGATTAAACATTCCATTAGTGGAAAAATTGCACTCATCCATCCAAATTATTTGATTGAGAAAGTTGCGATTTTCCAGCATTTTGGTATTAAGTTGGTTACAAAAATCCAACCGTCTGATATTGTCCCCAGGCCGAAGAGTTTGACTAACGTGTAACTTAAATGGTTTATAACGGTGTTGCTTTAACACTCGCCAAACTGTCGTTTTTGGCACTTCAATAGTTTGCTCTATTTCTCTGGTAGATGTTGAAGGATTTTCTTGAACCTAAGATGGATAACATAAAGTCATAACTCTCCAAAAAAAAATGTCTGCTGAAATTAGCAGTGAAGTGAGTGGAAATTCTTATAATTAGTATAATACTAACAAATAGTACCTGATGTAATATTTCTTCTTCGGCATCTCTGTCTAGTCTGTTACCATATGCATTTCGAGGTTTCTGAAAACATCCAAATTCTCGCAAATTTTGGTCTAATTTTAAAAAAATATCTCTGGTTTGGTTGCTGCCTCTCCGGATATTCCTCTAAATATCTTTGTTCTGCTCTGACACTATTTCTATTGCAGCTATAAAATATCCTTATCATGCCTCGTTATTCTGAATTTGAAAACATTCTAAAGAAACTTGCAAATTTTAAAGCACTAACACGAAGGATCTTGCAGTTATTACCCTTTTTACAGTTAGAAAATGACATGACAAGAGCCAACTCCTAAGTTTTGTTTGATTCATGGGTATCGTGATAATGTAATATTTAGTTTTTAATTTAAGAGTATTTTAGTTCGCAGTCGATCAAATCATGAAGTGTTATATATTGCTAAAATCAGCATAACATTCTCCATCCAACGCCATAAAAATATGTCTTAACCCCGATAAGAAAAAATAAACCTGATGATGGTTCAGAATAAACAAAATGTCGCATAATATTTTTAATACCGTATTAGTATTGTGCGTAAAAAGTTGCCTTAGTAATGTGTAATCGAATTTTGAAAATTCCTAATAATAAGGTGGCCAAACGCGAAAATCGAAAATCGAAATTTTTAGTTTTTTGAGCATAAAACCAAATCCATTCGAGTTAGCTCAAATTTCTTTTCAGATTATTACTCGGCATCGAATTTAGCAAAAGTGCCGAATTTAAACCTATATCCTATCTCTTATAATAAGCGAGATCCGCATGCTTGCCCTCGAATTTGGGACAGCCTGTACAGTTTAAAATATTTAAGACATTTTGGTAACTCAAAATACACACATGACCCAACACAAATTATCAATAGAATTGACAAAAAAATAACGATCATTTGTCTATATTTTGCATTAGATTTTTATGCACGGAATTAGATGATCTCTTTCTTTTTGTTGTAAAACAAAACTTCAACAAATTTAAAATAAAAGCGTCGTCACTATAAAAGAAGTAGCAAAATGTTTAAAAGGAACATTTTTGCTTTAGTTAAAGCCATTTTATTTTAAAGTCAATGTGGTAAACAAAGATGTTGGGAAAAGCTCATAAATATGCAGTGAATTTGATTTGCCCTCTCTAACTTAATGACACTACAATAACGTTAACTAAAGCTTGATTATTAATTGCATAATAAGATTGCTTCCGTTAAGATGACATTTAATTACTCCTCAATCTCTTAAGTGCTTAAAGTAACTGTTACATAAATAATAGAGGTTTAATTAGTAGTTATCCCTGAAAGACGTTTTGTTCTAATGGGTACTTATGATTTATAAAAATATTTTAATTCGAGAGTATGTTTCACACCACGATAACTGCCACCAAATCTGTTTACCTTGCTACGTACACTCACTCCACATGCAGCACTGAGAGCTTGGTAATATATTTTCGTCTCATTCTCTACTAAAAGTAGTAGTACGAGGAAACAGATAATTTAATTTCCAATGCTTATTTGTGTCTTGTTAATTTTTTAAAACCGAAACTGTTCTATATCGTTAACCGCACTTTATATACGGTTGTAGTGTTGTTAGTTTTTTATCAAAGTCGAAAACTTTTAAGTTAAATTTTCAAATAGCAAACCCGTTCCAAGAGTCTTACAAAAGAGCTTTAAACTTCAAATTTAATTGTAATAAAATTAAATTGAACAATTTTTGCTAAATTATACAAATTTAAACAATTCATTTTATAGGTAATAAGGGAACATTGTATTTGAATTTTGCAAGCTGTATAATTTGCTAGCCAAAACAAGTGAGTGGCCTAGCAAGCGATCATATACCCCGAAGTCAACGCGAAGTAGCCAGCACACTTAAAATGAGAGAGTCCTCACTCCCATATGCCTGAAATGGGGCAAGGGACAACAAAACGAAACAAACATGTAAATGGGCGTTGAACGTATAGTTCGGCCAGGGTTCCTCCCCCCCACACACACGCAGACACAACACACATGCACGCACGCACCCCCACCACTACCCCACTCAAGCACGCACACACGTACGTACGCACGTATCCACCCTCGCACCCACCTACACACACACACACAAACGCGCGCGCACGCAAACACGCATACACGTAGATTCAGAAACCATTACATAAATTCACAAATTGATTATTTTTTTATGCCTTTATGTTGCAGAAAATACTCCGATGTACTTAAAATAATTAAATTTTACCCCTTCTTCCGTAATCAAGAAATCGTTTAAGATTTCGACGCAAGAACCCCACCATAACATCACCTTATATTTTTGTCCAATCCCGTCCGACCGCGAACTAGGTCATTATCCAATCACGTTAGAGTTCGGGCTATATAAGCGGAATCGGGACGCGAGATTAATTATCTGGTTAACTTCTGCCTTGAAGTCTTCAGCTATCTAGTTGCTTCCGTCCTGAAGCAACTATCCTATCTTACCGCTTCCGTCCTAAGGTTTTCACCGACCTAGTGAACTGCCGAATTTATTTTACTTCTACCTGCCGGCCCATTTGGGTAAGTTATAAAATTTTCTATCACCGTTATCTGACCAGTTTCCAGTTAGAAAGATTTATTTTCTGCATTTGGTAGATTGTAAATCGATGTTGTCTGTAAAAAAAGAAACACCGTAATACCTGTACACTGACACCGCCCTGAAGCGCAAGCCCGCGGAAAACAAATATCCTTACACAAAACCCTCCTCTTTTTTAGGAGTAGTCCTGAAAAGTACCGAGGTCTCCTAAAGGAATTGTCCCCTAAGGCGTATGCCTGTAGAGGTGATTCTTTTACCTTTGCTGTTCGATCTAGCATCCTACTACTTAACCTTAACCTTAACCTTCTACGCCCGTTTGACTAAGTAATCTTTCACAACACACAATACCTGAACACTAACACCGAGCTGGAAAATCCAGTAAAACCTGTATATTTTTGATCGATTATGTAATCGTCACAAACCTACGTTTCAGTTAGATTTTCAAGTAAAGCCGTTATAAATCCTGACAACCCGTCATTAATACTGACATTTTTTTGTCCGTATGCAGAATATCATTAACGTATACCAAGCCGTTTCCTGAAAGAAAATCAATTCTTTAACCATTAAATGAAATTTATATATCTAAAAAATTCCGATTTAATTTTCTCTAAAAAAGCACTCAGTTTGTATAGTATTTTCCATTAAGCGATAAAATCAATCGCATAAAAAATAAAACACAAAACTCTGTATACCCTTTTAATAATTACGAGATTTTATTATTTCGTAAAAGCGTTAAAAGAAACCCCAAGTACAACGTCTTCATCTGTATTCGAATTCATGATCCATATCATGTTACCTCTTTTGTTTAATCCAAAACGAGAAGTCCCAGTTTATTAAATGGTAGAAATATTCATTTTTGAGCCGATATCTTAAAACATTGGCTTAGTGATATATATATATATATATATATATATATATATATATATATATATATATATATATATATATATATAAGTGTTATAATCCCAGAATAGTGTTATAGAAAAATACTTTGATATATATACGAACGTTCGAATAGCTTTAAAATTGCAGTTCATAGAATTTAAAGTAAACAAATAGTATTGTTTTATTTTACCCTTGAAAATAAAACAGTATTAATTTTGTGGGTAGATTTTTTACATTAAATTATTAATTTGCGTGTGATTGTAATTAGTTGAGGTTTAAATAAATACATAAAGTAAACCAAGGGAAATTACTACAGTAAAATCTGGTTCAACAAGTTAACGACTTTAAATCCACAGATACCCCATTATTCAGAAGCCCGCCCGCCGACCTTCTCGAACCTCTGGAGGACTACTAGTGATCGTGTTTCACTTATTCAGACAGTTTCGTGTTGTTATCTGCGTTATAATTAGGGTAAGTGACATATTTTAGATTTAAGTTCAACGTTTAGCATTGTAAAATATAGACGATCTTTTGTTGTTAATCAAATCACGATGCACCCCACCTTCGACTGAAAGCTTGTAACAACCCATTTTGAGTTGTATTAAAATATACCGTAATTTAGGTTCTTCACTCATTTAGTTGTAAATATAAGAAAAATTTTATTTATTAATGATTTGTATGAGGTAGGCAACTTATTTTACGTTTTGGTGAAGCTTAAGTGCATATCTTCTTAAAGGTTTATACTCCCACTTTAAATTATTTTTTTCTGCTCAATATTTTCATCGTTGACTTAATTTTTGCGCAAATCTTTTCGCGCACGGCTACATCGTCTGATATTCTAGGCGTCCATTTTGTTCACTTCTTGTGGTACGCTGTAGATGCAGAAAGCCATATTTTTTGGGGTTCCACCTAAATTTTGTGAAAAGTGCCATTGATTTAATGGTAAGATATATTTTAACGCATTATACTAAAAATTAAAACATTTGCTCTTTGCAGGCACTTTCTGTTTTTTTACTTTGATTTACACTTTTATTACTTTCACTTTTCTACTTTAATTACATTTTAAGTACGCATTTAATTTTACTTTTGCGTACGCTTTCATTTTATGATTGCAATTTTGCTTTTGATGCTGATCTGAATGTGGATTCCAATTTTTATCTGAATTTCGAGAAAATGCAATAAACGGATTATTCAATTTCAAGAAGACAAATTTATAAGAAATAAAATTCTATTTTTGGGTGTGGTTTACAACGTAAAGTATTATTTCGATATATTGCGCAATATTGATGCAAAGATGACATAACCTTGGTTGACATTTCCGTAATCGTTTAGATACCAAAGGTTATTAAAAAGTTTGTGTACAAAATTTTACGAACAGGTATTTTAATTTATATTTATAACAATTAATTAGTAATTTAAGGCTATAACTAGTTTTAAGATATATTTTATATAACACTATCATTTTAACTGTTAATAAACATAGTTTGTATATATTTTATTTTTTACATTTTGATAAAATTTTTATTGTAAACAACCTCGGTTCAGTTATTCCGAGCATAATTAAAAACTAACTAGGCATCCGAAATCCGTTTATTAGTGTTACATTGCATTTTGTTTCTATTGATGTTCAGTGGAAGTCATCGAGCAGAAATTGTGGTAATTAAGCAAATCAAAAGATTGAACCACCCTACTTTAATTTACCGGCTGAGTCAAAGGCATTATTTTTGGTGAATGGTTTGTACCTCGAGTTAGTTTAACGATTTGTTTAGAGAACATTTTTACACTTATTTCTTTATTTATATTATTAAAACACTTTTTATACCTTATACCATCACCACATAATTATAAGCTACCGGGCACTGCGAACGCTTTTATTAGATAAAAATTTCGTAAACTACCTTTTTATAAATAAATGGTGTTACAACGCACGCAGACACGCACGCACGCACTTGTAAGTAATATGAATCTCTTATAAAATCGTCTTTTTCCCTAAACTTTATCATACAATTTATTTCACCTACGTTATCTGATATCCAGGCGAAATAAAATAAAGATTAAATACAAAATTTCAAGTACGTGCGTATTATGGTTTTGGAGTTATCATGGATACTAACACACACACACACACACACACACACACACACACACACACACACACACACACACACACACGCACACATACATATACACTCACACACACACACACACACACACACACACAACACACACACACACACACACACACACACACACACACACACGAACACAAAATAATCTCTGCGCAAAATGACTAAGCAATTAAGGAACCCTTAAATATAACACACTAAATATAGATATTTATATGCATACAAAATTTGTAACACAAAAGAAAATAGTGTATATGTAGTTAGATACCTTACCCCGCTCTAGAACTATCTGAAAAGCATAACGGTAAAGCATCAAACATAGAGCGTTTGATAACAAGCATAAAACGAGTAAAAGTAGCAAATACGCACACTAAATTATCAAAGGCATGAATCTAACATGTCCCATGTTGCAACATTGCGACTAGGTGTTAAATATGTCAATAATTAATTCTTCGGGAGAGAACTAAATGAAGAATTTAATAGATGAATCTGAATATAGTTACGTTAACCAAGTACACAGTGAACCTTAGCATTTAAGCCAGCAGAGAAAGGTCACATGTCTAAGTAATTTTGCTTCCAGATTGATTATAACGGTAGGAGCAATAATAATGTTTGAATTATGATTGATATTATCGCATTCGAGTCTCAGTGAGACAGATTATGACACTTCCAAACTCCCAAGCTACGCTAAAGCAATTACAGCTAATTATACACTAGCGTTGCACAAAGTCAAGAAAATTAAGACACTCTGATATTATTTTATAGTACGAAATCATAAATTCGTAGCGCGAACAACCAGCTCCAGGTAATCAAACAGTAATGGTAAAGTGAACTTCGGTTTTGATAAATTATATTTTTCAGAAAACCCCATAGGAAGAAATCCAGTATTGCCAGATCTGGATATGGTGGCGGCCATAACACCGAACAGAATTGCAATTCAAAGATTTGGGAAATGGTTTTCTAAGTAATTCCTCAGTGCCAAAGCACTATGGGCTGGGGCATCGTTTTGTTGAGACAAATATTTGGAAGATGTGTATCAGGAATGTTTATATTTATATTTTTGAAAAGCTAGGGAAGAACTGCAGCCAGGCCAACCATGTTCCCATTTAAATAAATGTGTTTATATTATTACTCAAAATCCGCACTCCCTACAAAATTTCGAAGCACGACATGGAATTCGCCACTTCACAATATATAAGTACCATTGACGAAATATATCAGTATAATAGTATTTAACGAGGTACAAGACTTTGAAATAAGTGTAGAAATGTCGACGATGGCTATAAGTCGAAAACAAAAGAAGATATTGAATTTTCGATTCTGCTATGAAATCTAGGTGAACAAAGTAGTAAGTGAATGTAAAAACTGCAAACTTCTATCTTTGATAAATACAACATCTAAAAAAATGAAACAACTAAATCGAGACACACGGTACATAATGACCTACATCCGCCTAGTAACATGTCAGATAATTGACAAAATGTATTTACTGTATGCAAATGCTCAGAAGTTGGTGGGTCGTAGCAACACCAGGCGCCCATTTCTAAGGAACAACCTTTAGCCAGGACTCTCCTTCCCCCAATTCTGTATGTTTGGCCCGCAAGTATTTTTATAATTCGTTATTGGTAACGCGTCTTTGACTGCATCTACAAGGATTCTTGACTACCCGAGTGAGCATACTTCAATTCCAGGCATTAACAATAGGAATCAAATCTTCCATAGCATCCAAGACAGGTACGAGGCGAGAAAGGGTACCTGGATTGACGTGATTCTTCTGCAGCTGTGTTGCTGCAAACGCAATGATCAACGCGAAAAACGACCGGAAGGATTGATAAGTTCCTTCAGCCAATCTTCTCTTCGCGTAGAATCAAAATCTTTCAACCGCAAGCACCACGGCGAATCACTCTTTGTCAGTAGTTGAATCGATATATTCCGTTTTATTTCAAGAGCAGCTCAAGTACGCAATCAGTTTCTCAGCCTGTTTTTGGATAAAAACAACCTCGACGATAAATCCAAAGGATCCCGTTTGGATGGAGAACAGGAGACGAAAGTCCAGTCACAAGAATAAAGGTGTAGATAACAAGCATTCCTTAATAGTAGCAGATGTCTCATTGCAAGCTTCAGACCATATGAATATGGGAATGAATCTCCTATACTACGATCCTATGCCTATATTTGTTGGAATAGGTTAAACTAAACTTGGTTATTACATTGAAGTTATACAGTTTCAATCATTTCTCATTTTGAAATAATTCTACGTAAACCTGGGTTATATGTTATGTATAGTTTATGTGTCAATTAAGAATTAGTTTAACTATCCCAAAGTTTTGCAAAAAGTTAAGTAGTATTTTATTTGCTTCTAAGCTGAGATTAAATCAGCAGGTATTATTTTGTTTGATTAATATACAAATAAATACACCTATTTTATTGTTTATCGAGGTTACATGTGGTATTAAAGTACAACTTTCTCATAGTTGTATCTTAATTATTTAACCTATAAAAAATTGAGTGGTATCTGACTGATATGCTTACTGATTATAGGTTACGCCCTGGTAAAGAAAAGAGCTATCAATCTACTGTAAGTTTCTTAAGTAATGTACCCATGGTGTAAATTTACCCTTTTATTTAGCGACAATTTCTCTTTGTTGAAGTTGGCTTCCGAGGGGAAGTAAATAAATTAATTTTAATTTCCTTATTGGTTATAAATAGCTTCAGGCATTAAACCTGCTGTCAAAAGTTGATTATTTAGCTTTGAACGATCACCAGCTATTTATATTCAACTTTTAAATTATAGCGGCAAATGTTGGGTAAGCACGTTTTAAAATTTACCTCAAGACGTAGATTTAATCAAAATATTCATTGTGTTAAAAATGCAGTTGTAATTTTCCAAAATCGGTATCTCAAGACTAACCCAAATAATTTCTAGCACCTTGTTTCTATATTGACAACCCATTCCATAGAGTTTTCGCGGTCATAAAAAGTGGGGGGAGGGGACACCCCTTTTGTCAAAATTATCTGTAATGGATTATCTCGGTGTTCTACTAACAACTCAACTTAAATACATCGTTAACGGTGTCATTCCACTGTGAAGTTAATGGAACAACATTGGAATGCCAATAATAACCTTATTGGTGTTCCAACAGTGAAAAACCATTTTGCGGCATAAACTAGCACAAACAACTCAACCTTACGAGCGTCTTCGGTAAGCATGAATCTCGGCTTTTTATTTATTATTATTGTTCATAACAGTAGTAATTTTGAAGAAGTTGTAACGGCTTCAAACGGGATTAGAACTTCGCATGAGCGAATAACTCAAAATGCCAACTAGCCCGGCATGAGACTGTGGAACTTTTAATATACTTTTGTAGTTACGGTAATGCGGTAAATTTGATTGTATAGTGTTTTTGACGCCACCCTGCCTTAATGCGGATAAAATATACGCAAACGAAAGAAGGTGCACTACCATGAAACAGTGAAAATACTTCTTATTTGTTCGCCACTAACGGTTTCCTGGGTCGATTCTGAAACGTAATGTTTCAAAACACCACAACATAGCTCTTACTATTCGGCACTTTTAAACTTTTAATCTTGAATATTGTTACTAAGCTATAGTAAAGAAATCTCCTCACTATTAGAATCAACTTTAGTTTACCCTCCTGTCGCTATCTTAATGGACATACACTTAAATTAAATTGTGATAGTCAGTTGCATAAATAATACAGAAATAGAAAAGGTCAACGCCTTTTAGCATCGGTATACTGTTCTTTACGAACGAAATTTAACCCTTAAATGAAACTCAATAATTCAATTTAACAAACATCCATTAAAGTTACTTCAAAACAAACGTCCAAATGCGCAGTGAATTTCAACGTGTCGAACAACAGCTTTTATCGCCGAATACGGTATGAAAGTAAATCACTCCTTAAACCCTAATTTCACAAAATTACTATTTTTTCTGTTTCTACTACAAAAGCGCTTTCGAGAACTCCAGATTAGCGGCACATGCCCTTATACCATGAAAAGAGATAATCACAAACCGTACGAACACGACGGAACTAGCATTGAACACTAAACAAAAGAAATTACACATATCAAGATATTCGTGAATAAATAACTGATTAATTTCGTAAATACGTCTATAACAAATAAATATGTAACTTTAATAAATACTATAAACTGGCGACCCGTAATTTATAATATTTAATAAAAGCAAATAAGCTTAAAAATCTTTAAACCCAAACAACGTGTATATTTATTGTAAAGCAAAATAAAAATAAGCACTTGAATAATCTTTACCTTATACCATTAGAACGCCAAATTAGAAACAGTAAAGGAATGCTCCGGGTCTCAGGCTGCCTTTCTCTGGTCGGCACAATAGCTGGCCGCTCTCCATCAATAATATTCCTCACAACACCTAAAATTCTATTGCATTACCTGATGGGTAGAAACAATTACCGTCAGCAAGGCTCTACGTAATTCGTTAGAGTATTAGAGTTACATCCATAAATAATATCCAACACGTGCTGATACCCCTCACCTCTGACCCTCGTTAAACCAACACACTTAATTACTGAACTGTTTAACAAAGCCGTTTACGATTATTTTCCCTGGGCGATTCTAGTACACCGGGAAACCAAAATCAATACAATAAGGTGTGCTCTGGAAACTCTTCCTTAAAATAGGCTTTGTGAAACGAGATTTCAATTCCTCTTAACTTCACCACGTTACTCAGATACACACGGCAATAGGGGAGGTTAACTTAACGCCACTACTTCACCGCCGGCTATTAGTTTATGGATCACCTAATCAACTCGTCGCTCGCTACATAATCAATGCTCTTCTTTCGCAATTCTTCTAAATTTCGTCATTTTCAACTCCACGAAGCATAATCAACCACAAAGCTAAAATTCCTTCAAACCGTACGTACGACAGACCACATATGCCAACTCTTAATTTCTTACCTCATCTAAGTTCTCAGTATCGCGTCGTTTTATTCCCCTGACTCGACATTCGCACGATTCTTCCAGTAATCTTAATTACGAACACTTTCCATGACGTAATTTTCACTCAAAACTAAGCTATCCATTAACAATTTCTTAAAATTAGGATTATTCGATATTTAGTATTATCAAATCTATTGTCTTTACTTATTTCTTCAATAAAGATTAACTGTAAACAACTATGCCCAAAATAAGCGACAAATATATTCCCAATTTAGAACATTCTTATGAAAAAGAAAAAACAACGCAATAACCATGGAACTGAATACGTACATTTTGCAACAATTTCTAATGAACTCCAAATACGCCATAAAAACAGTATTAAGTCAGTGCTCCCAAATTTCATAACTGAATATTTCTAACTTTTCAATCAAATCGTACAACAAAACTAAGAATATCACAATTACACCTTCTACAGACGGTTACAAATTCGCCTTCATTCAATCGTTACAGATAACTATAAGTAAATAATACAAATCTAAAAAAAAGTAGTACGTTGGTTTATTCTATTATACAGGGGGTCCCAAATAAGAGTGATAGCTTTTAAATGTAAATGCACAGTTTATTAATTGATCTAAAGAGAAGGAGCTTTCACTAATTGAACTTGTTCACCCAATAGTTTTTTTTAAGTTTGTTCAAAATTTATCCCATCAATAGCGGGTGTTTTACTAATGTTGGTCAAATTATAACGAATAAATACTTATTATTTTAAATGGAACGTCTTGTATATTTCGATGGCATTCAAAAGAGGGATAATTTGATACATAGGTAGTAAAAAATAAGTCAACTCTTGTTCCGACAGTGGGATGTGAAAACAACATCAGAAGTCATTTAATCTACTAAGTCACTTTAAATATGTTTTACTCAGCGACTGAAACAGCTCAAACAGCATTAATTTACGCAGCAACTAAATCTAACAGTCGAAAAAGGAGGATATTTAGAAGAAAGTTTGGTAAAAATCTCCCTTCTGTAAAGATTAGTTTTTTCCCTTTTTCTCCGCTAACAAAAACCGTAATTAAGTCCGTCTTAATTAAGTATTGTAAATAATTACACCGTGATTCGTAACTAATGTCGAATAAAGTCATGTTAAAGTTTAGATATTCAAAATAAAATTGTTTATGATAAATAAACGTCAAGACGTAGAAGATTACACCGTTAATACAAATGCCAATTTTCTTGTTTTATATCCCAAAATGAAAGCTTGACAAATAGTAATTCAGTCTGTATTATCCTTTAAATGGAAAATTACATTCAAAACCTTTCATATTGATATTAGTTAGAGATAAGTAAACCGAAGCATTCAAAATTAGAATTTGAAATCCCATAAGTATAATTAAGAGAGTCTGAAATTAATAAAATAATTAATAATTAACACTGTTCTTATAAATTAATCAATATATTTGTTAGAATTGCATTTTTAAATAATAGAAATTTTTGTGTGAATAACATTGTATTTGAAAATGAACATCAGTCAACTTGAAATATGATAGTGTAATTTTGCCTCTGCAAATACCGTTTAGAAACAAACTAAATTTTGTAATTATAGAGAAAACAAAGTTCACTAATTTACTCCTGAAATTAAAAACTAAAGTTCTGCAATAATTTCTATCGCGTTAACCAGGTAAACAACTGCAATGGAAATTTTAATCTCGTTCCCATTGTGCAAAAGAAACTATTTTTAATAATACATTCTAACCGCTAACATATGTCCAAGAAGCAACCGACTTCTTAAATTTTGAGTTATAACTAGACAGAAGTGTCCGTAATTATTAATTAAGTAGATAGTGGCAAAATTTTTTTTCAACCGATCCGTTATTTAATGACCAATAATTTGGGAATGTCAAAATAAGTATTAAATCATTAATTGATTAATTAAAACAACTTGTGACGCTGCTGCCTCTTCATAGGAAATCTGGGAATTTTCAACCGCGCCACTTTTAATATTTTGTATTTTATGTAGGCCGAGTCTTTATCTTTTTCGTGCTGTCTGCATTGTTGCACAGTCGAAGCTGTTTGCTATTAATGAGTACGAGGTAAACAGAGGTTAAATTGGTTAATATCATTTAAGTTAATAGATACGTATTTAATTTGTTTTAATAGTAGTAGTAAAATGTACTTTGCTACTGATAACCGCTCACATTTAAACCGCCACCGTTGAAATATAAATAAATTAATAGAGCTCGCATCTATTGAGAACTATTCATTCATCACAAGTCATTAGAGTACGATCTTGTTTGTCAAAGGGACCTGTGACCTTTGTCAACCGTATCCGCCGTCCATCCGAATTAACTCTGTTTTAGATACATCTTCCACCGCTGGGAATACCCTGAATTATCCTAAACTGTAGCACCTGGAGCAGGCCGTTTAGAAACCGAGCGAGTTTAGGATTGTCCCCAAAGAACACCTGAACAGGAGCTTATCTTTGGGTAGCGCCCGAATCCATTATCAACTCCTAGAGCGAACAACAGCTGTCCGCAACCCGTCCAAGAGTGATCCCATACAAATAATAAAACAATACCGTAATTTTAAATAAAACATTTCTAATCGAGTCTAAAATTTTGTATTGGTGCTCGTTGAGGGCAGGCTTCACTTGCCACCACCAAAAACCCTTTACATTATTAAAAAGTGGCATGTAAAGTTTTTCGAAACTGGTTGCATACCACACCTAAAAAACCAAGGAATGGTGATGCTCTGTTGGAAAAGTTGATTGTTAATGAAGTACTACAAGCTAACAATCACAGAATTTAAGTTAGAAAGATTGATGGAATTTCAGTCATTTTCGAAAGTGATGGTATGCGAAACTTTACTAGGTTTATTCAGGAGTGAACCTAATACGTTGTTAATTATGTCTGGTGAAGAAACTTTTCACATTAGTGGAATGTGTAACAAACGTAATTGCAGAATATGGGGCTGTGAAAAACCCACTTCTCTTAATGAATTTGAACGCGATAGCCTAAATGTTTGGTGTGCGTTATCCCAGACAAGAATCTGTGAATCTTTTTCCTTTACGGAACCAACCATGACAGGTACAAATTGCACGTGACAGTTTTTTTACCCACAGTTCCTTCGAGATGGTATTAGAGACATCGTTTACTTTTAAGAAAATGGCGCACCATCTCATTATTCATTGGTGACACAAGATTCATTAAGTAATTTTTGTAATCAAAAGTGGATAGGTCGAGCTAGGCCGGTTGAGTAGTCACCGCGATCTCCTGAGTTAACTGCCCCAGATTTTTTTGGGATATGTGAAGAATAAGTGCTACAATACTAAGCCTAACAACATAGAAAAACTAAAAATGACATTAGGAACGATATCGAAAATTGTATTACGCCAGACATGTTACAAAAATCGTTTGAAAATTGAAAAATTCGTTGCGTTTTGTAAGGTTATTTTGATGCACCGTGTATGTGTATATTTTGATAATGTATATATCGTGTTTTGAATGAAGCTGAAGTGAGTTTGCATGAAAAGAATTTTTTTGTGTATGCGTAATATAACTTGGTGTAATTGATACGCCACTGGAATTTAGTGAGGCATTGGTTATCGTGTGACGGAATATTTGAATGCTGTAGAAAGGTTTGCGTGTTGAAAGCGTTAAATTTAGTTGAGAAATAATGTTTTGAGTGAATTTTTATTGATATGGCACTGGTGAAACTACTGGTCTTTTTGCTACTGTGTATGGAGGAATTTAAACTAAAGAAATGGTTGTAGACGTGTGAGTGAGTGAAATTATGATACATTGATATTTTATTAACGTGCAGTAAGGAATATGGATGCATATTTTTGTTTGTAGAAATTTTGTAATATTGTGAAATAGGTAAATTAATGCATGTTCAAGAATGAAGTTGATAGAATGGGAGGGAGTTCGTTAGATTTTGCGGAAATAAGATGCGCCTACATGCGAGATTTGCGTAGAAAGTTGAGGGATGACCTTGTATATATCCTTAAAGTTTTATAAGTACACTTCTACACCCACGGCTACAAATTTTAGCTACTTAACAGTTTGGGTAATAATTAGAAGATTTTGTGCCTTATGTTCAGTCGTAGATTAAAGTGGGCCAGGTTCATAAAATTATCGATTTGCCTTATTAACCAAAAAATATTTACATGTACCTAGATATGCTCGCTTTAAAATCGGAGTTGCTTCTTCCTAAAACTAGTAGTTAAATAGTCAGACGACAACTTGTTTTTAAATATGGAATAAATAAGTAAACCATTATACAAGAAAGTTAAAAGAAAATTTCTACAATAACAAATTTTTTCTTGGTCACACTGTAGATAACGAAACGGCTAGATGCTGGGTCAGCGTTTTGGAAAATTGTTGCGTAATATTACTTCAGGGTTAAAATAAATCTGGATTTGTATACTTTATAATTCCCAAATCAATAAATCTCACTCATGATTGATCGTACTAATACGATTAATAATAATATTAACGGTAAAATAATTAATTGCGTAGATGTCTATCTGTGTGACAAGTAACATTAAAGTTAAAGTAAAAATAATAAGTAAACGTGAAAGTAAAAAAGTGCCTGAAATGCAAACGTCGCAAACAGTGCAAAATAACCATAAATAAACTCACCATAAAATTTATAGCACTTTTAATAAAAAATATTTAACAGAGCAAAAATGGATGCCATACTACCTTTCAGTATCGTACAAGAACGACGCTCTCAAAAGGTCTTTACGCATGAACATGTCTGAAACTGAATTGAAAACGAAATGCGTACACACACGCTGCATGAAATGCTCGTTAAGTAGCCTACATAGAGGTGAATTATTAACAACACGTTCGAAGTTTGTTACAATCTCGTGAATCTACAGAGTGAATGTAATTGTAATTGATGATTTTTTCGGAAAGTTTTTAGTGAATTTACAAAGTAATTCAAGATGGCTACGTTCATTTCGCATCGCTGGCGTTTCCGTCCACGTTGGAACCTTCGACGCGGCAAAGAAACGCACGAAATACTCAGTTG
Organism: Vesta saturnalis; assembly: GCA_036346205.1. NCBI lineage: Eukaryota > Metazoa > Arthropoda > Insecta > Coleoptera > Lampyridae > Vesta > Vesta saturnalis. The sequence goes on from JARFJB010001714.1 coordinate 2,467,948, forward strand.
TGATAGGTGAATTTTGATCTTAGGGCGAATTTATTGTGACTAATTGGCAATATGGCGGGCAGAAGGTATATAAGCGAGTGTCAAATTTGAGGGGAGGGTTGTTGGTCAGTAATTTACTTGGTTAGAGGTTTTACTCTACTAAGAACGATTATCTTTTAAGTACATTTTCTTTGTTATTATTGTTTTAATTACGGTTCATTCAAAGAAAAAAAAAGGTAATCCAACTATAGTTATTTTGTTGTTTTTAATTTTAGGAAATGAGTAATTTTAGTCTGAACGTATGTTTTGTGGTTTTTTTTAAACCATGCCGTTGTTTCCATTTACATGCGAATTTGTCAATATGTATCCACTGTTTAATTTATTTTGTCATTTCTTTGTGTCAATTGTGTGCCTAACTGGTTACGCCTTCTGATAAGTGAAATTAGTCTTTGAATATTTTCGAATTTAAGGATCGATTGAAAATTGCGTAATGAGCCAGATCGATCACAAAATTTCATTATAGCTTTGCAATATTCATGCAGAACACTACTAACAAAATACTTATTTTTTTTATTCAGCATAAATTACAGTTTTGAAGTATTAAAGTTTAAGGGCCAATTTCATAATCAATTTAAATGCGCTTTTAACTTTTAAATGCTCCTTTAAAGCATACTTGCATTTCATAATTAAATATAAAGAATGATTAGGATTTAAATGCAACTTTAAATTAAAGGACCGAAAACGACCATTTTAGGAGGTTAAAGGAAGTTTTAACCTTAAAATTTTATTGTATATGACAACCACATACTTGAAATTATTTGTTTATCATGAACATATTAGACGATTCATCAAGTACTTCATCGTCTGATGAAGAAGTAATTATTAGAAGGAGAAAGTTATACAAAAGAAGGAATGCTGATATTAATAATTATGATGATATTGATTTTTTTCAAAGATTTCGGATAACAAAAGCAATTTTTCTAACTCTATTAGAACTAATTCAAAATTCTGTATGCCCTCGAACTAACCGGTATGTAAAATAGAAATGAAATAAAGGACTTTTACACATTTATTACTTTATTTTCTTATTTTTAAAAAATGTTAATTTTATTTTTAGAGGCGGAAGTATACAACCACCATCCTAATTAATGTTGACACTTAGGTTTTACGCCTTAGGAAGCCTGCAGATAGCAGCGGCCGACTTTGCAGGTGTTTCGACAGCTTCTGCCTGCAGAATAATTAAGAGAGTCTCCGAAGTCATTGCAGAGTTACGTCCTAGATCTATAAAAATGCCAGAGACTATACAGGAAATGCAAGAAACAGCCGAAATTTTTTATTAAATCGCCAGATTTCCACGTATACTAGGGGCAATAGATTGCATGTTGATAAAAGTCGACTCCCCAGGAGGACCTGATGGCGAAATATATAGAACGCGAAAAAGCTTCTTTGGGATGAATATACAAACTATATGCAATTTTAAGTTAAGAATTAGAGACATAGTTGCAAGATGGCCTGGTTCTTGTCACGACCAAACAATATTGAATAATTGTAATGTCAAACGAAGATTTGAAAATAATGAATTTAGACCATATATGTTAGTAGGGGACACCGGTTATGCTATACAACCTTATTTGATGGTAAAACTTCAGGAAACAAGAACGGAAGGAGAAAATTTGTTCAATGAATCTTTAATAAGAACCATAAATGTAGTTGAACAAAGTTACGGTGTATGGAGGAGACGTTTTCCAATTCTCAAACTAGGAATGAGAATGCGGATTGAAACAATCATGGCTATTATTGTTGCTACTGCTGTTGTACACAATCTAGCAATCGATGAAAACGAAGACATACCTACAGAGTGGCTAGTAGACGTAGAAGACGATGAGGATGAAGTTGACAACGCAGAAGATGGCTTACCACCAAACATTCAAGGGCGACAAATTAGGCAAATGCTCATTATTGAACATTTTGATAGATTGTAAACTTGTTACATATAATTTATGTGAATTTTTAGAATTTGATTGTTTTTCTTAATCAATTTTTATGACTATAAAAACACTGGGGTGGTGGTAAATTTCACAAATGTTATGGACTATAAAAATTTAAGAGTTTTGAGTTACAAATTCTTCACAAACCATTGCAGTTAATAAAGAGTTTGTAACTACAAATGAGTACCACATAATCGAAACGTCGGGTATTTGTGTGTGGTTGATTCTGGAACACAACCTCATATACGTTTGTTACTTGTTACTGGCTGGTGAATGAAGAAGTGTTTATATATTTTATACGTTTATTAAATAACACGAAAACAAAGAGAAAAGGAAATTATTACAAAATTAAAATTTTAGCTTACATGATACAATTACAAGTCACAAGTTTAATATGAAATACAAAAAATTATATTATATATATATATATATATATATATATATATATATTATTTTTAATGATTATTATGTAACTGAACACTTTACAAGTTTGTATAATAGTTTATTAAATTCAAACTGTCACGTAAATAATTATTTTTTCAATATTTTTCTTTATAGCAATTTCTAATAATTTCATTTTCTTGTTATGTTCTTGTTATGTTCCTCCACACTCCTTTTTTCCTGTTCTTCTAAAACTTCCAGCTTTCTTTTATAATATACCTCATTTGCTGTTACTACTGGTGAGGAGGTACAACGTAATTTGGTAGACATTGGGGTTCTCAATTTTTTTGGCGTATATTTGTCCCAATTGGCTTTCTGAAAGTAAGTTTGTTTTAAATGTACAGTATTCAAAGATGTGTCTGCTATACCTTAACTGTAGCTTGTTAAGGGCATTTCAAGTGGTAACCGTAAGTATTCCATCGCTCCCAATTAAATGAAAAACGCCATTGTGCTACTTTTCTAATACATTTATAACAATTTTCCTGTCGTCACTTTATACACGAGAGACTAGATCTTAAAACTACCATCGTTTCTTATTGGTCAATTTATTTCGTAACAAGAATTGGATATGGATGGAAAAAAGAAAAATTACCGTAAAACTCTTCTTCAAGCTTAAATGTAGACTAACCTAACCGATATTCTAATCATCTAATCATATCCAATTCCTCTCATAAATAATTTCACCAATAGGAAAACGAGAATACGATGGTAGTTTTCAAATTTAGTCGGTCGTACTTTACACATGCAGGGATGTTATGACATATAAAATTATTGTTTTTCTTACTTTCTCCTTCTTTCTACTGTCATCTTGTACAGCTACATTAGTATCAGTTGCCACCAGTACTGGTTTTTCTGTATTCACAGATTATCAACCTCTTTTAATCCTTTCTCTTGACTGCCACTTTGTACAGATATAATATTACACAAAAAACTTGGAGAAACCTGTAAAATTACCATTAGTAATTGAAAACTTCTCCTTAAAAGATTTTAAAATAAACTGACTGACTTCCAGACACGCCATGAGTGATATAGTAATTATCCCAAAGTCTACAATCCTTAACATAATTATTGTTTTCTTTATTTTTTTAGTTATTTAGCTCATAGTATGTCGGGTACTCTCATAGTCAGCATAGTCAGTGTAATAATGAATGATTCTCACCACAATATTTAATTCCTGGTTAACTACATCTAGATTGTCTACTTCATAACTTATTTCTTCGTTTCCTTGGAATTGTATCTAAAATATTTATTGAATAATAATAATAATTTTAGATTTAAAAAAATTTAAAAACAACGCTTATATTTTGTACAAAATATGATCAATATCTCTAGAATCACCCTATATGTTTTTTTACAATTTTTTTACGAATTCGTGCATTGTCATCGAGACTACGTCTGTGGTATAAATGTGAAACTAATAAAGCGTTGTCATATTACATAAGTGTTACTAATTCAATGCTTTAATAATCTACTTACAGTTGATAAAGTGCCAACAATTTTTTCGTGTGCAAAACTATCAGAATCGAAGATGTTAGATAGCCCAACAGCTGTACTTTTACTAATAATTTTTAAAAGAGTCTCCAATACTGGAGCTGTTTCTGAAATAAAGCAGGGACCACCACCAGTGCCAATAAAGTTTAATTTACTTTTGGCAACCACTTTTCTTACTTTAGTTTTTAAATTCTCATATTTTGCTTCAGCTGTTCTACACTCCTTTTTTGTAGAGATTTAGCGTTCTGAGAATGCATAATTTTTTTCCACGCCTCATTCTAAAATACAATTCGAAATATTAATTAAAAAAAAAATGTTATATACACAATGTTTACCTTTTCAGTATTATTCACTTTATCTATAGTTTTACATTCAATGATGCTCTTAAATTTTTCTACTTCTAGTAGTAGAAGTAACTCTTCCTCCTTCGAGTAATTACTACCACGACTGAGTGTTTCCCAAGTTTTGCATATTGTAATAATAAACAATAATTTTCTAACTTCAAATCAAATCACAGTTCAAATTTCAAATTGCTCTGCAAATAAATCAGAAACAATAACAAATTTACAATATCTTCTTCGTTTACTTAGGTTAATGGCAGGCAGGCAGGTAATCTAGTGCATTTACCCAGCACAAACATGTATATTTCATTGTCAACTGTCAACAAACTTTGGATTAAATGAACTATTTTCACTTTTACGCAGTTGGTACACAGGTAATCAGGGTAGCCATAAGTGATACTTTAGTTTAAAAGCATTCTTAACTAAAGAGCGAGTTCTTTGCAATTATGAAATCGAATGCTTTAAAGGCGCCTTTAAAGGAACCTTTACTTTAAAGAGGCTTTTAGATAAAGGAACTTCAGGAGTGTCATTATGAAATCGGGCCTAAACCAATTAAGAATGTTTAAATAGGATTTTAAAGATAAAGTGTTAATAAAATATAACGATATTATTGATGATGCAAGCACTAACCGCTCTATGTTTAAATTATTCAGCAATTAACGAACATTTTTTTTGAGATAACAATCCATTGTTAAACCCATTTCGTTTATTTTATTTAGATTTTTCTAAATTGGGAATATTTATTTAATGCAAAGTTTTATAACAGTTAGAAATATAAATTTTCCGGTATATGAGGGATACTTAAAAAGTATTCAAATTAACTTCTTACGATTTGGGAATATTCATTTGTACAGGGTGTGTTCAACAAGTTTACGACGACTCGTGTATTTTAGAATTTTTCTTAAGCTTTTGGATCAATTTATTTTGAAGTGTAATTGAATGGTGAATGGTTTTACTGAGCAGGCTGCAATCCTGTCTTCCACAGTCAGATATAATTAATTTAGCATCCCGCCTAAGCAAAATTTAAGATTTCGGTGGCGCAAATAGACAATTTTTCCCGGACTGAGCTTTGTGAGCTGTAGATTAATGGTAAGTGTAACGTGTTTGAACTACTTTTCAATTATTTTACTCCTTACATCGACCACGCCCATTGTCACTGTAGCTGGCTTGGCAACCCGCTTATTTCGGTAAGCATACGCGACCCCTAGTGCGGTTTAGACGTATAACATTTTGTGTATTGAAGAAGAGGGTAGGCACATACAGCATTTATTGTAACGTTTACATCCTTCATCCAATCATTGCTTTATTGTTTGTATTAAATCGTTGCTATGTTTTGTTACTGAATAAATTCTTTGTTCGATTTGTTAATTTTATTTCATATCAGTCATTGCTTAAAGAAAACCACACTATTAGGTGACAACACGAATACCTTTGTTGTTAAGAAAACAAAAGATATGAAACTATACATTTTTGAACAGAAGATGAATCCATCAAAATATACAGGGCGTTCCATTTAAAGTAATAAATATTTTTTCGTTTTAATTTGATCAACATTAGTAAAACACACGCTATTGATGAGATAAAATTTGAACAAAGTTAAAAAAAACTGTTGGCTAAATGAATTCAATTAGTGAAAACCCTCTCTTTAGATCAATTAATAAGCTTCGCATTTACATTTAAATTCTATCACTCTTATTTGAGGCACCCTGTATGTTAGCAATGTCAGGATTACGAGCCATAAATTTATTGTGTTAAAAATATAATTATGTACATATGATTTTCATAAATATATACAAACGTTCAAAATGTTAAAATACTTTTGTTTACCTACAGATGACGGTGTTTATTATATAGAATCTTCTGATATAATTTTAAATTTAGATTACTTCGGAAGACGTGAAAGTGAGTATAATCTTCTTTTGTACACAAGGCAAACTAACGAACCTTGTTGGCTGTAGTAAACCGCTTTACGAGATCATTTTCCATTTCGTAGATTTGTGTTAAGTGCTTTTGAATTCTTATGGGATTTACTGAAAAGTGCTTCTAAAAACAACATCATAATTGTTTCCAGTTTCGAATTTCCGGCCTTTTGACTTTTAGATTACTTTGGTAATAAACTCTTAATAATTTTTGATGATCCAAAGTTATTGTGAGCACAGAAAAAGGAAAAGATGTAGGTATTTATTATAAGGAGTAAACTTTTAACAAGAATCGTATTTTGTGTAAGTGGAATTTGATTGAATAGAATCGATCAAACAGAATGTTTTCCGTGGGGAAAAATTAATTGTCTACAAAAATGTTTGTTTCAACCAAGTACTAAAAGTTTTAATTTGCTTTTTGTTGTGAATAACATGCAAAGGAATTCGGTAAAAATACAATACTTAGAACATTATATTGAAACGTAATTCCCAGCTACTGCACAGACATTAAAAACTGTGTCGCAGTTTTAAAAGTTGAATAGGTAATAAAATTATAAAATCAAATTATTACTATAATTATTTTGCCGTTTTGAGTATTCAGAATTATAATAAATGTAAACCATAACACTAAACAGATTGTAGTTACCTCATGTTAATAATAATTGCTCGCCTTTGGTTACTTATCAAATTATTAGTATAATTCCGGCATCACACGTAAACATCAAATTAGACTTAATTATTATTAAAAATACGTACAAACTAATACTTATTTGACGTGTAATCATTAAAAAAATTAGGCGTGTTAAAAACTAAACCAGACGCCAAGTATGTTAGAGTGGAAATAATTCAGAGTACAGATACTGTCTCATGAAATACTTATCTTTTTTGGGGTTTTTTAATGGTGTACTTTAAATTATACAATCTAAACGTTTCGATAACACTTACAGTTGTCTTCGTCAGTAGTAATGTTTGTTAAAAATTGTTAAAGATGTTGTAAACAATTTTGTCAAATTTGAAAAGTTTTTCAAATGTTTAGATTGTATAATTTAAAGTACAGACTGTCCCAAATTCGAGGGCAAGTATGGGGATCTCGCTTATTATAAGAGATAGGATCTAGGTTTAAATTCGGCACTTTTGCTAAATTCGATGCCGAGTAATAATCTGAAAAGAAATTTGAGCTAACTCGAATGGATTTGGTTTTATGCTCAAAAAACTGAACATTTCGATTTTCGTTTTTCGCGTTTGGCCACCTTATTATTAGGAATTTTTAAAATTCGATTAAACATTATTAAGGCACCTTTTACGCACAATACTAATACGGTTTTAAAAATATTATGTCACGTTTCGTTTATTCTGAACCATCATCAGGTTTATTTTTTCTTATGGGGGTTAAGATATATTTTTATGTCGTTGGATGGAGAATGTTATACTAATTTTAGCAATATATAACACTTTATGGTTTGATCGACTGCGAACTAAAATAATGAGAAAAATACGAACAAGATTCCGCCTTCTTGGATCCAGCAAGGAATAATTACAGTAGTTCTATTTATTTAATTTGTTAAACTCGTTAGAATATCAAAAAAAAAAATAAAAACATTTAAACAATTTAAAAAAAACATTAACAAACAACTCAAACAAGTATGTCTATGTAACACGGTCATAATAGCGACAACGCAAATTTATCGATAGGTAACAACAAAATAATTACACAGACAAACAAATAAAAATTATTATAATAAATGTTCGAACAAGTTTCCTCCTTCTTGAATACAGTAACGAATTCTTCTTCTACAATTGTTTACGCTTCTTTGAATGGTTCGCCTGGGAATTTGACGAAGTTCATTAACAGCCCTATTCTGGAGTTCTTCTATATTTTGTGGTGGCGTCTTATAAATCATATTTTTTAAATAGCCCCAGAGGAAGTAATCTAAAGGGGTTAAATCTGGACTTCTTGCTGGCCACCTAAGTGGTCCCCTATTTCCCATCCATTTATCAGGAAATTCGCCGTTAAGATATTCACTTATTATCGCAGCATTATGAGGAGGAGCTCCGTCCATTTGCCACCAGAGAGTCCATCTTTCGTTTAGCGGAACATCATCCAAAAGGTCTGATATTTCGTGTGTTAGAAATGCGAGGTAGCGTTGAGACGTTAGGATACCTTCGTAAATAATTGGCCCAAGGAGCCTATCCTTCGACATCCCAACCCACACATTAAAGGACCGGTGGCCTTGTCCTCGCATTTGCCTGTTAATTCGTGGATTTTCAACGGACCAGTAGTGCTCGTTATTACGATTAAACATTCCATTAGTGTAAAAATTGCACTCATCCGTCCAAATTATTTGATTGAGAAAGTTGCGTTTTTCCAGCATTTTGGTATTAAGTTGGTTACAAAAATCCAACCGTCTCATATTGTCCCCAGGCCGAAGAGTTTGACTAACGTGTAACTTAAATGGTTTATAACGGTGTTGCTTTAACACTCGCCAAACTGTCGTTTTTGGCACTTCAATAGTTTGCTCTATTTTTCTGGTAGATGTTGAACGATTTTCTTGAACCTAAGATGGATAACATAAAGTCATAACCCTCCAAAAAAAATGTCTGCTGAAATTAGCAGTGAAGTGAGTGGAAATTCTTATAATTAGTATAATACTAACAAATAGTACCTGATGTAATATTTCTTCTTCGGCATCTCTGTCTAGTTTGCTACCATATGCATTTCGAGGTTTCTGAAAACATCCAAATTCTCGCAAATTTTGGTCTAATTTTAAAAAATATCTCTGATTTGCTTGCTGCCTCTCCGGATATTCCTCTAAATATCGTTGTTCTGCTCTGACACTATTTCTATTGCAGCTATAAAATATCCTTATCATGTCTCGTTTTTCTGAATTTGAAAACATTCTAAAGAAACTTGCAAATTTTAAAGCACTAACACGAAGGATCTTGCAGTTATTACCCTTTTTACAATTAGAAAATGACATGACAAAAGCCAACTCCTGAGTTTTGTTTGATTCATGGGTATCGATGTAATATTTAGTTTTTAATTTAAGAGTATTTTAGTTCGCAGTCGATCAAACCATGAAGTGTTATATATTGCTAAAATCAGCGTAACATTCTCCATCCAACGCCATAAAAATATGTCTTAACCACGATAAGAAAAAATAAACCTGATGATGGTTCAGAATAAACAAAACGTCGCATAATATTTTTAATATCGTATTAGTATTGTGCGTAAAAAGTTGCCTTAATAATGTTTAATCGAATTTTGAAAATTTCTAATAATAAGGTAGCCAAACGCGAAAATCGAAAATCGAAATTTTTAGTTTTTTGAGCATAAAACCAAATCCATTCGAGTTAGCTCAAATTTATTTTCAGTTTATTACTCGGGATCGAATTTAGCAAAAGTGCCGAATTTAAACCTATATCCTATCTCTTATAATAAGCGAGATCCCCATGCTTGCCCTCGAATTTGGGACAGCCTGTACACCATTAAAAAACCCCAAAAAAGATAAGTATTTTATTATGAGTGTTAATGGTGAAAGTTTACATTTTCATATTTCTCATGAAATAGTTGTTTAAGGTATTATTAATGAGCTCTGGAGTTTTCCCCCTTCAACGGGATCTGCGCCCCGGGAAAATTTTACGCAAAAAGCTGATCAAATTCTCTATGAAAAAGGTCCCGTACATATTTCTCGTCACAGCAATATTTTTTCAAATAATTGTGGTTCTGAACAAACTAGGTTTAGCTTAACTTGCTAAATCACTCAGGAAAACATAATAGTACTTTGGGGGATTCTAACGCTAGCCATCGTGTAAAGTGGACATGCTAGTGCGCGCTCTGCTATTAGTTTAAAAAATATATATTATAAACAGATAATACGGTGATAGTTTAAAAATCAGTTACCACCTGCACATTAACAATACGGTTATAGTGATTATCTTCGTTTGAATTACAGTGTATCAAGTCTTCCTGTTATCAAGTGTTGTTAACACTGAGTATTTCTTTGTGCGTAAAGCGGCGTTTAGATTGGTCAAGTTACTTGACTCAAGTTTACTTGATGGAGCAAACTTGAATGAACTTTACCCGTGTAAACCCTTCTTCAAGTATTTCATTGCTCGTTCAAGTAGTACTTGACCCCTAGATTCAAGTGGCATGTAAAAATATTAAACATGTTTAATTTTTCAGGCAAGTTGAATGCACTTGAATCAAGTAGGAAGGTCACTTGACCAGTGTAAACCCACATTCAAGTTCGATCATATGTACTTGTTTCAAGTAAACAGGTGTAGAGAACGTAACCTACAAATCTGACGTCACATTGTTACTATTGTTGTTGACGTTGTGTTATTTGTTTATTCAAAGCATACTATTTGAATAATGTCTTGGAACGGTGCACAAATTATTGAACTACTTGAGATGTATGAAAACTACCCAGTACTGTGGAACTCCTCTTTGACAGAGTACAAAGATAGAAATTTGAGGGATGCAGCATTTAAAGGTTTAGTTGATCAATTGCACAGCGCTTTTCCAAACATAACTTTGGAACTACTAAGATCTAAAATTAAGTCAATTAAAACGATCGTTAGCCAGGAATGTCTCAAAATCACGAAATCTGGTGCAGGTGCAGATGAACTTTATGAACCAAAACTGAGCTGGTTCAATGCAGCACGGTTTTTAATCGGATCTACGTCCAGTAGACGTTCAACTTCAACAGTTAAAACAGCTTTTTTCTGTGACTCAACTTCATTTAATAATAAATTATGGCTTCAGTTCCGTACCTGTCTTACAGTCTAATCGATTACTTATATTCAATCTACTCGGCTACGTGCGACCATACTAAAGGTAGCCTTTAGCTTGACCTGTTTTGAAATAATTTTCAATTCTGTAAAATAAATAGTTGTCTTAGGCCTAACCTTTTTGATGTTTTGCTCAGTCTGTACAATATTCGATTACTCTTTAGGACAGATATTGAACTGCATAGTAAATAACATAGTAGCATATATGTTTAATTTAAGAAAGTTAGAGGTAGTTGTTGTTGTTGTTGGATGGTTGTTCAACACCAATCCATTTCCATTGCTAAGGCTGTAAGCCACTTTGCTTGCAATAATTTAAATTGATTTGTTTTAATTTTCCTACAACTATCTCAATCGTGTCTATTTTAACAATACGGGTGTGGTTCGTAAATCCGGGGTATTTAGGCTTAAGACTGACTGTTCACCTTGAATAATTAGAGTAAATGGTTTAAACGTATATTATCCTATTTCGTACAATGCTTAATATTTCACTCTTAAACTAATGATAACTACACGAACTAAACACAAAATAAAAAAAGGATAAAATATGATGATTTTTATAATTTAATTAGAAAAAATCCTGGCTAAAAAAATAAGAGCTATAGGCGCCGCTCTGGAATGTTACCGGTATTACATAAGCTAGGATAAGCCAGCATCCGGGCTGGCGTTTGTGAGAAGGTCAGTTCCTCAGAAAAATCAATAAGTTAAAGTAACATTGGTGCGCATGACTATTCTCATATATGGTTTTGCTTTCAGACTGAATAGATGTGCATTACTGGGAATTCGTTACTAGGCGCTGGTTGATATTTATACGTTTCTGAATGCAAATTGTTCGTGCGCGATTGATTATTTATTCTAATGAATTATCAATCCTCTAAATAATCAGGATTCATTAATTACGAACGTATTTACATAAAGTTTATTTTAGTCCGCCGAAAAGACACGTTGATCTTTATTATAAGAAAGCGTTTATTAAACACGTAAAAATTTCCTATGAACGAAATTTGCTCTAATTATTAAATACAGGGAATACTGAATTTATTATGGACTTATTCACTTTTGATTTAGTAAAAGTCGTTTTTATACGCGAGGTAAATCGTACATTATTTACACAATTGTAGTTGGTGCAGCTTAACAGGCGCTTCCCGGTTAGGATGCGGAAGTAGCTTTTGGCATTAACGTTAGAGGTTACGAGCACCTCTGGGTTTCTTAGTATTTCTTTTTCTCAGGTGTGTTAGTATAATGTTGTGTGCTGGATGTTTAAATGAAGAGACGTCTAATAGAATCTGGGACTAACCCGTGCTATGCTGTTTAGACGCATCTTTCAGGGGGTGGTAGAATTAGAGCGATTATCCTTCTTTCCACCGGAGTTAATTGAAGATGACTGCAGGGCGATAGAGCCCGCCGTGGCAACGTCCTGGTTGGTGTATGTTTGTAGAAGATGACGGCAGGCTTTACAGCCCGTTGTGACAACTTCGGAGGTGTATATGTTTGTAGAAATTGACGTCGGGCTTTACAGTGCGTCGTGACAACTTCTGATTTGTGTAATGGGAATGTGAGATAAATTCCGGGCTCTACAGCCATCGTCTATCTGAGTGTCTGGTGTAATATTTATGTAATCAACTCACGTACTTTCAACCTCCGAATACGCCGCCCAGGTAATCGGTTAGCTGGAGCGGGTTCTCAGGCGTCTGCGAGTATTGCGACGGTTCAGGATGAACGTTAGTGGCGAGGACGGCTTCTGTGCAGGGGGTCCTCAAGTCGCGATTGACGGGGATTACTCTGACGTAAAAACCTTCCATGTTTTTTTGAAATCTACGTCGGAGGGGATCAAATAATTATTTGTTGTGCAATCTTGTGTAATTTTTATGCAATTTGATTACTGCGGGATAATTAACAAATAATTAATTAGAAAAGTTTTGATAAAGACTGCTGGGTCTTTACAAGGCAGTGACCCTTCTTTTGAACAGAAGAATTTTTCGTACTGTTCTCTCAACTCTTTCAGTTTGGCGTTTGTACTCATTACTGGACGTCAGTTTCGATGTACTCATAACACTTGATGTATTGACAGAGGCGCGCCATGTACCTGGTCTGATTGTGCATGTTACAAGGTCTTCTACATCTACTGATGAAGAAGGAAGGTAATATTGGCCCGATGACTTACAAAGCCAGGTGTGAAGTACACAAGTACTTTTAATGACCAAATCAGCAGTTTCAGGAGCCAATGCAATTGACCGTTCAAATATTCTGAATCTTGAAAGTAAAATACCAAAAGCGTTTTCGGATAATCTCCGTGCCCTAGAAAGCCGATAGTTAAATATTCTTTGCGAAATTGATAAATTTAAGCAAACATGTATAGGTATGGAAAAACATTATTGCAGGTCTGACTTATAATAAGCTAGAAAGAAACCCAATAAACATTATATGAGTGTGAGAGAGACATAACCTTACCTAGTTATTAAAAGTTTTTGTTATGAACGAATAAGTTCAAAGTTAAATATGTAATTAAAAATTATTATTAATTTTCTTAAATACATAAATAAAAAGTTTACCTCGAGTAGGATTTGAACCTACGACCTGTACTTTGCTAGAGTACCGCGCTAACCAACTGCGCCATTAAGGTTCAAGCCCCAATCGATGTAAATTTTATCTTTATGTATGTAGAACTGATGTAAATTCTAATAATTTTTAATAACCTTACCGATGTTGCCACTTGTACATATTTGCATGTAGGCACAAAATATGAACTACTTAAGCATCCTTCAATCTAGCTTCAACGTTTCTAACTAAACCAAAGCAATTAAGATAATGTTCAAAAGTCGCGTGTTCTTTAAAGCTATTGAGTAAATACTTTACACTTAAATATTAAATGATAATACCTCGAACATTGAAGTTTATTGTATGTGCAAATTTATGACATGGTTCGATCACTACTCGTAAGAAGAGCCAAGAAGAAACTTATGAGAGCTACAAACAAGAACATTAACATTTACATTGATAGTATAACTAAAGTTTGAGGTTTAACTTTAGCATTATAATTCTTATTGAAAGACCAACTCTTTTTAAAAATGAACAGAATACATTTTTTTCGAAACTATAAGATTTTCGAAAAGACCCCCTTGCGCAGGCAGTAACCCAATCTGTGATAAAATTCAGTTCGGGTGTTTTCTAACATTTCTTTGGTGATGCTGTTTAAAGAGTCTGTAATTTTATCACGAAGTTCATCCAAATTGTTAGTACGTTCATGCCTATGCGTGTGCTCATAAATTTGCTGGGATACGTATCCCCAAACAAAAAAGTCGTTCGGCGCGATATCAGGTGAGCGAGGAGGATATTTAATAGTACCTTTTCCACTAATAATGCGGTTAGGGAACGTAGTTTCCAAAAACTGTTGAATTCTTATTGCAGTATGAGCAGGACAGCCATCTTCTTGATACCAAATGCCATCAAAATTTATATTGAGGCGTTGAACAGCTGGAACTATCTAGTTTCTCAACAGTTCTAAATATTTGTCCGCATTCAAGGTTCTGTTGATAAAAAATGGACCAATTATGGAATTACCTAAAATTCCTGTCCACGCATTAATTTTTTGGGGGGTATTGTGTCCGGTAGGGAATACTAATGTGTTTGTTTTCCCGAGACTAACCAACAGCGACAGACGGAATGTGATGGTCATGTAAGTTAAAAGAACACTCGTTGGTAAACAAAATATTTTTAATAAATATTTCGTTTTCATCACATCTTCCATACGCTTTTGATGATCTTCTAGAAAAATTTCTTGTATAGTTTGCAACTTATAGCAACGGTATTTATTCCTTTTCAAGATATTGCGAACTGTTCTTGGTTCAATGTTCATTTCTTCAGCAATTTTTGTACTATTACACGGGAAATTAGTTTCTGCTAAACTACACACAGCAATTTATTGGAGTTCGCGCTCTTCGTTTAAGTTACGACCAGGATGCTCACCATCATTACCACCAATGCTACTGCATTTTCTACAATTATTTAAACATCTACATCTTTCAAATTTACAAACAGTATGCAGAATCGTATTTTCTGAAGGAATTGGCCTGTTTTCAAAGGAAAAAGCAAACCTGCCCATTATTTCTTGTGCAGTGCTTCCTGAATAATACCACTTAATAATCTTTATTTTTTCTTCGGTGGAATACATGAGTATTGTGTCGGACTGATTTTCAATTCTCGTTGACAGTAGCAATTAAATGTGTCATTGATACTAGCCTCCTCAAAAGACGCATGTATGGCATCAGCGCTTTTAGTTTGTTGTGTGTTCTATCTCACTTAGCACGTGAACTGATTGTACTGTCTTTGTTTTACTTATTATAAGTCAGACCCTCAATAATATTTTTCCATACCTGTATATTAATATCTATCTAGTATGAAGTTTTAAACGTCATTCTGACAGATTATAATTTTTGTTTTACAATGTTGCCTGCTTTCGTTATGAACGTATAAAAAAGAGTTTGCATAGTTAGCATAAATAATTATAATGCAAATTAATTAATTTCTTTTAATTTTTCAAGTTAGCATCTGGCAGACATGAAGTTTTACACGTCTCTTTGACATAGATTATTGTTTTTGTTTTTACAATGTTGCATACTTTTCGTAATTAACTTATTATAAAAGAGGTTGCATAATTATCCTAAAAGATATGTTATCAAAATTATTTTATTTCTTTTAATTTCCATTTTGTAGGTTGGAAGGTCGTGTGGTGTCCCACACCAGATATTTATGTTTCTAAATCTTTTCGTGCTAGCGTTTTTATTATAAATTCACATATATTGCACTTTTAGAGTAGGACACATTTTATTTACTTGCAATTTTGACGAGGCTTTTGTGCAATGCCTTTTAATAACAGTTAATACTTTTTTACACCATAAGTTGGACATAAAATATTAAATCAGACTTAGGTTAGATCAATTATAACGCTAGGTTAATCTATATAAAGGTTATGTGTACATAACATTTTTATTGGAGGATTTCAGAAAAGCTTTTAATGAAAAAAATCGTTGAAACGTTTTCATTAACTCGCTACTTTGAAGCAAAGAGTGTATATAGTACATAATACGATTTTGTACCATTTGATTAAGGCATAAATATTGCCGATTGGTTTCATTGCGCTCAGAATTTTTTTTTTACCTTAAATATCCAGTATTAACAAACGTGTTATATTTTGTATTAGTTTTATTCATAAAATCGTAATTTCTACAAATGCCGATCATCAAAATAATCAAGTAACAAAAAAAAAGTCTTAGAATATTGTGCAGTCATGTACCAATTAATTTTAAATATAATTCCCGGAAATTATTATTTGCACGAACTAATTATGTCTTAAACACATATTTTCAATAAGATATAATAAGATAAAAATATTCTACACCAATTATATTTTAATTGTATTCGTGTTAGAACGCCTATAAAAGTTTCACAAGGATTCACAGTGATTCAGAAAATTACAAAATGAGAGTGTTAATGATATTTTTGATTGGAATATCGACAATTTTTTCATTAAAGGTTTCTCACATTTTACTTTAAATAAAGTCTAATATTTCATTTCAGATAAATCCGGAACTAAAAGATAAATGGCTAGCAATAGTCGAACCTTTTAAAGACGGTTGCATAAAAACAACAGGTATTATGGAAGAAATTGCGGATACTTTCTTTGTGGATTTTGAACTTCGCGAGGATTACCCATTTAAATGTTACGTAAAATGCATTGAAGATAATTTACATGTTTTTGATGAATCTGGAAAGTTTAATTCTCTGGTGATGAAAGAAATTATGGATGATACATCGTTTAAAATAGCAGAAGATTGTTACAAAAAGTTAAAAGAAACTGATGAATGTGAAATTGCGTTGGAATTTACAAGATGTGGTTTACATGCTGTTGCAGAAAAAGATTGAGACTAGTGGTATGGTATATAATAGTACACCCTGTTTTATTGTAATTAGACCAATATATACATTTAATACCGTATGACAAAAAATATGGAATAATAATATTTTATATTCCGGCGTGTCATAATGACATTAAGGATTTCATTTTTAGTGTCAAAATAATACACTTTATTGGACCGAGTACTAAGTACTATAATGAAAAAAGTGTATAGGTATAGTAGGCAAAAATAATAAAACATCTACTTGCCATTATGTAAATTCAAATGCAATAATAAATTTCATTAAACAGAAATCGTCGGAATATAAAATTTTGTATGAAATACGGATCATAAAAAACCATTATGGTACACGCCGTGCTATCAGACTCCGCTGACGCCTCGTCTGATCATATTCACGGCTAGTACCATAATGATCGTTATTATGATCCTTATAACATAAATATCTAAAATAAACGTTATTTATGTATTAAGGAGGTTTTTATCGCCCGAGGCATTATTTTGAGCCCGAGCGCGCTCGCGCAAAGGCTAAGATGCGCCGTAAGGCCACAAAAACCGGTTATATCCGCAATGTTTATAAAACTTTATGCACCATTAACATACTGAATATTTAGAATGAATTATAACGTTAATTGTTTTCAAAAGAAATACATTTCTCATTTCTGATGGTAGGTATTGGTGTTACCATGAAAACCAGTACAAAAGCAGGCATGACAAATTGATAATTCATTTGACGTTTTGGTTTAGTTAGTTTTAAACGCAATAACTCAGACATTTTCAGAAATAAGAAGAATGAAATTGAGGAATTGTACCACCTACATAAATATCACTAATTGTAATAATTGCACTGTAAATACTTTCAAATAAACTCATACCTTCGTGCCTATCGTTTTCATGACGTTTCATTGTAGTCTACGGGGTCATAATGACGCAGGCCATGAAAATACGGTTATAATAAAGAAATTTACTTACATTTATCATATTATAATGTAATCGGGTATAAACAAATATTTAATATTACAACTGCAATCATAACCAAAAGATAACCAATGCTTACAATATTTTTTTAAATTAAATACCTGATGTGGAACAACACACTACCTTCCAACCCATAAAGTGGAGATAAACAGAAATGAACATTTTAATAATAATTTATTTAGGATGATTATGCATCCCCGTTTTTAATACGTCCCTAATGAAAATAGGCAACATTGTAAAAACAGAAAGCATAATCTATGTCAAATGGTCGTATAAATTCCATGTCGGATACATGTAAAAAGGCGTCTAGATTGAAAGAAAAAAATTCCAAAATCGGCCGCCTCTATAAAAATATCGATAATACAGTTTAAGCATTCTAATCTTATTTAATTAATTTTTAGACTTATTTGACTGAGTATTAAGAAATTTTATATACAAAAGTTCAGTAATATAAAATTTTCTTTAAAATATATATTTACACGTATTCTTATCAAATTAGCCGTTATTCAGATAATGAAAAACACTTAAACCCCACCTTCGGAATTCTTCTGCCGCTAAATTACGCGTCGTAACAAAAAATGGCATAGAACATAATTAATCGATCTGTTTAAAATGTAAAAGTTGCTAATTTTATGTCTTTGAAATATGCAGCAGTTTCAGAGATATTTGATTAAAAAATATTGCTCTAATGAACTCTCCCCCGCCGTTGAATTTCTCCCAAAATGTACTCATCTCCAGGAAAAATGAAAGCAAGCTTAAATTCGAAATACGCATGAACTTACGCACACGCGCGCGCATACACGCACTCCCGCACACATACGCACATACACACACGCACATACGTACAAGCTCACGCACGACAGCACGCACTCTAGAAAAGACCTTTTGCACTTGTACTAAATCAAAATGTTATATTCGTAAAGAAATTTTATATCTGAATAAATCAATGTAATAAACTTGTTACATTTGTACAAATCAAGCTTTGTTTATAAAGCAAATAAATACATTAACATATCATTTTTCCTTTTTCATTGCGTGACAATAAATTTAACCCGAGATGACCTCCGTTAAAAATTTGGGTGTGGTAGACACTGTACATCTCACGTTTTTTGAGTTGTGTGACCATGGCACGTTTCAAATTATGTTGGTGTGTAAACGTTGCAGTTGTATAATCATGGTATTGTGTGATCTTGAAAATGTGTTGTTTCAAAACTCCCCAATCTTATCTACTATATATATATATTCTGTCTCTCCCTCTCTCTCTCTCTCTCTCTCTCTCTCTATATATATATATATATATATATATATATATATATATATATGTGTATATTGTTTAATATAATTGCCTTGACTAGCCCATCAAGGGATATAGTTCTTGCTTACCTCAGTTAAAATAGTATTGAACATTTACGTTACGTTCTTTTGCAAAATAAAATTCAAGTATTGTTTAAAAAAAATTTGGCGCCATAAATTTTGGATGTTATTAAACATGTATGTTAAATGCTGCAGTAAAATAAAAATCAATTATTCTTTTGAAATAAATTTGGAATCGTATAAAAATTATTATTCTCCAACACCTTGTATCATATGCGATTACACAACATGGTGCGCGCATGCGGATATCCTGAGTTGAACTTGTGTACAAATTGCACCAAGGCTAAACAATGAATCATATATAATTTCAGTAAGTATACTAGTATACTATTTAATAATTAAATGCAATAATTTTATTTTAGGTTATCGTATTATTAAATACAATAATTTATCTGCGTACAATTTTACTCAGTTGGAACTTTTAATTTTATTTGCATTGAAGTAACAACACAATGTTAACTTTGTTTAAACAATTTTATATTAAAAAAAATTGAAAGCATGATTTAACATTCGATTGTTTATCAGTTCGCCATCACTCGTAAACATAAGTCACGTTAACCTTACTATTAAGTAGTTTAAAAAAAATTCAATTGTTTTGTTTCTAATTTAATTTAGGTTATGCGAAACACACGATCAATCTTAAATCTGATCACGTGTACATATCGAGTGACATGCTTTCAGCTTGAAGATTGTATGCAGAGTAAATTGAAAAGTTAACAAATGTAGTTCCAAATTTTTCCCTAACAACCAATTTGATTGGAGCAATTTTACCATACAAACACAACAGCCGTTAATTCTCATTGGTTGTTCATTTCTAAAATTTTCAAATTATTACTTTTTCACATAATTTCTTTATTAATCTTAAAATATTATTGGCATTGGATTCTACACCAAATTTCCTTTCCAACGAAACTCCACTTACCTTATTTACTTTTAAACTGATTAATCCATACAAATTTCAATATTTATGCAATTTTACTTATATCTAACTTATTTTACTATCTACAGGAAAACTATGAAGAGCAATGGATTCTATGACCAAAAAAACATAAAGATACACCAATCTGTAACACAACTATAGTTTAACTTGAAAAATTTCATCGCAACATGTATGTTCGGAGATGACAACCTGGTTTCTCAACACTTGCACTTAACTTGCATCTATGCGGTTAATTTAAATTGAAACACTTTCTCTTCACACTAATATGTAAGTTATTTTCATAATAATTGTTTCATTTCACATTTTTCACTTGTAAGTAATATGAATCTCTTATAAAATCGTCTTTTTCCCTAAACTTTATCATACAATTTACTTCACCTACGTTATCTGATATCCAGGCGAAATAAAATAAAGATTAAATACAAAATTTCAAGTACGTACGTATTATGGTTTTGGAGTTATTATGGATACTAACACACACACACACACGCACGCACGCACGCACGCACGCACGCACGCACGCACGCACGCACGCACGCACGCACGCACGCACGCACGCACGCACGCACGCACGCACGCACGCACGCACGCACGCACGCACGCACGCACGCACGCACGCACGCACGCACGCACGCACGCACGCACGCACGCACGACACGCACGACGCACGCACGCACGCACGCACGCACGCACGCACGCACGCACGCACGCACGCACGCACGCACGCACGCACGCACGCACGCACGCACGCACGCACGACACGCACGCACGCACGCACGCACGACACGACACGCACGCACGCACGCACGCACGCACGCACGCACACACACACACACACACACACACACACAACACACACTACACACACACACACGCACACACACATACACTACGCACGCGCACGGTACACACACACACACACACACACACACACACACACATCCACACGTATACGATCACGCATATTTCAAATAAACGCATTTAAAAAAAATTTACCCGTTTAAAATTTTTACACATACAGCGCTTTTAAAAGGTAGTCATTTCTCCTAAATTTATTTTGTATATTAAAACCATAATAAAAATATTATTAATTTTGTTAATTAGAACAGAAATATTTTTCTTTAATATCACTAATGTTGTAAACACATATTTAAAACATTAGTGCTAATACTAAGTAATGTTAAAGAGTATAAATTCAATTTTTGTATAAATTGTTGCCCCCTATTATCGAATAATTTAGGTTTGTCTTAAATTAATAAACAATAAAAATGTATATGGGAATACCTTTAAGACAACTTAATTTTTCTTTGCTTTTATAATAAGTAAATAATGTTTTCAAATTATGATATACAGGGTGTTCTTTTGACGCGAATCGCATTTTTTAATTTTTTAAGTCCAGATGCTACCATATTGGACGAATAATTTATGTAGTAACTATGAAAGAATGATAAAGTGGTTCGTAGGTTATCAACAATTAAGAAGTTAAAGAAAATTACCCTGTACCTTCGTTATATAGAATTTAAAACCCATTAAATGTAGGTTATTTAAGATTACCTCGGTGTCCCCTATTTCCCATTGTATAAACAAAACCGAGCTCAAATAACAAAAATAAAATTTTGTGTATCGATGTTAATTAAGCTTACAACAAGTTGAGTAACATCTTAATCGACTTGAATAGAGTATGAAAATATTAATGAATCAACCTTATGCATTCCAAAAATTATTTTAATAAAATTTTAGCACTTGAAAAAGAAGTTCGAGTTATATGATTCACATAAAATTTTAATATTATAGATCCAAGTCAACTAAAGGTACGTATTTTTTTCACTTAAACTTTATAGAAATGTACTTTGAAACTGGTTGACGTATGCGGTGGGAGATATTTTTTAAACGATTTTTAGTTGTATAACGAAAAATTAATAAAAGAATCTATATACTCCGTGAATTTCAAAACAACAACAAAGCGTACAGATTCTAAAACCAATAGCGCGTTGCAGTAAATTCAATTTTATATTTCTCCAGTTAAGGTTTCAATGTGGATATAAGGCAAACGATAAACATTATGATGTTGCTTCATTCCTTGAAAGTTTAACAGTATTTGGGGTAAATGGTAATGATGATACCTAGATGTTGAGAGAAACGGATAATCAATTGCGTAGGTGCTTCCTTCGTGCTCGAAGTATAACAAGGTGTGCTGAGTTACCGCTGTGTGTGAGGGTAGAGGAGATAATTTTGCTGCTGAAAGTAACACTGTAGAAATAATACACAATTGCTTATTGCAGTAGATTCATATACCTGGAAAATAAGGTCGATCTTGTGACATATTCCATACAGAAGTAGTTCCACGAATACTTATGTTTCTGATAATTCTGTCTGTTCGGTGATATTGTACTAGATATTGATGTCGTGTTGCGACCGTAATACGTTATTAGATAATATTGTATATGCGCCAAAGCAATAAAATTGAAGTGCATTCTTTATATATATATATATATATATATATATATATATATATATATATATATATATATATATAAAACAATATCAAAAGTAAAGTAAACAAAAGAAACCCATCGCGAAAAATAAGCCAAATATACTGTATTTTAATTAAAGTACGCCACATACAAAAACAGAAAAAAACATTCTAAAAATAATTCATGCAAAACAAACATTTACTACGGTCGAATTATTTAATTTAATTGTAAGTAAACAAACTGATGTCAAATACTCGTAACGAAGATTTTTATAGGCACTGCTGTCGGATTGTTTTTATTAATATCGTTTGCCACATTACTGAAAGGCCTATGCACTGTTACACAAAAGTTGGTTGTTGAACATATTCTATTACATCCATATTTCTGCTGTTATATTATTTGAAAAAATTAGAATCATTTGGTTTATGAAGGTAACCGTTTCTTTCGAAATTTTACTTTGTTTGAATCGGTATTAAGATGATGGTTAAGGTAAGATTTATTCTAATGCTTGCTTATGTCTTATGTAAGAAATTACAGACGTTTCTACTGTGGAGTGAGTTCGACAACCAAAAGACACTTGTCCTAGGGGAGGGGGGGGGGGCGATAACTATAAATACAATTCTACAAGTTCTAGAACTACTTCTTACTTTTGTAAACTGTTAACGTTAACTGGAAATCGCATCACGCCGATACCTACTGATGTCGTTCTAGATAGTGCGAAGATCTATAATCAAATTAGCGAAAGGAAGACCCAAAGTTAAGTCTAAATTATCTTTACGCTTTTGTGAATAACTACTTTTAATGCTTCACCTGTTTGTGAATGCAAATACACCCGAATCTATATTAGTGTACAACCCTACCTACCGTACTTTATTTCTCCATTTTAAAATTTAATCCGTTTATTTGTGCGTTTTGAACAAAGTCAACCTCATAGTGCTTCATTTAACTTGAATTATTTTTGTAAATGTAGAAAAAACCAGTACAAGGGAATGCATTCATCATATGTGTATTACTGCTATATGCTTACTAACCCTCTAATATATACATCGGTTAAGATTTGGCAATGTACTATTCACTACTCAATTTTATTTTTGGGAAACAGGGGTGGCCTATACAATTTTGTTTTTAATTCATTCTTGTGCATTAAGCTGATTACTAAATTTAAAATTTGTTTAGCTTGAGTCAACCCGATAGGAAAGAGTAGACATTAAATTTTATTTTTTTAAATTCTATTCAATGATACGGATTTGGATCTCAAGCTTCATTTAATATATTAAAGTAGGTAGGTACTTAACGCATAGAAATATTAATTTTGTGTACTGCTTTTAATTTACAAATATTGGTTTAGACATTTAGTTTTCTTTGGGAGTTACATATATATATATATATATATATATATATATATATATATATATATATATATGTGTGTGTGTGGGTGTCGGCGTGGGTGTATGTATGGGTGTAGGTGAGGGTGTGGGCGTGGGTGTGGGTGTGTGTGTGGTGTGTGTGTGAGTGGCGTGGGTCTGGGTGTGGGTGTAGCTATGGATGTGTGTGGGTGTGGGTGTGGGTGAGGGTGTGAGTGTGGGTGAGGGTGTGAGTGTGTGAGCGTGTGAGTGTGTATGTGGATGTGCGTGTGCGTGTGCGTGTGCGTATGTGTGTGTGTGCGTGTGCGTGTGTGCGCGTGTGCGTGTGCGTGTGCGTGTGCGTGTGGGTGTGCGTGTGCGTGTGCGTGTGTGTGTGTGCGTGTAAGCGTGCGTGTGTGTGCGTGTGGGTGTGTGTATGTGTGTGTTCTCAAACAGCTTCATGTTTCAAGATTATAAAAACACCAGCATATAAACTCTAAAATTATAAATTAACGATGTCCTTGATGACACGACCTGTAATTTGGTCAACCCGTTAGGGAAGATTAGACATTAAATTTTATTCTTTTAAATTCTATTCAATGATACGGATTTGGATCTCAAGCTTCATTTAATATATTAAAGTAGCTAGGTACTTAAAGCATCGAACTATTAATACTGCTTTTAATTTAAACAAATATCGATTTAGAAATTTTGTTTTCTTTGGGAGTTACCTATATATATATATATATATATATATATATATGTATCTGTGTGGGTGTGGGCGTGGGTGTATGTATGGGTGTAGGTGTGGGTGTGAGTGGGCATGTGGGATGTGTGTGTGCATGTGTGCGCGTGTGCGTGTGCGTGTGCGTGTCCGTGTGCGTGTGCGCGTGCGCGTGTGCGTGTGCGTGTGCGTGTGCGTGTGCGTGTGCGTGTGCGTGTGCGTGTGCGTGGCGTGTGCGTGTGCGTGTGCGTGCGCGGGCGCGTGCGCGTGCGCCTGCGTGTGCGTGTGCGTGTACGTGTGTATGTGTGTGTGAGTGCGTGCGTGCGTGGGTGCTTAAAATGTTGTACTTAAGCATGCTTTCATTTGGCTTAGAGCTAATTAGACTTTGGGAGAAACCCAGCGCCGGAGGTGGGTGGTTTATTAGGGTTAGTTATTGTTTTTATCAAATATTTCTAAAACAGCTGCATATTTCAAAGATATAAAAATAGGTAGATACAGATCTTAAACATATCGGTAAATTATATTCTATGCAATTTTGTGATACGATGCGTAATTTAGCGGCAAAAATTCCTAATGTTAAATTTCAGTGTTAAAATTTTTTCATTATCTGAATAACGATTAATTTTATAAAAAAAGTGTTTCGGTATTTTTTAAAGAAAATTTAATTTTACATAAATTTCCTTTATAACGTTTTTTAATGTAAAGCGAATAAATGTAAAATTAAATAAACAGGATTGAAAATGCTGATGCTGGATTACCAATGTTTTTGTCGAGGCTTTGGATTTTTTTTATGTTACATGTATTTATGTCTATGAATCTCTATCTGACGAAGTTTTAAAAGCCATTTTGACACAGATTATTGTTTTTTTTAACAATGATGCCTGTTTTCGTTATGAACGTATAAAAAAATGTTATCTAAAAAAATTGAAATTAAATGATTTCATTTCTTTTAATTTCCATTTTGTAGTTAGGAAGGCGTTCCACCAGATATTTTGTACATTCCGTTCTGATATAAAGTTGGTTAAATACTATATGTTCCACTTTAGTAATATTCATTTTTAGTGTATTTAAAATTAAGAGACAATATAAGATTGTGGAAATTTGAATCTTGCAAGGCTAAAATATCTGTCTTAGACTGTATTATCAATATCTTTATTATAAGCTCGCGGCTTTGGATTTTTTCAATCCGCAACCTTAAACTTCCCGAAACCCAACTCGATAACGAAAATCCTTTCTTTGCGCCCACCATTCCTGCCCAGATCAACGCTTACTTCAAAAAAGGAAGAAATTAAGCCCCAGGTCATAACCGCCTCAACCGTAAAATCCTCCGGTACCTACCCGACCCAACCCTTCGACTACTTTCCGACATTTACTACAAATGCCTAACCCTATCACACTTCTCGACGGACTGAAAATCGGCCTCCACCGTCATGATACCCAAACACCACTCCGATTTAACCACACCTCCCTCCTACAGCACCCATTTCCTCCTGAGTTGACTCGGAAAATGTTTCGAACAGTTTCTAGCCAGGCTACTCAGGGAGCACCTAGAATTCAACGATCTCCTTCCCAACAGTCAATTCGGCTTCCGTCCCAACTGAACGTGTCACGATCCCTAGTTGAAGCTGCTTACGGCAACCACCAGAGCATTCAATCACAAGCAATGCAAGCTGGCTGTGTTTCTGGACATTAAACAACCATTTGACAGGGTCTGGTATGCCAGTCACCTACACAAGATCCGCAATCTCAACATACCCGACCCCTTCTCCAAACTCCTACTCTCGTACCTGACTAATAGGTCAGTTGGTGTCAAAGTAAGAAACACTTTCTTCGACCCTTTTCAACCTACAGCAGGTGTACCGCAAGGCTCTGCTTTAGCCCCGATCCTTTACACCAGCTCCGTATCCGACGTTCCCGAAGTTACACAACTCGGAGTAGTCGTTGCGTGGTTTTCGAATGACAACGCCTTTTGGATGGTTAATCGGAACAGCGGAACGGCCCCCCGCCTCATATCCAAAACCCTCCGGAACTTCTACAACTAGGCAAACCGGTGGAGTCTCCGTCAATCCCACCAAAACCCAAACAATCCTCTTCGGACACCCAAACTACAACGAATATAAGTTCCCAAACCTAGCCAACAGCAATGTTGCCCTCATCATGAATCAAGAAAGACTCCCAGTCCAACAACAAGTCACCTACTTAGGAATCCTCTTCACTAGAATACTCCCCGATGTGCAAAGAACACTAAAAAGGACAAGTAACCGTGCAAACCTACTGGGCACTCCCCGGGATAGACTCAGAGGTTACCACCACAAAGCACTACAACATACATACGCCCTGTGATTGATTTCAGCCATATACACTAACATAAACCCTAATCACTTCTACTCTATGGCTTCCTGTGAACGCCGAATACTCAGGCGCATACACAGGTTACCTTGTAGGCACCCTAACAACCTCACAATACAACACGCAAACATACCACCCGTCACACACAGAATACAAGCACTACAGAGAAACTGTGTACACAAAAGAATCTTTGGCGACACAATCCCAACCCGAGAGATCACTACCACTCCTTATAACTACCGTTCTCTTAAATTCTCACAAAAAAACACCTAAACCTAAATTCAAACTCGACTCCTTCGCGATCCTAACTCAACTCCTTGACGACCTCCCCGAGGAGATAGAAGAATCCCTAAATAATGTTCCATGTACAGTATGAAATTTTTATCGATTGACACTTTTACATGATTTTTGAAGCCAAAATCCATCGTAATCCAGAAAATTCCAGTTGTTGCAAAGAATTACGTGTGTGAAATTGCAAAAAAACGAGATGTTTAAATACGTTTTTGTAGAGAAAGAAAAATTCATCTGTACATACTATTAATTATAATTTTCCGTTTTTCTAAATCGTAAAAATCCACAAAATAAAAAATTACATGTTATTAAAAATCGGCGATGTTTGAGAATCATGTAAACAAACAACGTGTGAATCTGCATTATTTGCAATTGTTGCTTCCCTTCGACTGATTTTTATACGTAATTCTGTTTTGGCTAAAAGTACAAATAGTAAGATGGTTAAGGAAAATAATGGGTTTTAAGCGTTGAAGGAGAATTTAATATTTATAACACGATAACAAAACATAGATACAAACATAATGTAAATTCAGAAAAATTAACTAACTTTGGCTAACTGAAAATGCGATTTTCTCACACTCGGCTCGAATGCAAGCTTCTATATTTTCAAATCTTCGCCCCGCGTAAATTACCGACTTTAAATGTCCCCAAAGAGAAAAATCATTGGGAGAAAGATAGGGGGATCTTCCGACCAGTCAATTGTATAATTAGGATTAATGACGTTATTGGAAAAACTGGAATTTAAATCTATCTGGAACCAAATCTCTTTATCGTCTCTAGCAACTTGAGCCACAGCCGGATCAACGTCCCCCTCCAATAACAGTAAGAAACGCTCTCTTGTCAGGTCTTCATGTAAGGAAAATGGCCCATGTGATGACCCAGCATTCCCGTCCAAACATTAACTTTTTGGGGATATTGGGTTCTGGTTTGTAAAATATTATGTGGATTCGCAGTTGCCCATCTTCTGCAATTTTGCACGTTTGGTTCATTATGAAGTGTGAATGTGCATTCATCATTAAACAAAATATTATTCAAAAATTCCAAGTCATGTTCACGCAACTCTTGATGGCATTGCTATTCATAGGAGCGAAACTTATGCTCTTTTAAAATTCGCAGCACCTGAGTGTGATGCGAGCCAAAGTTTCTTGCTTGCGTCCTTAAACTTATGTGTGTAAATTTTCCGCTACTGCAGCCAAAATATTGAACGTATTCTCATTTTCCTCGCGTTGAACTTCATTATTGCATTTGCATTTATGTAATACTGTGTTTGTTCTCTTAAATTTTCGTACGATTCTGTCGACCGTTGTACTACTTGGAATTGGCCGATTTTGATATTTTACGCTAAACAAAGCACTCACTTGACGGACACTATTTCCAGCATAAAACAATTTTAGAGTTATTTTCTCATCAGTTGAATACATTTTAAGCCGAACAGTTTTATAATAATCAATTATTAAGTAAATTATTATAAGTTTTTGTTATGAACGAATAAGTTCAAAGGTAATTATGTAATTACATAATTATTAAGTAAGTATACATTTAACAAATGTCAAATAGGAATAGTAGATAAAGAACTGTGCACGTTGTGTTACTTTTTACATAATTCCAAGGCATACCTGATTTATTTTAAAATCAAGATTATTATTTTGTCGATCTCTACGGTTTAGGAAAACTGAAAATTATAATTAATAGTATGTACAGATGCAGTGTTTTTTATCTACAAAAAACGTATTTACACTTTTGCTTTAAAATAGTTAGGGGACCTAACAATTTAATATAAAGAAAGAGACACCACTCAGGACGAAGGTTTGAAAATATAGAAGAACTAAACGTCGAGTGCCGACGCAGCATTTTATTCTCTTAAAATCCATTAGTACCTTAACCATCTTTACCATTCTACTTTTTCTTGCATCGGATATGTTTTAGCCGAAACAGAATTACACGTAAAAGTCAGTCGACGTCAAATAACAATGACAAATAATGCAGATGCGCATGTTGTTTGTTTATACTGGATGGATGCCTATCATGATAGGCATTCTTTATAATTGTTTCCAGCCCTCAATCTGGGGGTTACAGTTCTCTATATATCCACCCCGTGGGTGACACCACCCCTAATTTTTTTTTCAAATGTAAGGGTAGGTCAAGTGATACACCGTGTGAAGCTTGTATTAAGAGGAATACAACGCAATATTTACTTTCTCAAAATTTTAAACATTATTTTGCTGAACAAAAAAATCAATATCAAAAATAACAAACAAATAACCGCACTCTGTTAGCAAAGGAAGTTTCATTTGATAATCTTCTTAAACTAAACTATGATTTAACGACTTCTTTGCAAAAAAATATTTTCTTATGGGGTACACTCATAACTTTAAAGATGTTCAAAATGGTGTCTATTTGTTTCTTGATAAAGACCCAATTGGCGATAAAAACCATTTCTCACGTTTTGAAACACGTCTTGTGGAATATTTCTGATTTCTGCAGTAATTCTGTCTCTCAGATCCTAAAGGTCGGTCGGTAACGTAGCATAAACCTTACTCTTCAAATATCCCCACTGCAGCGTCCCCCAGGTGCCCTATCTTGAAAAGTGTAATTTGAACTTATTTGCAAGAATGCAAATTCAAGAACAAAACAATCGCTAAGTGATTTATCTTGATTTTACTAACAATAATGTTACCATTACCCAAATTAATTGCTTGCCTAACATAGACTTTCCTGACAATAACTAAAAGATCAGAATTTATTTGCAAGTCTGATATTTAATTACCCGCAAACCTCAAATGTGATCAAACAAAGTGGCCGCCTAGTGATAGGTACGCTGTGATATTTGGATTAGATAGGCTAGATCATGAGGGGCAGGTAAAACAATGAACAATGAACAAATTAAAATTAATGAGATTTGCATGATGGTGGTTCATCCCGTTAATATACTATTATGGGAAAGAACCACCAATAAAACCCACATTATTCATAAATAAGTAATGGCAGGAGTACATAGCATTGCATAGTGCGGTGGAGCGCCACTTGCTGAAACCAAATGCTATCATCCAAGTCATTTGGATTGTTATTTAGAAATAGACTCCTTAAATTTGGGAGGAGGTCATCCGTGAGCATAACACCAAGATTACCATTCAGAAAAAATGGGCCTACCACTCGATCTCCAATAATCCCAGCCCATACGTTTAGTTTTTGTGGATGTTGCGTGTGAGTTTCTCGCATCCAATGGTGGTTGTGGTCAGACCAAAAACGACAATTGTGATGATTCACTTCAGCATGCAAAGGGACAGTACATTCATCCGAAAAGAGAATCCATTCCAACTGTATGTGACCATGGTCAATGAAGACCATCATTCATTCACAAAACTCAATTCGTCGGTCTAGATCTTCATCAGTCAATTCTTATAGCATTTGCATCTTGTAAGGGTGCATCTTTGCAGTTTTTAAAACCTTAAAGCAGTTCTATAACTGACCTCATTATCGCGCGCTAATTGCCGTGCCGAAATGAGGTTTTCTTGAATAGCCAACAAAACGTTCAGATTTGTATTTTCGTCAACTGCCTCTCTTCTTTGTCTTGGGAGATTCCCGACATGACCCAATTATCTATAGCGCCTTTCTATTTTGCTAATTGTGCCATGAGAAAGCCGCGGTAAATCGGTATGATTTGCTTAAAATACTTCAGCTACGTCAGCTTGAGTGCGACTTCGTTCACCATATCCGATTATCATTAATATCTCCATGCGAAAGGCTTCCGTTAAATAAGCCATGCTAAATAATTTACTACGATATGAAGATGTAAAAACTACACTAGAGGAATTATTTATTTAAATCAACGGGAAAAGAAAAATACAAGGAACAGACAATTTTGTAATTTACTAATGTGGGCGCTAACAAATCAAGCAGGTAACTAAAATCGAGACCAAAACACAGGTGATTAAGAGCGTTTTTCGTTAACGACGACACCTGGCTTGCTGAGATAATAAATGCACGTTATCAATACGGCACATTTTTATCTACCATCCATTCAAGCATTGTCGAAATTAAAAAGCTTGTAGTGAGTGTAGGAAACACAGAAGATACAGATTTTTTCCTTCAACGATAAGATCAGGCTAGTTGCGATAATAAATGCATGTTATCACTACGGTACATTTTTACCTACCGACATTTCACTCATTTTCGAAATTAAATGCCATTGAGTCAGAGAAAGTTGTTCATTGAGGTTTTTTCACTTTTTTTCAAATGCCTGAAAATATAAATACTGCGTTGTATTCATCTTAATATAAGCTTTCACACGGTGTATCACTTGACCTACACTTACATTTGACACCGATCTGGTAGCGTAGTGGTGACACGACCTGCATAGCATTCCAGAGGTAATGGATTCGATTCTGTTACCGTCTACCTTGTATGAGGTTTTCCTCATACACATGTAGCAGCGTGGTCACTGCGTATATGAACACCATGTGCGGCTACTTAGGTAAATTCTGGGGTACTATTTTCCCCCTCAGAACCCCAACTCCGTTCCTTCCGATCCTATCTTGATCACAACAATCCTTAATCCCACCATTCATATATACGTAATGTATGTATGTATGCTGGGAATCCATGATTGTAGCTGAAGGAGCTCGGAAAGCTCGAGCAGCCCGCCCTCCGTCTTCGGGAGGGAATGAAATACGTAGCCTTTTCCTTTTTTTTCCGTACATTTGAAAAAAAAGTTAGGGGTGGCTTCACCCCGGGGGGTGGATATATGGAGAAACTGTGAACCCCGATTGAGGGCTGGAAACAATTATAAAGAATGCCTATCATGATTTTTCTTTTGGACTTCACCCCTTTGAGTTACAGAATGTATTCCACTTAGAGCGTCCATCCTATATGATTCCAAAGAATCACCGATCTTTAATAAAATGTAATTTCCTATTTTGTCGAGTTGTACAGGTTGTCCCATTTTGGTTGTCCTCGCAGGGTATCTCAGTTATTAGCAAAGATACAGAGATGCGGTTTTCGCGAACGTTGGCTACTTTTTTGTGAAACGAAAGATGACACAAACATAATTACTCTAGCTCTTCTCATTTTTGAGATACAGGGCGTTTTTGAAAAAGTTGCATTATGAGACAGCCCCCGTATCTCAGCTATACGATAACTTATAGAAAAAGTGAAAAGTGTTCTTTATATAATTTTTTCCGTAGAATGCAGTGCTGTTTTCAGAATGAGTATACGGGGTCAGGTCAAAAGTTATCGGGATCAACTTCATTTTTTAAATGGGACACCCTGTCTATTTTCTCATAATTAAATTTTCCTTGTTCTAAGCATTTCAAATATGTATAGCATTCATCATTTTTTATACAAATAGCGCAGTATTTCAAATTATTAACTGGATTTGTTAGTGGCCTTTGGTACTGCAATTGTTTTACCATGGCAACTTCATTTTTTGACATTTGTCAATATTTGCAAATTTGTTGATTGTTGAGATCCTTATTGTTAGTAAAGTTTTCAATATTTTTTTCGTTATTTTGAATTTTTACAAAGTTTCAAACCATGGCGAATAATTTAGGGTACGAGAACTATGAGAAATTAGATATGATTGGGGTGTATTACCAAACAAATTTTAATGCAGAGCAAGCGAAGGAAATATATTTTGAAAGGTATTTATATTTACTGGAATGTTAGTCATCATTTGAGTTAAATAAAATGTGAATATTATAGATTTCCGGAAAGAAGCCAACCGTGTAAAAAAACATTCATTAGGTTAAAACAAAATTTGGAAAATCACGGATCGTTTGAAAGGCCACGCGCCAGAACGTATAGAAAAGAAAACGAAGAAAATAATGAAATAAATGTCCTTGCAGAGGTCACTGTTAACGAAAATTATACGTCTTGCAGAAAAATAGAAGAATCGGTGGGCATTTCAAAACGAAAGTATCAAAAATATTTAAAAATACCATTATAAACCATATATACCTCAAGTCATCCACCACTTGCATCCGGGTGATGCTCAATTGCGTATCGATTTCTGTAGATGGTATATTCAGAAAAGTGAAGAAAATGGTAATTTTGGTCGTTTAGTTATATGGTCGGATGAAAGCCATATAAGCTCCGCCGGAATTTACAATCGTGCAACGAATCGTTTCTGGTCTAACGAAAATCGGCATGTTACCGTGATCCGTCAGCAGCAAGGCAGGTTTGGGTTCAATGTGTCCTGTTTCATTTTAGGAGGCAGATTAACATTTTACATGTTTGAAGGCAATTTGAACCATCAACGATATTTGGAAATTTTGGACATTTGCCTTCCAGAATTGATTGATGATATTCCGTTAGCCCAGCTAAGAGAGGTTTATTTTCAGCAAGACGGGGCACCTTGCCACAATGCAAGACTAGTGAGAGATTACCTCAATACAATGTTTCAAAACCATTGGATTGGTAACAATGGACCAGTTAATTGGCCAGCAAGGTCCCCAGACCTATCAATTTTAGATTTTTTTTGGGGCTACCTTAAAAATAAAATTCATCAAAGACAGTATGAAACTCAAGAAGCTTTGATGAATGCTACAAGAGAAGCCTTTGAAGAACTACGTTTAAGACCCCTATTTTTATTAAGATCCATTCAAGAAATTCTTCGGAGATGTAGGATTTGTCTTGACCATAATGGTCAGCAAATTGAGCAATATTTATAAAATTTTAATTCTTCTTATTTTCGTTTGTCCTTAAATTTATAAATAAATACATCCAATATTTATATGAGTTTCAAATCAACAATTCTGGAAATAAAATAAATTATTTTGCCGAAATTTGTATCTTCTTCAATGACATATAATTACATAATGATGGTTTTCTATATTAGGCACAAAAAAAACAATAGAAGATTACGAATTCAAAGCCTACTAAGAAATTCAGTTAATAATACAAAATACCACGCTATTTATCAAAATAAGTGATAATTGTTATATATATTTGAAGTGCTTAGAACAAGAGAAATTTAATTATGAGAAAATAGACAGGGTGTCCCATTTAAAAAAAATGAAGTTAATCCCGATAACTTTTTGACCTGACCCCGTATACTCATTCTGATAACAGCACTGCATTCTACGGAAAAAAATATATAAAGAACACTTTTCACTTTTTCTATAAGTTATCGTATAGCTGAGATACGGGGGCTGTCTCAAAATGCAACTTTTTCAAAAACGCCCTGTATCTCAAAAATGAGAAGAGCTAGAGTAATTATGTTTGTGTCATCTTTCGTTTCACAAAAAAGTAGCCAACGTTCGCGAAAACCGCATCTTTGTATCTTTGCTAATAACTGAGATACCCTGCGAGGACAACCAAAATGGGACAACCTGTACGGTTTAGAAAAACGGAAACTTTTAATTAATAGTATGTACAGATGCAGTATTCTTCTTTCATAATAATGTTTTAAATATCGCCCCCCAGGCCCCTTATAACGCAGCAACGCGCATCGGGTGCGGTTAGTTGTTTTATAAAATTATATATCAGATCATTTGCGCATGTGCGACAATTTCTTAAAAATTATTTAAAATGTATTCAAAATGTACTAAACTTGTAAGTTGCAGAAATTTGCCAACTGCTTTTTGTTTGTTTACCTTTTGAGTACAGCTTAAATAATTATAAAAAAAGTTGTGGCGCATGCGTAAATTATGTGCCCATAATTAAAATTAAAGTGATTAAAATCCTTTTTGGCAGAGATCTGTTAATCATTTGAAAGTTATTTTTTTGTAGTTTCAGAATCGTGTTTCCAGCACTTTTCACTGTTATTATTTGGAGTTTTGCTTACGGTGGCGTTTTTGCTTCAAATACCCTATAAAATACATGCAGAAATTTGTAAATTCTTTAGAATCTCTAACTTATTAACAATTTGAAATGATACAATGGGCGAGTTCTACCTGAAGGCAAGTCGTAAATAGTATCTAACATCTTTCACACTCAGAATATTACTTTCCAAATATATCTCTGGTTTATAAAATAGTGCACTTAGTCTACAACTATCCAAAAAAATGTAATATTGCATTTCTTTTAACTCGGCTGGGTGTCGTTCCAGACCAGCTTACGGTATTATCAAACTTAGAAAGATGGGGTTTTCACCATTCGTTGGTCCGAAAATTAACGTATCGTTATATTTAAAAGAATCATGCTAGCCGTGACTGCAAGATTTTAATAAATTGATTATCCATACCTAGTAAGATTTTAAGTTAAAATATATCGGTAATGTAACAAAAAAGTACATTTTTCAAGCTTAATCAAACGGTCAAAACCTCATCTTTCCGCAACGTGGACTTGAATGTGCAATTTTTATTTAAACGATACGACGTAGACTATATGTTTTGTTAGCAAGGTGACTTGGTTTGATGCAAATTTTAATTGAAATTCTTCTTTGAAATGCCATAAGACCAGTACGGGACTTTTCCATCTTAGACTGGACACCCTGCCTAGTTTTCGTTAATAGTCCTAAACGATGCTTTAGGACCTCTTCTTAACTAACTTTCTCCAACCATTAATTAACGAAGAAGTTAGAGAAAAGCCTTACTTTAGATGTACTTACTTTTGATAAACTCTGTATAGTACTGCTTCAAAGTTGTTAAGTAGTTCTGTGAGAAGTTGACCTGCACATATAACGTTTATAAAACTCTGTTTATTACCCACAAAAAACTTGGACGCAGTGGACTTACATACAATTGAGATTTCGTAGAAGATGTTAATATTGTTTCCTCCATAGTTTTCGATATCTTAACCAAATGTTAAAAATGTTAAAAAATCATACAAGGACATGGTACGACAATAGACAATAGCTTATCTCTATTTGAAACAGAATTAAAATGCGATTTGCTTTATTTTATTAAATTTTGGGTTAGATACGTGGATAATATAATGTGTTTTTCATCTTTAATACTACAATTTGTAGTACTGGAAATTCTAAATTTACACGCACTTCCTCTCTTATGATATACCCCGGTGTTTTCGTATCATCCTTCAACCCCCATATAACACCACATTTTTCAATAATTTATCAAATAGCAGTTTCTTTTTCACTAGATCCATTCCAAACCACCTATCCCCCACACTCCACAACTGTCATTACTTTATTTCCCTTTCTCGCCCTTCCCTTTATATGTTCCCCATCATTATTGTCCTGTCTCATCGTATAACTTAGGTATGTGAATTCCTTCACCTTCTGCACTTCACCCTCCCCCATTTCCCTTTTCCCCGTCCCTGTCTGAATACCAGTATCTTTTTTTTCTTCGTGTTCACTTCTAGTACCTTCATTTTCATATATCTTTCCAACGTCTTCTCCATCTCCTTGATTTCCCTTTCCTCCTTGGCCATCACCACTATATTGTCTGCGTACGCCAGCGGCCACACCTTTAATTTCTCTACCACTAACTCTACTATCAGCTGCCCTCTTAATGTTTCCTCCAGATCCCCCGTATATATCGGGCTTAGTGGGAATCTCTATCTCAGTCCCATCTTTGTGACGAATTCCTCGATCATCTCACCATTCGCTCTCACTCTACCCCTCGTTTCCTCATATATCTACCCCATCCTGATCACTGTGTCGAACGCCGCTTTTCAGTCCACGAATTCTTCTTCTTCCCTTCCTTAACCCCGCCTGTCCATCTGGCAGCAGTTTCTTTCCCTCTATCTCCTTTTGTTGCCCTTCTTCTAGCACAGCTGCATATATTGTGTATGCTGTGTTTAATAATGTCACTCCCCTGTAATTTATCACTTCTTTTCTGTCCCCTTTTTTGTACACCGGACATATAACACCTTCCCTTCATTTCCCCGGGAAGCCCTCCCCTCCCCATGTTTTGTTAATTATTTCCGTCATCCTTTTTGCTGCCTTATCTCCTCCATATACCCACTCCTCTCCTTGTATCCAGTCTTCTCCTGCTGCTTTACTTTTTTTAACTTCAATTAAAATTTGGTATAGAAAATTTTAGTATAGATAAGTATGTTCAGTTCAGTCTATGGTTCTAGATCTACAGTAAAAGAAATTATGAAAAAGGAACTTAAATTAAAGCCATACAAAATGCAGATTTTACAAGAAAAGGAATTAAATTATTTTCGAAAAAGGGTGATTTTCGCCAGACGATTAAAAATTTAGTAAGTCACAATATACATTTCTTGGAAAAATTTATAATATCAGACGAAGCCACTTTTCATCCGAATGAGAAAGTAAACAATCATAACTATAAGTTTTCGGCCACAGAAAATCCTCGACAGTTTGAAGAACACGTTAGAGATCCGACGAAAGTCACGAAAAAATACATGGTTCATTTCTTTTCAAGCACCAATTGTAACGTCTTTCACGTATGTTGACATGCTTGAAATTTTTTTTACCCCCAGTTGCAACAAGAAAAATCTACACCCCACAATGCTCACATTACCAGGGGTTCACTGATTAACGTTTTTGAAAACAACTTTCTTTCCATAGGCCACCTTTCAAAAAATAGAATTTAAATAGTATTCTTAATCTATCTGCAGTCAATTATTCCGGAGACCTATAAATTCTTTATTTTTAGTAAAAAACATAATTTATGTTTCATTTTCTGAAACGGGAAAGATTGAACTTATTACGGGCGAAAATGGTAGTAGAATCGGAAGTATCAGTGGAATAAATGGCGTGGGCGTGTTATTAATTTTGCCATTAGGATAGCTCGTAATACATAAGACACAATAGGGGAAAGTCATAAATTAAATAGAGTAGAATAATTAAACGGGCGCCAGATTGCTTATAATCTACAGTATCGTGGTCTAAATACATATATGCGAGTATTCCACAGCTAAGTTCAAAACAAACAAAACATTTGTTTACCTGACGTCTCATAAAATCAAGTTAATCGGTAAATTGAAATCCTAGATCCCCGTTTCCTGAATAGCTTCAAAATATTTGAACGTAATCATAATAAAATGACGTGCTAATCGACCAACTGATCTGTCATCAACCTTATTTATACTACTTTTACGTTACGTTAGATCTTTATATCTTAAAATAAAATTATAAAAATAGCAAATAATCTGATAGAGAAAACTCTCACACACTGTTACGTTAAAATAAAAAAAAGTAAACGTTCCAGCTGTAAGGTTGTGTAAATAAAATAATTCCATGAAAAATGCACCACTCAGTAACTTGAATGGAATCCAATTATCTTACCCTTTCAATTCAGTAGTACGTAAATAATAACGCCGTGAAGAAGGAATGACTTCACATATAATCTTACACTCAATAACGAAATAACACGCTCAAATTAATTAACAGTGTTCATGTATTATAATAATAATAAAAGGAAAACAATCAGAATATCGGTACAGCTATCGTCAACCCAGAAACAAATACATTAATTTAATAGCTTTTCATCTGGTTTACTATATACAAACATTAATTTATTTACAGAACGTTCTTTGACTTTTATATATACAAAATTTATTATAGCGATATTTATATTTACAGCAATCTTTTATCTGCCCGAACAACTATGGACGCGGATGTACTTTCATGATGCACAAATAAATTTACCAAACTCTACGATATCACAATCCGCTTAACGCGATTTTAACCCAAAACTGAGGAAATAGCACTAAAATCAACACTAATCCTCATCAATAAACACGAAAATGTCACTTTTGACCAACGAATAATAACACAAAAAAAGTTCCCGAGATGATTGAATTGTTTTCAGATCTACACAAGGTGAATGGGAAAATTCCCCCACGGTAGCTTGAAGTAACCCGGGTGAACGTAATTAAATTCTGTGCGCTCAACGCTTACATCACATGCTCAGCGTTCAATCACTTTCTTCTACAGCCTAACTTTAACTAACTAAAAGCCACACCAAACGTCTTACCCCCACTCTAAAATCACGTCAATCTTCTATACTAAAATTGCATAATAGGCATTTCCCAGAAAAAAAAACAGACTTGATATCTAGAATCGAGACGCACACATCCTGCTTTTCAATCAGAAACCCTGTTACCCAAACAAATTTTTTATACTCTCACCAATAACAATTCAGTATATGCAGAACTACTTAAACGTGACTGAACCTTTCGTTATCCACCATGATAATACAAACAAATTTATACCCATATTAGGTTTCTTAAAACCTTGCTTCACCCTAAATGAAACTTGATTCCTTTTTGTCGAAGCTGCCATAACAAACTTTATAATAAACATTCCCGGTGACGTTTTAATTTTAAGATTCTACGTATAGCATTTTAAATATCTTAATTTTTTTTAATAATTGTGAACCTGAACAGGCTAATATCAAAGAAAAATCTACTACAAACTTCATCCACACGTGACAAACGTAAGAATATTACAAAACATACAGGGTGTTCCCGAAAATCGCACATTTTATTTTCGGTATAACAAGAGATAGTAACTGTTAAATATTTGATTTTTTCTTTGGTATTTATAGCAACCGTTGTGTTGTCTTTGTAATGTCATTATTAAAAAAAATGGCTTTTGTGTTCTTTAAATTGTATCACTGTGTTCACTAATTCAATCAAATTAACATTCTGTAATAAAAGGTTATGGGCCCATGTCAAATCAGTTTTGAATAAAAACAGTAATTAAAGCCCTAAATTTTATATAACTACTGAAAAGCAAAATGGAAACGGATTTATTTAAAATTGAAACACGAGAAAGTCAACAAAAGTGGGACCAATGAAATTTTTTATTAAAATATATTTAAAATCATCTGACATTTATGATGTGGTATCAGGTGAGAAGGTAAAGCCAGTGTTGTCGGAAAGTGATCCAGATTCAAATACGCAGAAACTTTATGAAACAAATTTAGTTCGATGCATGAAAGGAGATACAAAGCACAAAGAATGATTGCATCATCAATAAGTCAACAGGTATTGGTGAACATAATTAATTGTGATACGGCCTAGGAACTGTGGGATAAACTATATGCAGTTTATGAACGAAAATCAGATGAAAGTCTTCACCTTATACAGCAGAAATTTTATAAATATGTCAAGGATACTGCAGATAATATGGCGACACACATTTCAAAACTAGAAGATAATTGATATCAAAGGAAACTGCTGGGTGAACCTACATCAGAATCAATGATGATGGCAAAAATTTTGATGACACTTCCAGTTAGTTACAAGTACTTTCAGCCCTAAAAAAATACAAATTTAAAAAGTTTAACAACGCGGTTGTTGGTGGAAGAATCTAGGCTTGCATCCGGAGAATACCACTGCTTAGTTGTAAATAAAGGTGATATGCAAAAGCAACTTAAGGGTTTCAATAAACAAACAGAAAAATACAAGCCAGAAAATTGCTTAATTTGTAAGAAACCTGGACATTGGAAGAACGATTGTTATTTCAGGAATAAAACTAAAAACAATAAAAATAACAACGACAAGTGAATCATGGTTTTTGGATTCGGGGGCCAGTGACATATGACAGATTTGAATGGATGGTCGAATATAGCCAGTTTGATACTCCTACAGATGTCAGCATTGGTGACGGACAAAATGTAGAGGCTTTAGGCAAGGGAAATATAAATATCATGTCATTTGCCAATGGTAACTGGGTTAAAAAAACACATCAAATGTGTTCTATATTCCTAAAATAAAACTAAATCTATTTTCGGCTGGAGCAGTAATGGATAAAGGATTTACGATGACTACGGATAACAAAAAATGCGAATTATGGAAAGACAATTAAGTTGTTGCTATAGGTCACAGAGAAGCAAAGTTCTTCTTCTTCTTCTTCCATCTTCTGAATAGGAATATTGCCTGTTTTTTCCATTTCCCTGGTTCATAGATCGTCGTTCCGTCTTTTTCTTGAGCGTCCTATAGGTCTTCTTCCGTTCGGCGACTTGTCTCTGGCGATTCTTAGTACCGCGTCATCTGCCATCCTTTCTACATGTTGATCCTATTTCCATTTTCTACCTTTTATCCACTGGTTGATGTTTTCTACGTTACACGTGCGTCTTATCTCTTCATTCCTTACTCCATTTTTTAATGTCTTGTTTGTTGCTCTCCTTGGTATTTTCATTTTCGCTGATTCCAACATTCTTTGAGTGACGCTTATATCAGGTCTTGTTTCGGATGTGTAAGTCATTATTGATCATATTACACTTTTATATATTCTTGCTTTGGTTTCAACAGAGAGGAATTTGTTTCTAAATATAGTATCGTTTAGGCATCCCGCTGTACGATTCACTTTGCTTATTTCGTGTTTTATTTCTCCTTCGATTTTCCCATCACTAGATATTTTTATGCCTAAGTAGTCGACCTCCATTACTTGTTTTATTGGTTTATCTCCGACTACCAACTTGAACCTTGTCGGCTCCTTCGCTATTACTACCATTTTGGCTTTCTCGATGGAGATTGGCATATTATATTGTTTTGCTCTTGTGTAAAACTCATGTAGCAGCTTTTGTAGATTATTCTCTTCAGCTATTATACTTGCTTCCGTCGTCAGCATAATATATAATTTTTAGCTCTCGGTTCTCCATTCTGCCATTTTGTACCGCTTTATTTTTTTGACTTTCTTTATAATTTCATCCATAATAATATTAAATAAAAGAGGACTTAAAGAGCCTCCCTGCCTAATACCTAACTCGTAATTAATTGCTTCTGTGATTCCTTCTGTAAACTTTGCAACTAGTTTATTGTATTTGTATATATCTTCGATAGTTTTGATTATGTCTAATGGAATGTTCCTGTTATACAGTAGGAGAATCACATTTTCCATTTGTACATTATCGAAAGCTTTCTTTAAACCTATCAGGTATAGGTATGCTGGTATGTTGTACTTTATGGATTTTTCTTTTACTTGTCTTATAATGAATACGGCATCGGTGCATG
Organism: Vesta saturnalis; assembly: GCA_036346205.1. Classification (NCBI taxonomy): domain Eukaryota; kingdom Metazoa; phylum Arthropoda; class Insecta; order Coleoptera; family Lampyridae; genus Vesta; species Vesta saturnalis. The sequence continues at coordinate 2,510,115 of JARFJB010001714.1, forward strand.
ACCGACCAGTTCGAAATCCTAGATGATCTTCAAATTGTATTTTCTCATTAATTTTTCTTGTTCTTAGTTTCAGCGTGCTTCTATAGTGATTCGGATCTCCCCTTTCTTGTGCACTAATATAATGAGGGCTATTCTCCATTCGTCTGGGATTCTACTCCATCTTATAATCTTCTGTATAAGCTTTTTGAGTGTTTTAACCAGCGGGTATCCCCCATATTCCAGTACTTCGTCCGTATTTGACCTTGGCCGGCAGATGTACGTTTTTTAGTATTCCCAGTCCTTCTATTTACATCATCTTCTGTTATAATGGTGTCTTCATTTACCTTTATGTCCGATGTTTGTGGCATTGTAATTCCCTGTTCACTTGTATATAGTGTTGTCAGGTATGGTACCCACCTTTCTTTCTTAATATGTGTATATTCTATTAATTCTTTTATCTCACCTCCTTGCTATCTTATGAACCGCCATATCTGTTTCTGCTGACTATGGTTATATAAGTTAATATTTAGAATAATAAAATCAGATAAAAATCATGTGTCAAACTGCAATATTTCAGTTAACAATAGTTTAATATTATGGTATGAGCATCTGAGTCACCAGAACATAAGATACGTTAAGGACTTTGAAAAAGAATGAACTGACACTAACGGATGATGGAGACTTCTTTGGCGATGCTTGTGCTCACGGAAAGATTGATAGGATGCCATTTTGTGCAAACGAAACAATATCTCAAGAATGGGAAAATTATATACTCAGATGTGTGCGGAACTGTGGAACAAAAATCGATCCGTGGTTCGCCGATACTTTTTATTATTTAAGGATGACTACTCACATTACCGTACCGTACATTTTTGTTACATAAATCAAGGTTAAGGCTAAATTAAGACAGTATTTACAACGTGCAAGTAAAAACCTTGGATTGAATATTAGAATTTTTAGAAGTGTAGATGAAATATTAAAGAAACATGTAATATGTCATCAAACAACAATTGCATACACTCCTGAACAAAATTGATCGGCACAAAGAGAGATGCGCACAATTCTTGAGACCGCACGATCCATGCTTCATGGTAACAACCTACTTAAGAACTTATCCTTACAACTCATGGCACAAATCAGAACCAAAAGTAGAACATTTTACAGTTCTTGGTGTTGAAGTTTTTACTCATCCCAAATGAAAAAAGACAAAAATGGGACGCAGTGGGACAACTTGGATTATTTGTAGGATACGGAGAAGACACTATGGGATATCGTATCTATATACCGCATATAAATAAAGTGGAAATATGCAGAGCTGTTATTTTCAAAAATCAAGTTGAAGTAAAAGCGTCTGTTGATGACAACAGAAAATAAAAAGAAAAATGTGTACCTTGAAATGACTAATGAAAATGAAACATTAAACAACATCAAAGATACTTTCAACATTACTTCAGATAATGAATCGAAAAAGAAAATGACTCTTCTAATAAAAAATGAACTCCGAGATAGATTACAGGTAAAAAAATCTTCCAGATTTTTTAATTTATCGGAAAAATTTAATTGCTGACGGTCATGAACTAATAACTTATGAAGAAGCTACTAATAGTGGGGACTATAAGAAATGGATAAAATCTATGGATAAAGAAATGAATTCCTTGCATTAAAATAAAACGTAGATTTTAACTGATTTACCTGACGGACGCAACAAATGGGTGTACAGAATAAAAGGAGGAACTGGAAATAAAATTACTAAATTCAAATCCAGACTAGTAGCCTAGTAGTTAAGAGGTTTTCACAACATTTATTCCGTTAGTACGGTTTACGTTTATTTGTTTTAGATTGTTAATTGCATCAATAAAAACTTAAAATGATTTCAGTTCGATGTACGCGTTTCTAAATAGTGACTTGAAAGTACAAATATATATGGATCAGCCAATTGGATATGACGATGGTAGCGGTGGAGTATGCAACTTATTCAAAAGCTTATATGGTCGTAAACAATCGTCGCGCAGTTGGAATACAAAAATAACAGATATTTTTGAAATATATGGCCTCAAAGTTAATCAAGCAGATCCACGTGTTTTCATAAAAAATAGTAAGACTGGCTAATTAATACCTACAAATCCGTAAAACACCCTCGGCCAAATATAATTGCAAACTGTATACTAATGTTTTTAAAAAAGTTTTTACAAACGCAAAAAAAAAATGCATTCGAATGACGTTATTATAAATTCAGCTAATGCAGCTAAAGCAACTTGGCAATTGATTAATAGTAACTTAAATAGGTGGATTCATAAACTGTCATATATATCGCTAAATGTAGATAATGTAATTGATAACCCTCAAGAAGTTGCGAGTCGATTTAACGAATATTTTGTATCTTTAGCACGAGAAAGTATAAAAATAATTCCTAAAAAGTATGATTTTACTATACTCCGTTTACCGAAAAGAAATAGTTAAGCTCCTCCCCAAAAATCCCTCATTCTTAAATGCAGCTTTGTTATTGGTCGCATTTTTAAAACCCGGAACACAATTACTTGCCTTCAACTGTTGTAGTTTGTCACCCTGTGGGTAAATTTTAAGGGGTCAGATCAGTTGGCTTTGTTCAATTTTTTTTAAATTTCGACTTAAAAGAGTGTAAATTTTTGCGATTTTTTTTATTACCTTTTTTTTGGGTTCCGAGATATTTATGAATGGAAATTTTTATTTGTAAAATCACGTTTCATTCACAGGTGACAATTAGAGTATTATTAGATTAGTTTTTGTTAGAATAAATGTTCTCGTTATTTTTTTTATATTAGTGTATTTGTAAATAGGATAGTTTGGTAAAAATAAATTTCGTATTTTAATTTGGTTAAATCAAGTTGGGACTGCGTCATACAAAAAATTGAATGAAAAAAAGTATTCAGATATTACATTGTAAGGTACATCCTTTGCAGTTCTAGTTAGCCGCCAGATAGGCACCGTTCCGATTGATAAGAGTTTAAATATCAAATTTCTCAGATAAGATTTCGAGAAGAAAGGCTTGCTGACAAAGCAATCTCTCCCGACGTTTTTCGAACTTAGGCTACGTGTATGCGCGGAATGGTATATTTAAGTCTTTGTGCAAATTAGAGTGGAGATGGTTGAAAAAACAATGTGGAGGTTAATGAATAATTATGGCCAGTCTAGTTAGGAATGTAGTACTAGACTCACGCGCAATATCCGCAAAAGGGGTAGTTAAGTAGAGGTTGCAAGGAGTTAAGCAGACTTGGGGTTGTATCGAGTTATCGGAGAAAATGATCTCCGTTTCCAATAAAAGGGATAATATATTGGCTCACCACATCCTAAGCTATTCTTTTGGTTATATATTGTTCGCCATAGTGACATATATTTCGACGTAGAAGTGGTTTTCGTGTTTTTTATGAAGTGCTTAGCCTTGTTCTATGGACCTGCTGTTTCGCAACTTGTGTTTTTTTTTGGGGATTAAAGTATATTACCGATATCAAACAAACTACAAACTGCTATAAAAAAAATATTTTCGTTTTTTGTCATTTTAAAATTAATAAGTGATAGTACTTGTACATAGTAGCGTAATCGAAGTTTTATGGAAGTTTTAAGTATTAGCGCAATTGCAAACAATTGTAATATCATTTAAATCTATGGGAAGGAAGATTCACGATTTAAGTTATGCTGGAAGAAGCTAGTGTTTACGATTTTAAATTTATTTGAGTGTTTTTTTTTAATTAGATTACCGTTCGATCAGTTAATTTTGGGTTAGTTAAGCTAATAATTTCTGACGTAGGTTTATCGAAATATTAAGTAAGTTTTAGGTATTATTTCGCATTTTGCGGTTTTTATATTTAAAGCTTAAGATTTTATTGAAGTTTAGGTGAACCTGGCGTTGATATTATTGGAGTAGAATTTGTAGAAGTAGTAGATTTTTGAGTGAACGTGTTGGTTTCCTGTTAGACCAATACAACATCAGTTCATGACGTTTTCCCGCTATAAATGATTTTAACTTTATCTACCGATTTTGACGATTTTTGGAGTTGCTACGAGTGCCTTTTACGATCTTTACGTAAGAACCACGCCCACACCACAGAGGTATGCCCTGGCACAAATTGACTTTACGGCTGGATCCTATAGTGAGTATTTAGCCTGTAACAGGATGGCGTACCTAACAGAACAGACGTCTCTAATTCTGTTTTATTCAATATCATACAGTTTAACTGTTTTATGCTCTCTGTTTTTTAGAATAAAGTAAAGTGTGTTTTGCAACCGTATCTTATTCTAAACGTAGTATATAACCCTATCGTCCTTATAAAAGGATGCCATATTTTGAACTAATCCAAAACTTCAAATATTTTTAAACTATTCTTGTGTTCTTTATTTTATATAATTAAAAACAATTAAAAAAAAATAGTATGTGATGAATCTTTGTTTGTACCCAAGTCCATCTGCAATTTCCAAACTTTGCTCTACTGTAATGATTTGCAGGCTCTTGTACTTTTTTAATATGTTCTGACGTCGTATTTTTTCAAGTAATAAATAATTTGGAACTTCTGCTGTGTGTTAAAGTGCCAATACTAAAAGCATGACACTTTGTAATTTAGTCTTGACAAGGAGACATTTCAATCTGAGGTTTTCAAGTTTTCCGTTTTTATAATTTTGTTGGTGTAAAACTGGCCGCTGCTTACATTGGGCAAAATTTAGTGGGAGGTGCTATTTCTCTTGGGTAAACAGATTTTAGAGATTCAGCATCACCACAGAATTCGTTCTTTTTGTCACCCGTAACAAGAAACGAGCTATATACCGTAGTAAGTAAGACAGACGCGTGAGGCTGCGATGATATCCCTATTAAAATTTACAGAGAAGTTTTTGATCGGACGGTAAAGTTGCGAAAATAAAAAAAAAGGAGATCCGTACCCTTTTTCAAAAATAGTTGAATCCGTTTTAGAAAATAGGTTGATTTCTTTCTTTGAATCCCATAACCTTTTCAATAAGTTACAGTTTTAGACTAAATAAGCCAACAGACACAACTTTGTAAACCCTGCTGTTATATCCACGATGCACATAATAAGGGTAAGGTGGTGGAATCCATAAATTGCAATATATCCAAAGCCTTTGACGCGGTTTATCACGGTTTGTTCATGGTCAAAACTTTACAATTATGTTATTAGAGGGGTTGCCTTAAAATTGTTAAAATAATTTATAATTGAACGGATCAATATGTTGCAAGTGAAAAAATTCGGGAGTTCGGGAGAAATAATAGAGGCAACGTAAGCGTTAAGATTAATAGAATATGGGGTGCCCCAAACCTCTATCCTTGGTCCCATACTTTCTATAATATTTATTAATGACCTGCCAATTAATTTTACATCTCTGTGTAACGTCTTAAGTTACGCAGACGACACTGACGTAACCATTGGTTACATAAATGATGATCTGGAAAGTTATCTAAATTACATAATGAAAACGGTAGTAAACTGGTTTAATGCAAATAAACCCCTTAATAAACGTAGATGAAACAACAATTTTAATATATAGCAAAAACCCAACAGTTAGTATTGACTGCTGTAATTTCTTGGGGGTTACTTTAGATCGAAAATTTAACAGCTGGCATCACGTAGAAAATCTAAAATTAATGCTACTCAGTTACGATGTAAAAGAATTTGTGACCAAAAGGCGTCACTCACTGTTTGAATCAAAGGTAAGGTACGGCATCATTTTGTAGGGAAATGAAAATAAAAAATTAATTAATGATGTAATTAAAAATTGTTATTAATTTTATTAAATACATAAATCAAAGGTTTACCTCGAGTAGGATTGAACCGACGCCATATACTTTGCTAGAGTACCACTCTAACCAACTGAGCTATCGAGACACAAATCTCAATCGATGTAAATCTTGTCTTTATGTATATATATATATATATATATATATATATATATATATATATATATATATATATATATATATATATATATATATATTAAAATTATTATTAATTTTATTAAATACATAAATAAAAAGGGATTTGAACCTACGACATGTGCTTTACTAGAGTACCGCTCTAACCAACTGAGCTATCGAGACACAAACCCCAATAACTCATAATAATTAATGATGTACTTAAGATACAAAAAAAAACCATTCGTACAATGTTCTCATTAAGAAAACGAGACTCATGCAACTTATTCTTTGAAAAACATGGCATTAAAACTATTTATGTCTTATATATCCTGGAATGTCTGTTTTATTTTCAAAAATACATCTCAATTCTCTCTAAATTTCGATCATCACTCGTACAACACGAGATTCAAAAATAATTTTACTTTAGTCGTCGAAACAATAGAGTACATGGCACCTCATATTTACAAATAACATATAAAGTGTATATTTGTTAGATGATTTTTTTGTCAATGTTGCATGTAGTTTGTTCAAAGTTTGTTACATGTTAAAGAATTTAAATACCATTAGGTGGTATCTATATTTTATATATTTGTATATCTCTATTATTTTAATTATTACGTATATTTTCGCCAAACACCATAAATAAATAAATCTATCTATATATTTAGTTGTGGCTCTTTATGTTGATGACGGTTTAGTGGCTCCATTAGATGAAAACGTGGAAAATGAACTCCTGCAAAATTTGGAAAAAGAATTTTGTGAATTACATTACTTTTTAGGATTAGAGATACGTCCTTTAAATAAAATATCAATATTTATTAATCAGAATACATACACCAAGAAAATTTTGAACGAATTTAACATGGAAAATTCAAATGGAGCTTCAATTCCGGCAGACATCATTTTACAAGTTCACATATTCATGGACAGGATAAAGTAACAACTAATGTTCTATATAGGGAAGCTGTTGGTAGTGTTAATGTATTTATCAACTACAACTAGGTCTGGTATTGCATATGTAATGAGTATTGTCAGTAGTTCAGTGGTTACTTAGAAAAGCCAACTAACATTTTCTGGGAGGCAGTAGAAAAAAATATTTAAATACATCGAATCGACATTCAATTATGGTATTTTATTTGAAAAGAAGCGTCTATGGGATTGATTGGATTTAGTGATGCCGACTATGCGTGTGACATTGATACACGCCGTTCAATGACTGGTTTCTCGTTCAAATTTGGTTCAGTAGTTAAATCGTGGGATTCACAAGGCCAAAAAACTGTAGCATTATCTACGGTTGAGTCAGAATACCTGGCTGCGTGTCTTGCTGCCAAGGAATTCATTTGGATCAAGTTATTAATGTAGGAACTACTATCAGAACCTATATGGTTTTCACAATTATATATAAATAATCAAAGCGCTATTAGATTAATCAAAAACCCAGAGTTTTACAAACGCACCAAACATGTAGATATTAAACATCATTTTATTAGGGAAAAATACAATATGCGAAATTTTGCATATTGAAAGTGTTGATCAAGTCGCAAATATTTTTACAAAGCCGTTGCCGAGAGTTCAATTATTGGCAAAAGTATCAAATGAACAATTTCCGAAAATCCAAACCCTTCAGTGAAAATCGAATTATGTAATTAAAAGTTGCATTAATTTGAGTAAATGTTTTGTGTAATTAAGTATGAACTCTTGCACCCGGATCATTATATTTGATAGGAAATATTAATTATTCCATTCTATGAATTTTGTTGAAAACGTACCGAACACCTTAACTTAGAAGCAAAAAATCAAGCCTCGAAATACTTATAAAACATGTTGAAGACATATTCCACCTACCAAGTGATCACCTGACGTTCACTAGTAAAGTAAAATGACAGACGAACAGCCCGTGTATACGAAATCCTACAGATACCCGTACATACATAAACAAGAAGTAAACAAACATATCGAAAAAATGCTACAAGACGAAATTATCCGACCCTCACAGTCTCCCTGGAGTTCGCCTGTTTGGATCGTTCAAAAGAAACAGGACGCCAGCGGAATACAAAAATGGTGAGTAGTAGTAGAATATAGAAAAGTCAACGAAAAAACGATACACAACTGCTATCCACTACCTAATATCACCGATATTCTGGATAAACCTGGACGCTGTCAGTAATTTACAACGCTAGACTTGGCATCAGGATTCCGTCCAATAAAAATGGTCGAAAAATCAAGATCTAAAACAGCTTTTAATGTAGAAGGAGGATATTTTGAATACGTTCGAATGTCCTTCAGATTGAAAGACGCTCCTGCAACTTTCCAAAGGATAATGGAAGAGCTGCTCAAAGATCTACGAAATAAAATCTGCTTGGTATACATGGATAACATTACCATCTTTTCTACATCTCTGCAAGAACACATTAGTAACCTACAACTGGCATTTAAAACACAACCAGACGCAGGACTTAAAATACAGCTATAAAAATCAGAATTCCTTCAAAAACCATTAGAATTCTTAGGTCATCTCGTTACACCCGAAATTATCCCACCCAATAATAAAAAGGTGCCATTCAAAAATTCCCTATACCCATCCTTAGGACTCATAGGATATTATAGAAAATTTATTAAAAATTTCGCGAAACTGACTAAACCTCTAACAATATGTTTAAAGAAAGGTTCCAAAGTGAAACACCGCCCAATTCGTTGAAAGATTTGAATTATGCAAAAAAAAATTCTGATGTACGACCTGATTATACAATATCCCGACGTCAATAAACCACTTACGCATCAAATTTTGCTATAGGAACCGTCTTACCGCAAGCCCCAATTGGCAAAGATCTCTTCATCGCGTACGCCTTTAGAACATTGAACCCTTATGAATCAAACTACCTAAAAGGAATTACTTGCGATAGTATGGGCAGTAAACTACTTTCGCCCACACCTCTATGGCACGAAATTCAATTATGAAGCGACCACATGCCCCATCAGTGTATTTTCGCTCATGGAACCTAATTCGAAATTGGTTCGTGAGCGACTAAAGTTGGAAGAGTATGATTACATCATTTACAAAAAAGGTAAACTAAACACGAATGCAGATGCTTTATGTAGAATAGAAATTAACTCTGCGGAAACGTTCACAGAGGAAGATGTAACTTCCTTAATTAATAAAGAAATTTGTGGGCCCACACCCGAAAATGATGAGGTATCCTACGAACATAACTCACCCACATCACGAAATCTACAAAACTACGGACTAAGTGACAAAGAAGAAGACGACAAAACTATCCACACAAGTCTAGAGAACTCCTTACTGCCTGTCCAACTAGGACACGTAAAGTTAATAACTTTTAAATACGCGTTCCTACACCATATTAACCTCACCCAGTTTCTGGAATTATCATCAAAAATAAATATACAATTAACCACTTTCAAAGCCTTGCTCTAAAACAAAAGAATCATTTACCTAATAACTTACAACGTAGAATACTTATGGCAGTATTAGATAAACTTACTCTTCAAGACACAAACAGTTTATGGAAAACTTATCCAAATGGCTATTCGTGAACACTTGATTTAGATGAGGAAAACGCGTTGATAAATATTTGAAACCCTTAACCAAAACGACCAAAGTTTACTTATTCGGATGTTTAAACAATGACAACCTTATTCACATTTTATTAAACATTTTGAAGAACTTTTGGAAAATCAAGTCACTTCACAAAATCAGGTAACTAAACTAAAAAATAACTTAAACGAGTTGTTAAATCATGAAAAAGCTTTCTCATTGGTTAAGTTAATTGACACTCTTAAGACCTACAAACAATTCAAAGTCATGTTGATAATATAGAAACTACAATACCTTTTTCGTAACCTAACATTTTGAACAATTCTGTTATAAAACCTACAACATTAAAAACTATAATATTCAAGTTAAGCATACATTTTTGAAAAACCCCTTTGTTTCGAAGATACAGGCTGAACAAAACTTGCGACAACCATATTCGATATTTGTTGCAATCGACCCTTTTTTTACTATCGCTAAATCGACTTATTAGCTCATCTTACAACGTTTGGTCACGTTTAGTCAAGATCGGCCAGGATCTCTGGATGTCTCTCTCCCCTCTTCCCTCTTCTCACCACCTCCCTCCTCTATCCTCCCTCCCCCTGACTCTCTACTCTTAGCTGCATATTACAAAGATATAAAAATACCTAGATATAGACCTTAAGCATATCGATTAATTATGTTCTATGCAATTTTTTGATACGACGCGTAATTTAGCTAATAGAGTTCGGCAGCCAATGACGAGGAGATAAAGTTTTTCAAAAATCATCACAGGACAAGATATTCTTAGAATAGGCCAAGAAATAACCCCTTGAATTGTTGACGCATGTTTACCTAACACCCTGCATACATACTTTCAAATTTATCCCGGACCTATCTCTAACCTTGCAATTATTCCCGATCAACCCTTCCTTTTGCTCAACCTGAGACTTTTGGAAGACAAACGAAGATTGCCTAAAAAAGAAAACTTCGACTCTTGTCAACAAGTTCACTTACATAGGTATCAACCATGTCTAGCTGACATCTTAATGAAATGCCAAAATAGTTGCCAAGATTCAACTAATCGAAAACATCATAAGACAAGTAAACTCTCATCAAGTAATCCCTGTTATATATATATATATATATATATATATATATATATATATATATATTAGTTAAAATAATAAAACCATCTATCCTGACACTTGGAAATTGCCACACGAAGATTGATGAAAAAACCTTTCAACTCGAAGGGAACATACATGACGATCTCGTCTTCGAGCTTCCGAAGTTAAGCCTTACCTACAAAGGCACAGATTCAAAATCGCCATTAGTGAAATTAAAAACCCTTAATAGTGATAGTGTAAAACAATTACAACAATGGTTCAAAATTTAAAAACACCCGTATTGGAAGTGCCCAGTAATCACGAATGGATAAACGTATGAAACAAAATAAAAAGGTTAAAATAGTAAACAATACTAATTTTATTTTGTAGTATGCTCATGCTTGTGGTTAGTACTTACTTATTTAGTTCAGGAGTCCTTCTACTCTTCAGCCCTGGCCAACACAATACTAAAAATGAGAACCCCTCATTTATCGATTTTAAGGAGGGAGGAATTACGTAATTAAAAGCTACCTGTATTAATTTAAATAAATGTTTTGTATAATTAATTATGAACTCCTGCACCTGGATCATCATTATGTTTGATAGGGAATATTAATTATTCCATTCTATGAATTCTATTTAAAATGACGAACTATTTAGTGACCCCGGATTTATATTTTATTTAGAGAACGAAATTAATTAATATTTTAGGAAAACTTTAATCATATTAAGGATCATTAAATATTTTCTTCTTAGAAAATTCAGTTCAATCACCACTGTAATGGAACGCCATTTTTGTTTGGTAACTATTCATTAGTATTAAGTGTTAGCAAAGTTATTTTTTTGTAGTTCAGTTTTGTAGAACAAGAATTAATAATAAATATTACACATCGAGATTAATTATACATATCATTACCGCAACTTTCTATATTTTCCAATTTCAACGTTTATTTATTTTATTTTTTTTAGTGTGCAAATAATTAAATATTTAAAATTTTCAAATTTTTTTGTATGGCAATGTAGATTACATAAAAGAATAGATAAAATTCCTTTCATTTACACTGTGGTTACTGCGTTACCTATTTCGGAGTATAACATTGTATTTTAAATGTAAGCACAAAATAAATTATATCATTGTCTTATAATTAACTAGTATTATGTATTATACATTCAGTTTCTATTAACCTACGATGTCAAAAACAGATTTCTCAACTTCATTCCGATTATGTAAGGGGATGTTCCATGATAAACTCAAGATAAAGCCTGAAGAACATACGTCTGCATGCGTAGTGTTGGCGTTATGTATATTATAGGCGTGTCTACTATATTTCTTCATTAATTTTATGTTGGAATTTAAAGCCTTATTTCTACGTGTATTAAAAATTAAAAACTTCTATCTCAAATCTGAAAATGACAATTTAATTAAATTACACCTTTAATTTTTAATCTATATTCGCGTTTCGAAAGCAAAACGTCTTTAATATCTATTTCCTTTATAAACAAAATCATAATTGAAATCCAATTAATGCTTGAAATATGCAAATATAATCCAATTGATTGTCAGTTTCAATAAACTTAAATACAATGTCTTTAGAAATGGATGAGAAGTGAAGTAATGCATACTAAAGTTTCTAATAGAAACTTATCAACACTTAATAATACTGCATTGTTAGATAAGTTATTAACGTCTTATTCAAAATTTGATCAAAAGTGAATGTGACAAGATACTAAATGAATCTTGGAAGTCAAAGAGGTCTTGTTTCAGATTTAATAAACTATTTACTGAATCTGTACGTGTTATATACATCAAAAGAGAGTTTGGCAACGACAAGATGGGTTACGTATATAATATTTATGTACCTAACAAATATTGGATATGCAAATTAACTTGTAGCTTAATTTTCGATAGAATTAATAACAAGCTACGCTAAACTTTACACTTTTATGTGATAAGAGTTTTTAAATTGTTTTAAAGTGTCTTGAAATTGTGTCATAAATATGACATCCGATTAAAAAACTAGTTAATACATATTAAAGATGTAAGGTTTCTAGATGTTACATATTAATAGATATTATATGCAAAAATACTGTTTACGTTTGTAATACAATATAGTCCATTTGTTGTACTCATGTAAGTTATTTCTAATGTTATATTTATTCAATAAAATAGTAAAGTACAATGCATGTAGCTAATTATTTAAAGAGACTATTTTACGAATTCTATGAAATGCAAAAGTAATTCATATTACTTATCTTCGTTTTGAACAGATTTGTTTGAAAAATGGACATATGTCCATTTTATCATAAAAAGATCTCATGTCTTTAAGCACTTATTTATAGTACGATTTGCTTTATAAATTATCCTATTTATTGAATAAATAGTAAAGTGCAACTGACAAACTTATGCTGCAATGTTTATGTAAATCATTAAATGATAGTGACTATTTTGATTACGGAAAGTTCATGATAAACTACCATTAGAGTAGATGTCATGCATTAGCTCAAATGTAATTCTACGTTTTTTGAACAAATATTTGATATTCTGGACACTCCACTGTTTCATGATTCTTATTAAAAAATTGAAGTCGCCATCTCTTATTGTTTGTTATCAAATTTCTTACTAGTAACGTTTGATCTTTATCACATTAATTATTTGAGCCTTGAAATACAATCCATCTCAGCAACGTAAACTAGTTGACGTTAGAAAAACTAATGCTAGACAGTGTCCAGTGTAACTGTCTGGGTTGGGGAATTTCAAATAATGGGCAATTTTTTTCGGCATCTTGTAGAGCGTGTGGACCACCACAGGTTGCACTGTGCATTATTATTGTGCATATAAAATATGAACAATCTTGAATGATTGATATGTTTTTGAAGCAAGCTTACACATCTCCTGTACAACTCAATCTCATCAATTACTCTCAAGGCTGTGTGATGTCTCCGTGGTTGTTCAATGTATACATGGATAAATGTGTTCGACAAACATGTAGCGATACAAATAGTGTAATGGTTGGTGATGTAAATGTACGACTTCTGGTGTATGCAGATGACACAGTCTTATTAAGTGACAGTGCGGATGAGCTACAGACCGCTCTGAGGAAGTTTGATACAGTCCGTGAGAGCATGGACCTAAAGGTAAACGTGGACAAAACTAAGATTGTGGTGTTCAATCGGGAAGGTGGAAAGGAGAGTAGAGTATTTACCCGACAAGATAAAGTTTTGGAGCAAGTAGACGAACTGGTATATCTGGGTAGAATGTTTACTGCAAAGGGCGAGGTTGGACGAAGGGTCAATTCTGGAAGAAGAGTGATTGGAAGTATGTGGGCGATAATGAGAAACGAAAGCATGAGCCTAGCTGCGAAACGAGCCATCTATAATGGCATGTTTGTTCCATCAGTACTGTATGGAAGTGAGACATGGCTATGTCAAAAAAAGCATGAAAGAAAAATAAATGCCGTGGGTATGAGATTCCTGAAAAGCGCATGTGGTAAAACAAGAAGGGACACGATAAAGAATGAATGCATAATGACGGAGTGTGGCGAGGAAAATACGATGATGGATAGATATAAAGGTAGTAAGGGAGACCGGGTCTAGTTGATACGCTTTTTACTTTCTGGTTTTTGTATTTTTTCTCTATAACTGTACTGAAACAAATGCAACGTAATAAGGTATTATGACTATTTGGCTATCAGTTGGTACATTTCAAAGCTTTATAAAAATTAATTTGTGGTGTCTAAAAAATATTTTGTAAACTTTGCCAGGTGTATCAATTTAACCCAGTCTGGGTCAAATTGATACAGTTATGGGTTACGTTGAGACGCATTTGAGCAGCTAGTACGGTGCTAGAATTCAGGATATTAGTAATAAAAACATGTATTTTGAAAGGGTTTTATTGTTTTAAAATGTACAAACATATTAAAGCCAAAAACTAGTATTCTAAAGATAAATGTAAAAATTAATATGATGGATTTTTACATTGTTCTAATAAATTTCTTAGTTTTACAAAAATTAAGATTTTTTAAACAACGTTTAAACGTAAGATTATAAAAAAGCTTAGATAGCCTCACAGGGCCTTAGTTGTGGCAAGTCATTCCGATTCTGAAGAGAAACATGGGTCTGATTGGCATTTAACACAAGTGTAAAAAGGGCTGTCTTCTGCACAAGCTATGTGTGCCCAGTTCTTGCAGGAAACACATTGGATCCAATCTTGACCCGGTTTGGATGAAGAATAAGTTTTTAAGATACATCAAACAAAAAGAGTCTTCCTCAGAGTCTGATTCATGTTTATTTTTTTTAGGCTTCACTATTTTTTTGTCTTGTTTTCTTGGTTTGTCGAGCTGTGTGTTTTGTTCGCAACCAAATAACTTCATTAGTTTTAATTCGCCTTTCTCTGACTTAATGGACTTTTTTCTCTCCCTCTCCTTAGTATCTTGCTCTATTTAATTTTTTATAGGAGTATCTGTAAGAATCGAGGACTTTAAGGGTTGCTTGCCTTTACCGCTTATTTTACGTTCTCCTGCTTTTGATAGAGGGCGAATTTGTTCTGGCGTAACAATGGGAGAGATAGCCCCAAGGCCAGCAGAGACAAGTGATGACTCCTTTTCAGTGATGTCGGCTAATACCGATGTAGAAGGATGTTGAATGCTTCCTGATGTAGAAGGCTGATTGACTTCTGCGGATGTAGAAGGCTGATGGACTTCTGCAGAAGTAGAAGGCTTAAAAATATCTGGGTAATACGGCATGATTCCTGAAGCTTTGAATCCTGCCACAATATTATTTAGTGTCATAGCTTTTCCAAAGGCACTATTTGCAAGATTAGGAATGTCATAAATTGTCACAGTTTTTCCAGGGTTGCTAATTAGCCAGTTGTCTACAGCTGTAAAGCAGTATTTCTTGAATGGTCCATATACAGATAGGTCAAGGGGTTGGAGGCGGTGAGAGGTATGGGGAGGGAAAGACTGCAAAACAACACCATTATCTTTACAGAAGTTTAACACCTGTATTGACACGGGTGAATCGTGATTCTCAAGCAACAAAAGGCAGGGTTGTTCGGGTGTTGACTTTACGTGGCTGTGAAAGTGTCTTATAAAAGTTAGGAACGATGACCCAGTCATCCTACCAGATGGATGTGCAGTACCAATACACCCTGGCGGTCCTCCCTTTATGAAATGGTCTTTAAAGAACACTCTAGGGAAAATGAAGAGTGGGGGGATAGCGTTGTCAATAGCACTGACAGCTGTTGCAATCGTAACTGTTTGCCCTCGCTCAGCAGAAGTGGCCTTTGCAACTTGCCGAACACCTTTCTCGGCTAGAATTTTGCTTGGCCGTTGAACAGTCTGTACCCCGGTTTATTCCACATTCCACACATCTTTGCCTTGAAACTTATGTTTTTCATGAACATGTCTCAAATTTTCAAAAAAACTCCCAACGTTGGGCCGATTAAAACTAGTTGCCCGACTAAGGCTTGTCGCTTCTGGCTCTCTTAAAGAAAGATTGATATGCCTTTTTAAAAACTTATAAAACCATTCTGAAGTTGCCATTTTGGCATTTATCCAGGTATCTGGTACTTTTACTTGATTTGCTAACGCTAATTCATGGGCCAGTTCCCGAACATTTTTAGGAGTTAGTCCATAGTAAATTTTAGCACTTGTTAAAATATAGTTACTAAGCTCGTATTCCAAATCATCATTTAATATTTGTCGAGGTTTAGCATATCTCATTTTTAGGTCCCCAACTGCTTCTGGTGTTTCAAGATGCTTTTCCTTTTTAACTTTATACCTATAAAGCGTTATTTTGTCTATTTCAAATGTTTTTGCAGCTTCCCTGATAGACATTCTTAATTTCTTTATATGCCCTCTAAAATATATCAATGGGTATTTCGCCCTTTTCAGTTTTCTTCTTATAATTCCTCGGCATTTCTGAAAACAACAATACCACACAAGAAAATACTTGTGGGTTAAGTTGATACACCGTATCAACTTGGCCCAAAAGAAGCGTATCAACTTGACCCAAACGACGCCATTACACTAAACTAAAATCTACGAGAAACAGGTAGCAGTTTAAATTACTGTTTAAAGTTAATTTTCTTACCTTCAAATCGTGAAACAATGTAATGTGCTTGATTGTTCAACTAGCTCACGAATAACCCTAAAATAATAGGTGAAAGTGTTTAGTAAAACTTTACTTTCAGTTGAAAAAAAACTGTTTTTATTCGCAAAACACAGCGACAAGCAACCTTCTCCGTCAGCACATGCGTGGTTACTGAGTATCGGTTTGTTCCCCCTCCACTACCATTCCCGCTAGCAAGCGTCTTCACGTTTGGAAGTTATTGCGCCTGTATCAATTTGAGCCTGTATCAGCTAGACCCGGTGTCCCCTACATTACGTTGCTTTGGTGACATTGAGAGAATGAACAACGCAAGATTAACGAAGCAAATATATGTGGGTGAGGTTATAGGAAAGGCCGGGTTTGGTAGGCCGCGTAAAAGTTGACTGAATGCAGTCGAATGTATGATAAAGGAAAGAAAGATAAAGAGTTTTAAAAATAAAAGGGCATATCAGAGACAATGTATGAACCTTGAGGAAGCTAGGGAAGTATGCGGAGATACGAAAGCATGGAGAGAGATTAAGAATGAAAAATAAATACGAGGCAAGGATTTTTTTGCCTACCCCGCAAGGGAATGGAGTGAAGGTCAAGTTATGTTAAGTTTAAGCGATAGAATTTTTGATTTTTTTGCTTCATAGCTTCATAACTTTGGCGCTTTAAACATGACTGTAACTTCCCATAATATCGACGTTTTCCTTCACTCTTAACGTACTTTCCAACATGGAATATGGCGTGGAGGATTTGTCTTTCAGCCGGTAATCAAATATAAAGATAAAACTTAAAATAAGTAAATAATAATGTATTCAGGAAAACTAACCTTTTCATGAAAAAAATATTGTAGGTTTTCTCACATTTAGCTTGTGATTTCAAGGGTAATAAACTAGCAACAAGTTCAAGCACTAATGCCAATATTTCAGGATGATTTTCATTATTTATTTCCATTTTTACGCGATAACGCGAAAATTGTTGTTTACCTATTTTTGTTTAGTTGCTGCAGTGATGCAAATGGCAGTTTGATTCTAGCGCTTGCCATGCATTTTTTAAATAATGTCTTACAAAATGTAATCCATTTCCATTTAGTGTCCGAAAAGATCTTATGTATTACTCTTAAAGAAAAGTAGGTTCTTCTTAACTCAGCGCGCCTCGATTAGAAAGATAGAGGTTCGTAAAGACAACAATACTTTTCTTTACTTATAATACAAATAACTATTTAAATTTAATTTACTTTACATGCTAACTTTATCAACCAATTACCTTATTATTTTGTTAATGAGTTATTAAGGAAATAGCATTCCATAATTCAGTAACTAATATTAATTTAATAATTAATACGCGGAGTGTTTATGATTTTTATAATTACGGGCAATCACATTCAGAAAATTGTGTAATTATAATTATATAGAATGGTGGATAACTTTATTTTAAGGTCGAATTTTGGGATAGACTGCTATAATAATTTCCTTAATTATCTTTGTATTTAAACGGAAGAACCATTTTCTTATAGTAAACATAATAAACCAGTAAATATGCTCTAATTTATATGAAAAGTTTTTCGTTTGTTGTTGCATATACCTAAAATAAATAATAAAATACAGTACCTCTTTTATCTCTTTGTCGTTTTTGTTTTCAACTTAGCGTTCTAAACGTCCTCTTTACCTAGAATTCCATTAATTAATTAAAGGATTAGCAAAAACATTTTTTAAACAAATCTGTCCTTCCTTTTGTTGGTTTAAAATTATACTCGAGGGTGAAAAACGACAACGTTAATTACAAAAGATAATGGATGGTGATAAATTACTTTCCTATTATTTTTTAATTTTAATTTTGATGATAGCAAAAGTTTCCATTATTAAACGTTTTGCAGAGTCCTGAAAAATATGTGGAGAAACATGTAAATGTTTGATTGCTCTAAGATTGATATGATTGAATCTTGCTTAATTTATAGGAAAGGATTAAATTAACGAGTAATTATACTATGTACTTTTATTTATAAATTTTCTAATACAATTGTAATTTGTCGTGCATTTGAGTATTATTCAATGTGAATAAGTTGAATAATGAGTATGTAATCTAGAAAACCCGCATGTTTGTAAGCATATTGTAATATGTCTATTATAATTATGTTTTTAATCTCTGAAAATTGGTTCTAAAATTTTATATTTCATTATTTTATAAAGAAGCATCAAAGCCATATAATATTACACAATCCTTTATACAACTATGTACTCTAAATAAACGAGGAATGGTTAATGTCTTTGAGCCAATTAATGAATACTGCATTACTTAATTATTTTATGTTTAAACATCGTAGCCTGTTATCGCTATGCATAAGTTGATGAACTAATCTTGATTAACAGTTGAATGAATAACGCCCTTTTTGCAACAGAAATATATGAAAAGTGTTAATGGTGGGAGTATTATAATTATAAAATTATTAGTTTTCAAATGTCTACCTGTCCTTACCACGTCAGTTTACAAGATCGATTGAAGTTTGGTGACTGTGGTCCAAACTACTTTCCAGAAATTGATCAGATTAGAAACACTTGTGACGTAACTTTGACGAACGTTTCACGTTAATCCATCAAAACTATGAAAACCACCCCAAACATAATATACTTGAAATGAAAGTTATAGGGTATTCAATACTTTTTCTGCAGCCGTCCCGAAAATAGAACTTTCGGTATGATATATTAAATCGAAAGTGAAACTTTACACAAATCGTACCGAAAGTAGCTATTTTCGGAATGTTATTTTTTACTTTCGGGACGATTTTTTTACTTTCGGAAAACAATTTTGTTTCTTAAAGAATTTTCTAGGTATCTTTCTGCCACATTCGTCGATTTCCACCCTCCGTGTGTCTTTAAATTGGTGATACTGCCACCGCCATCAACTAATAAAGTGGCTGAACTTCTTCGTAAACAGTGACCGGTGTATTCTTTGGGGTGTGGCAATTTAAGATATTCGGCAATTTGGGAGGCAATATTTCCAAAACTGTGAATACCAATGGGTTGTACAGTACCTTTGCCGTTTTGTAAAATACAAATAATCTACGATGAGGTGTGTTGGGTTGATGTAATGACAAATTATTTATAGTGTCTATCCCTATTATTTTTTAATATTTTATCTAATAAACGGCTGCAGAAAAAATATTGTACGTAACGCTACCCGAAAGTGATTTTACGGGACTCGCAGCCTTCCAGGACTCGCCTACGGCTCGCCCTGGAAACTGCCTACTCATCCCGTAAAATATCACTTTCGGGACTTGTTACGTAAATAGCTATTAATCAAAAATCTGCATTACTACACGACATCTAAATATTAATAGTATTTCGAAGAGAGAGGTTCAAACTACTTGAAAAAAATTAATTAATTTAGAAGTACATGTGACGTAGATTTGACGATCTTATTACTTTCCTCCACACATAGTATCAAAACCACCCGAAAATAAAATACTATGAAAGTTGTAGCTGTGCCCAAAAATCTGCGTTACTACACTGACTTCTAAATACTACCATTAGTATTTAGAAGGCAGTGGTTCAAACTACTTGCAAGAAATTAATTAAATTGAAAACACTTGTGACGTAATTTTGACGACCAGTCCACGTTCATCATAAAAAGTGCTAATGGTAGGAGTATTATAATTGTAAAATTATTAACTTTCAAACATTTAAATTTTTGGGGTATTAATACCAAAGAGTATCTTTTACCAAAGAGTATCTAAAGATACTCGTTGGTACTACAAATATCAACCCATCCTTACCACGTCAATCTACAACGTCGATTCAACGTAAAAGTTTGATGACCGTGGTCTAAACTACTTGCAAATTGATCACGTTCATCCATAAAAACTATGAATACCATCTGAAACATAAAATACTTGAAATGAAAGTTGTATTACTCATAGAACTGAATTTTAAATACTACTAGTATCTATAAGGCAGTAAATCAGATTACTTGCAAGAAACGAATTAATTTAGAAGTACTTATAACGTAACTTTGGCCACCGCTTTACGTTCATTCATAATTAGTATGAAAACCACCCAAAACATTATAAAATACTTGAAACGAAACTTGGAGGGTATTAAGTACCCACTGTAACCAAAAATCTATGTTACTGCAACGACTTCTAAATACCACTAGTATTTGTAACGCAGAGTTTCATAGTACTTGTAAGAAGTAGTGTGCAGTACTTGTGACGTAAATTTGTC
This sequence comes from Vesta saturnalis, assembly GCA_036346205.1. Classification (NCBI taxonomy): domain Eukaryota; kingdom Metazoa; phylum Arthropoda; class Insecta; order Coleoptera; family Lampyridae; genus Vesta; species Vesta saturnalis. The sequence continues at coordinate 2,530,944 of JARFJB010001714.1, forward strand.
GAAAGTTTCTCGTTCATCCACACATAATTTGAAAAACTCCCGAAAATAAAATACTTGAAATGAAAGTTGTATGGTAATAAATACTCTATCAAAATCGGCGTTACTACACTGACTTTTAAGTACTACTATTGGTATTTAGAAGACAGTGGTTCAAGTTACTTGTAAGGAATGAATTAATTTAGAAGTACCTGTGACGTAAATTTCACGACCGCTTCATGGCCATCCATAGCAAACTACGCAAACCACCTAAACATTATAACATACTTGATATATAAGGTGTGGGGTATTAAATCCTCTATCTAGTCGTTGTTGCAGTAGTATTTTCTAAATACTAGTGGTGTTGATAAGGTAGTTATTCAAACTACATGCAAGAATTCATTAATTTAGACCGTCGGGTTGCTTTAAGCGGTGCAACTGCCATAAGTGGTGCTGTCATGCTGTTATGTGCAGGCAAAGGAATTAATTAACTGGTGGTACCAATCGTGATATCGACATAAATGTTAACGTACATAAATTATAGGTAAACATCGCCAAATGTCCTTTAGATATTATGCAATTTGCGCCGATAACCGAAAGCTGGAGTACACAACTTTGTTTCAAGCAAAAAAAAATATGCTATTGTCAATTAGTTATGTTACTGTCAATAGAAAAGTGAAAAATTTTAATTTTAACAAAATATGATTAACGGTTTAAACAGTTTAAAGTGGTGCGTGATTAGATTGTTGTATTTTTTTTATAAAATAGCAGTAATGCAAATTAACTTGAAATAAGTTGTGTAAAAAATATAATGGAATTTCTATTTCCATTAGTTATGAGATAAAAACAAAACTTTAATTTCTAGATAATGAGTTTCCGTCACAACAGCACATATCAACGGAGAATAAAAGAGAAAATATATTTTACCATAGGGTAGGCTACAAGAATAGACTATTATCAGTCGGCCATTTTGGAGGTATGAAAGTAACAGCTAGTTGGAGCGTCATAAAAAAGCTAGGAGTGATAATACCCTTTTTCTATAGGTAACGAATTCTTCCCTATGGTTATCTTTGTCTGACATATATTGCCAACAAATTTCGAACTCTAAGTTAAATGTTGCAAATTGGCCATTGCATGGTTAAAACCACGAATTGATATTGAGTGGTTGAGAATTATCCAATAATCTCATTCCACACAACACGTTTCTGATAAATATTGAATAAAATTAAAATAAGTGATAGGTGCACACAATAAAGCCATGTTTTATTCACGAAATTGTTTTTATGTTCAGTTACAACCCAAATAGGTTTTAAATAACCCAAATTACACATAAATTGTAGTAAAAATTTAACATCCTTAACACACATTTTGAAACATTTAAAATATAATCAGATTGCACATACAAAAAGCCTAATCATCCCATAGAAACTGAGAGATACATTTAAATTCACCCCACCTTAAAATGAATAAGGGTAGAAACGCAAAATAAGGTAGGATATTCTTTGATTTGCAAGGGATTTAAAGATATCTTAAAAAAGTATGTCTAAATCTAAGGTAACTTTTTGAGTATAATATGGTAGTATGAGTTTGCATGCCTACAACGTCAGGTGCAGGGAAGTTTTTGGCCCTGAAGAAGTTACCCCAGGCGCAAACTCCTTAAAATTGATAAGGATATTAGGAAAAACCGGTTTTCACCCTGCTGAGGATGCTACAGGCGCACATACTCAAAAACTTAATGTATAGACTAGCGCACATCGGTCAGAAGCTTGCAGCACAATCTCGCAAACATTATGAGGTTGCGTCGGCTACAGAAGACTACAATATTGGGATGGTTTTAGCACTGGAGAGGATGCTATAGTTTCGCACATTTAAAAACCTGATGGTACACTGGCGCACAGATCGAACACGGACTAATAGCACACGTTCGGGAACATTATCATGTTGTGTCGACTACAGCATTAAGTTATGATGGTATAGTCTGTAAAAATACAGATTTTCTATTTCGGCTTAGCTCATTATTACTCTGAGACAATGGAAATGTAATCCTATTCCAGAACTTACCAAACGTTTTCAACGAACTCAGTTCGGTACTGAATTCAATGTTCCGGTATCTCAAATACTTTTCCAGATATTAAATTTCTAAATTATCAAATTTTATCTTTTTGATAAGGCCAGATTTTTTTTATACTTTCGTTACGGCGGTATTCGAAGTTCGTTTTTTAAAAAGATTTTGAGGCAATGTATTATTTTGGGGTCTAAATACGCAAATAGCCACCTATTATAATAGATTAAATAATGAGGAATTGATTATTACTTTCATCACTTTTTACTAATTATCCCATTAGGTATAAGTGCATTCCTATATAATATTTGAATGTACGTTATGTTCTGCATGTACAATTAATGTCACTATTAGTAAACAATAAAAACTGGTTTATGCATATCAATTCCTTTTTAATTACCAATTAATGATTTCGTTGTTGCACATTTCAAAATAAATGAATTATATTAAGTAATAAACCTCTGCATCCACACACAAAAAAAAACTTTGCAACATAGTTAAAATTAAAAATCGTTCAAAACGTTTTATAACTTCTGGAATAGAATTAAAATTCCATTGTGTTTACCTCTCGTGAGCGGTTTTAAGTCATTAAGCAGGTAATTTACGCTTTCACTTAAGTCGCGTACGTTTCTATTGAAACCCAAACGTTAGAAAGAAACGGCTGTATATTCCCAATGTCTCAGAGTAATAAAGCGCTAAGCCGAAATAGAAAATCTTTATTTTTACAGACTATAGCAGTGCGGTTTTGTCTCTGAAGAAGTTGCTACAGGCACACATATTTCTAATCTTGTGCACACTTTTGCACACAATGAGCACGGGGATATTACGAGTATGGGTGAGTACAACCTAATGGAGCTGTTGAATACCTGTATTCGACTTCAACTAATTGCATCTTTTAATTTGATCCGCAAAAAGAGTAGTTATTCGTTTAACCGCTAATAATTCTATGCAACATCAACAGTATAAATCCAATGCATAGACAAATAAATTGTGCCTTTGTTACACAACCTTCTTCTATTTAAAATTTGTGCAGATATGAAAAAATGAACATTAATTGTTAGTAGAATTGTAATAAAACAATAAATAAAGCACGCATAGCAAACACTTACATAAAATGTCTGTTACTACATTTTATTCATGGCAGTTTTTCATCATTTCTTTGGATAGCAGTATCCTATAATTGGCCAATTTTGTTTTGAGCTAAATATTACGTAAGACTATATGCATTCGATCTTAGTGTTAACGATGAGGTCTAGTGTAGCTAACAGTATTTACACAAAAATTTGGTTATAAAACTTAAAAATCAACTTTTGGTATACTCTATTTTACGTTTCTTTAATAATCTGTAATATTCGATTCTTAGAATTCTGAATTTTAGAATATAGGTGCGCATTAATTTAATTTTACTAATTATTAATTGGTAGGTACTTTAAAAGCGTTACTAATTAGAAATACTTTCTAACATTGATATAGTATTTATATCTAATTTGCATACATTCCAACTTCTAGATAAACTCAGATAGTTACTTACTTTCCAAAAATTTTTCAATTAATTTTTTTTTATTCGCTATCCCTTAAACATAACAGCGGGAAGTTAATATTTATATTCCACATTGGTATAAAGGGGGTTAAACAAAATAGAAGGCAAGGAAGACTAAAAAATTATTTAGAATGATGTTGAACATGTATTGTGAGATGCAGCTTTAGTATATCAAACTAAAGATGGTTGCGATAATGGTTAGCAATAGAGTAGATCTTGATACCATCGAGGAGTTGCAGCCGTCTTCATTGCAACAGAAGGTTTTGGCACTCCATGATTCTGAAACAAAATGACTACATGAATTACTGATTTACTATAAAATTAAAGTTATGTAAATACAAAGAGCATTAACTTTCTATTTTACCTAGATGTTACGATGACGTTAAAATTAATTTAATGTTCTAAATTTGCAAATTTTGTTTTTCTAAAAAAAATAGTTATTTATGTAACAAAGTAAGCTTATTGCACACAACGTGCGGTAGGCCTAATTATACAATACGCATATTGCAGTAAACCCTTTTTGCACGAATATACATTATTTTCTCTACGTTTATACAAATAAGAAAAAAATAAACAGCTTTACTATGTGGCCATAATGATTTTTAATGTTTTATTTAATGTTAATTATGATTGATTAACACTGTCAGCGTGCTTTGTGGGATATTAAATTTAAAGATGTTTCATTTGCCATTTCTGACGAGGTGTAAGCTAGGAAACTATTTTTTTACCAGCACTTTTTTGTTTGTTTGAATTGGTAAACCAATCTGTTTCGTATCCGCATCCAATTTTCACTAAAAACTGGGGTATTTTTTGTTGAATTTTTGGGGAATGCAACTGGATATAACATTTCGAGCCTGTAATAGCGAATCTCCTGAATTTACTGCAGAACAGGATTCTGTCAACAGCAACGGAAGAGTAAAGAGGTGTATTATTATCCCGCCCCGGTTTTTGGTGTAAACGTGGTGAGACAAACATCCTACCTTTGGTGCTCTCTTAGTGTTTGTTATTTATCTAAAACGGGCCAAGAATTTAGAAAGTTTTAAATCCGGATTAAGTTTCCCCTTAGTTCGCTAAAGCAATTTTTAATGAAAACGTTAGCTCAGATTCAAAATAAAATTTGATTAGCGTCACGGCAGTCAGAATATTTATATGTTATCTTTTGTATGACTATAGAATACAAAATGGGGCTCAACAGATTGAAACGATAAATCCTTAAATTCCATTTTAGCATTACAAAGTACGATAAAGCTTGCATAAACATGTTTACTAGTTTCAACTGATACCAAATACAATAAACAAAGGGTCTTTATATTAATTGGGAAACGTAATTATAATCTTATTTGCAAACATACTTAAGGTCCATTTTAGTTATCGAAATTACAATAAAACTTTCAAAAATACGCCCACCGGTTTCAACGTGAAATAAAAATAATAAATAGACATCGAATTAATTGAGAAAACTTATTTTGATTTAAGTTTACTGGATGCACTAATCAAATTTTATCCGAATACGTGTGCACTAACCTAACTCTAATATTCAACTGCTTTAATTATCATTTATTATTACAAACCGACGTTTGGGTCACACTAGTTAATTAAAATGTTCAGGATTTCAATTACCAGTAATTATACAGGGTGGCTCACCTGTAACGCTTCAGTCGTTTTGGAGAAAATGGTACGTTTTTAAAAACTTTCTCTATATGTATGTATTGGGTCTATTTAAGCATGTTAAAAAAATACTTTCAAATATGCAGGGTGGTACAAAAGTTTTCATTTCACAACGATTATTTTTTTTAAATTGGAATGTTAGTTTTTAGCAAATTTGAATTCTACAGTCAATTCCAATTCATGCCTGTTCAGAGTTCCCTATACTTAAGTCTTACCATTTGTGAAATATTTAACCTTTTGAATAATACAGAGGTTTTGCAAAAGCTGAATAAACTATGCAACCTGTAGATCAAATCTAACAAAATTTGGACTACAGACTACCAACATCATAGACTAAGAGCTATAACAAAAAAATTGTTGAATGTTATAGAGGGTGTCAGATATTTAAGGCTCCTGATTCTTTAATTAGCATTCCAATTAGTTTTTTTAAACAGAAAGAAAGTTTATCCTATTCCAGAGAGGGTTGATATGATTCTCACGTTAGGAGAGTGTCATGAAAATTATTTTCTCTTGCTCAAGGGTGTACGTACAAAAGTACCTTGATCGAAAATGCTCAGATAGAAAGGTGTTCGAAAAGTTGTTGCAGACATTTCGCTCTACACTGGCTAAAGAATAACTGCTGATGAAACAGGCATTAGCCGTACCAGTATAAGACGGATTGTTAAAAAATAGGTTTCATCCATTCCATTTCGAGCTTCATCAACATTGCGTTGAATAATTTAAAAATATTAGAGATATAGAGAAGAACATGAAAATGTAAATTTTCACCATTAACACTCATAATAAAGTACTTATTTTTTTTGGGTTTTTTTTTACCAATTATATGTTAAATTACCATAGCACTATAATTTAACACAAGTAGTTGATATTAAAATTAAAATTAAAAAATTACAAAAAACGTTCTGCATTATGCTTTTCATTGTTAATATCACTTCCACTTATTGATAAAGATATCTCTTTGTTAGATTTAACTGTGTTATTTTATTTGATGTGTTGTTTGGATTTGTGAATGCTTCTATCATTTTCAAATTGAAGTTTTTCACAACTTTACACTTACATCATAACTCGATTAAATTTTGTTAAATGTGTTTTTTGGCTGACAAATTTCATTGTTAGCTTTCGCCGTAGAGAGTGTTCTGATTTGTCATCTTTAAGGCAGTTTAAAAATATTTAATTTTTAATGACCTAGTTCTTCTTTGCTAAAATTTAATTTTATAGTTGGCTTTATACGTTTCTCAAACTGTTGTATTAATAGCAGACTGATGTTTATGTTTTAGTTTTTCAACTTTGGCAAAATTGTTTACAACATCTTTAACAATTTTTAACAAATATTACTATTGACGAAGATAACTGTAAGTGTTATCGAAACGTTTAGATTGTATAATTTAAAATACACCATTAAAAACCCCAAAAAAGATAAGTATTTTATTATATAGAGAAAAAGTTTACTTAAACTAAATTTTAATTTATGTAATTGACTGGCAAGTAAAATTTAGTACAAATAATATATTGAGATTGGGTTTTATAAAACATTCACACGAATTCACCATTATGCTTAAAAGATGGTCTAAATCGAACAAAATATTAGCAAGTATGATTAAGAGGCGAGTCTACTTATTATTTTGCAAAAAGAATAATATTCTACCTAATCATATAAAAAGAAATCCTAGAAATGTGATTAGCTTACTGAACACTGGCAATACAAAATTAAGCATGAAGTTTTTAACTTTAATAGCATAAAGAAGTTTGAAACTACAAATTAAAATTAATATTTTTGATAATAATAATTTAAAAAAAGTAATCTTAGAACTCAAAGAAAAATTAACTGCTTCTTTACTTAATAACATTATTTCTGAACTTGATAAACGTCAAGGAAAATGTTTTAAAAGACTCTTTAATTTTATTAACTCTAACAATATAAAGAAATTCTCTACGCTAGAGTCTGTATGAAACCACCAGCTTAAATATTAAAATTGAAATTGTAATAACGAATTATGGTTAAAAAATTTGACAGATGTCAGTATTCCTAAAAACATCAGGAATTTTCTAGCTTTAGGTCCAAAATTTAGCAGTAATATTACTCTTAAGGATATTCATATCGAAAGGTTGTTCGCTGATGTTGAATCTGTTATGGAAAATATTAACATCAATGACAAAAATTCGTATAGAGCACAAATAACTAACATTTTAAAACTTTTTTTATAGGAACCTATTAATTCTAGAAAATGTGATAATATTTTCTATGAATGCAAGAAATTCTTACAAAATAATAAGACATTTCTTACAAGGAGATACAGGTTCTGTTACAGTGAAAATGAAAAAATAATCAATGATAATAACCCATATAAATTACGAAGAAGTGATCCTACTATGACCGTTCAAAATAAAACTAATAATCTAACAAACAAATTACATTATGTGAATTGCATTGATGAAATAACCACAAAAAATCTAAAATCAAATAATACAGTAACTGCACAATTTTATGGTCTTCCTAAGATTCACAAACCTGATGTTCCATTACGACCAATTATTTCTTGTATTGGTTGCCCAACACATAAACTTGCGAAATTAATGGCAAATGTTCTCACAGAAGCATTAAAAAAAAACAGTAGCTATAACTTGACGGGTTATGTCTAATTTTTCAACGAATTTCAAAATTTTCAACTACCTCCTGGTTATGTTTTAATTTCCTTAGGTGAAGTTTCATTATTTACGATTATTTCCCTAACCTGTCAAATTTGAATTTTTGACCAATCGCGTGCTTGGAAACTGCTTTGATATGACCAATCAAAATAAAATAAAGCGACTATTCACCTTGGTGCTAAATAGTAGACTATTTTTATCAGCATGCTCAATTGTCCCCGACAGGACGATATTCAACAACAAAGAATACATCCGAAAATTTCAATTTTTTAACATATAATAACTGTATTTTTAATTGGAAATAAAGGAATAATATAACATTGATTGTTAGTATTGGTTGTTGTTTAATAAATAAGTATTTACTTATTATTTTATTAGTTCATACAATATCCTTTCTCTGTGTGTTTTCCTTATACACATAGAAATGTTCTTGGCTCAGGAAATAATCTTATTAAATATAACACGACCTCGATAAATTAGCTACTATTTTTATTGCTACTAAATTTCTCCTGTATTTTACAATTTGTCTCGAAATAACTTGGGCTAAAGCTATCGGGCTTTAATCATTATTAATGCCAAAGTTACGTCTCGACAAATCGATTTAAAAATACATTCGAAATTTAGATGCAATAATAATAGTAGACTATTTATCGAGGTTTTGTTATATTACTGTAGATTATTTCCCTAGCCTGTCAAATTTGAATTTTTGACCAACCGCGTGGTTGGAAGCTGCTTTGATATGACCAATCAAAATAAAAGAAGACGACTATTCAGCTTGCTGCCAAATAGTCGACTATTTTTATCAGCATGCTCAATTGTCACCAACAGGACAATATTCAACAACAAAGAATCCATCGGAAAATTTCAATTTTTTAACATATAATAACTGTATTTTTAATTATAAATAGAGGAATAATGTAACACTGAGTGTTAGTATTAATTGTTGTTTAATAAATAAGTATTTACTTATTATTTTATTAGTTCATACAATATCTTTTCTCGGTGTTTTTTCCTTATACATATAGAAATGTTCTTGGCTCAGGAAATAATCTTATTAAATATAACACGACCTCGATAAATTAGCTACTGTTTTTATTGCTACTAAATTTCTCCGGTATTTTACAAGTTGTCTCGAAATAATTTGGGCTAAAGCTATCGGGCTTTAATCATTATTAATGACAAAGTTACGTCTTGACAAATTGATTTAAAATTACATTCGAAATTTAAATGCAATAAAAATAGTCGCCTATTTATAGAGGTTTTGTTATATTACCGTCGATTATTTCCCTAGCCTGTCAAATTTGAATTTTTGACCAATCGCGTGGTTGAAAACTGCTTTGATATGACCAATCAAAATAAAAGAAGGCGACTATTCACCTTGGTGCCAAATAGTCGACTATTTTTATCAGCATTCTCAATTGTCACCGACAGGACGATATTCAACAACAAAGAATTCATCCGAAAATTTCAATTTTTTAACATATAATAACTGTGTTTTTATTTGTAAATAGAGGGATAATGTAACATTGATTGTTAGTATTAGTTGTTGTTTAATAAATAAGTATTTACTTATTATTTTATTAGTTCATACAACATTCTTTCTCTGTGTTTGGCTCAGGAAATAATCTCATTAAATATAACACGACCTCAATAAATTAGCTACTATTTTTATTGCTACTAAATTTCTCCTGTATTTTACAATTTGTCCCGAAATAATTTGGGCATTAATAATCAAAGATTATGAATGCCAAAATTACGTCTCGACAAATTGATTTTAAAATACAGTTGAAATTTAGATGCAATAAAAATAGTCGACCGTTTATCGAGGTCTTGTTATATTACCGTCGAATATCCCACTTGATATTTTTATTCAAATTATTAATATGAAATGGGACTTAATTAAATCTGTTTAGCCTACGAATTGGACAATTTCTTACATTTGTTACCTTTTCATTTATCTTTTATAAAAAAAAATTGTAGATGATATTTGTAATATTCCTTCAAACCAGATAGAAAATACTCTTGAAGTGTTTAACTCTTTTAACACTCATATTCAATTCACAATTGAAGTGGAGAATAATAAAAGTGTTCCATTTTTGGACACTGGGGTAGTTAGAACTGTATCTAATAATTTAGTAATAGATTGATACCAAAAACCTACCAGTGTGGGAAGGTATATACATTACCATTTCAATGAACCTATATCTCAAAGGATTAATACAATTAAAGGTCTCAAGAATAGAATTTTAAGAATATCACATCCATCCTTTCATAATTTTAGTTAAAAACTTCCGTCAATAACGGTTCCCCTAAGTCTGATAATAAAATTATTGTTTAATACACAACATGCCCATACTACTATAAATAATCAGCGAAATCAACGAATTGATGATGTAATCTATAAAACACACTTTATATTCCAAATTTAACTTCAAAAATTATTAATGTTTTTAAGAATTATAGAATATTATAATATAAAAACTATTAATTCATCTTTTAGTAAAATTAGACGTAAAACTCCTACTATAAATCATTAATGGTGATAAAATTTACATAGGCCAAACCTATCAGATACTAAAACATAGGTTAACGCAACATAAAAGTGACGGTAAGTTAAAAAGAAAAACAAAAATTGTGCGCTTTAGCTTCACATTCTCAGAGTTTAAATCATCAACCAAATTTTAATAATATAAAATTATTAGAAAAAAATTAAATTACAAGAGACTATTTTTGGAAATGTTTCATATTAAAAAAATACCAGTTGCTATACAAGTGATGTGGATAATCTTATCTCTTAGAAATTTAATTTCCGTTATATTATATTTAGGATTCATTACAGTAAATAAATTTATTGCTGCGACATTTGTGTATAATATTTATTAAGGTCAACAAATATTGTATTTACACTAGTTTGTTAACTAATTTCTATATTCAATGTAACTATATCGTAAGTTAGACCACTGTAATATTGTCAGCTTGTCATGTATCCTTAGTATTCGTTTACTATAGTTTTGTCCTGAAGAAGTATTAAATACATGCGGAATTTTGGAAATATAGGGAAGAAGTTTATTTAAATTAAAGAAATTGCAAATATTCTCTAATAAGTTTCATTTATTCAATTGACTGGTAAGTAAAATTTACTACAAACACGACACACACACACACACACACACACACACACACACTCACGCACCCACACACACACACACACTCTCACACAAACAGACCCACATCCACCCCTCACCCCCACATGTGCACCCCCCCCCCACACACACACACCCGCACCCGCACGCACGCTCTCACCCCCATATATTCTTTGCTAGAGAACTACGTTACCAACTACGCTATCTAGGGAGCAAACCTCACTTGATTTAAATTTAATTTGTATATAATTTTATTAGTACTGGTTAGATTGATAAGTAAAGTTAGTGTACATCAGTATAAGTGCATACAAATTAAGTTTAACGAGTCTCGGTTAAGTAGATTCTTCGGTTGGCTTTTCTCTTTTATCGAAGAATAAAGTTTTGTTATGTTATGTCGATTTCGTGTCTATTATAGCTTCTATCTCTTTGAAACTACGTTGTTGGAATTGACGTAATTTGGGACACGCGTCTCCAAAGTCGATATGACTATGAGTGTGGAAATTTACTAGAAATACATCCTACTGGTAACCGTAACCAACCAGGGAAACTAATGGCAGAGCTTCTGACTGAATGGAATGCTCAACTCTATCCTTAGTCTCGCATACCTCCTTTTGGAGGCTGATGGTTCAGCAACGTTATCTTTTTGACTTCCTCTTTACCAGCGTGCGTAACGACGAAGATTTTCATCTAATCATTTCAGTTTTCGTACACTTTCTTAAGGGACCTTGCATCCTCATGCGTTTTCCAATTTTTGCACAAATGGTGAATGTCAAATTGTAAGGCATCTCTCACTTCTGCTTACGTGGTGATTGATGTTCTCGTAGATGTCTATAAATCGCTCATAATCAGCGTAGATTTCCGGTATCCCATAAATTTTGCTTTCAATTCTCGTTGTGGCCAATGGTTTTATCCTCCTCCGGTTATTGAGATATTGTCTGCTGATCACTTACACAATTATACTTGATTCACGGGATAAGGAGTGTGTTTCGTTTGTTTGCGGCCGTGTGAGTTTAGCTTTAGGGAAATAAATATATAAATCAACACCATATTAGTCAAGGCTTAAAACTAAGACATGACGCAAGACGAGGAGAATGTTTTAGAATGGTATACTGAAATCTGTAGTAACAACGATAATTTCCCTTACCAAACTCCATGGTCAGATAAAAGGGAATTTGCGAATCATGGGCTCCTTAACAAGCAAACTTTCAGGTATTTGGCTATAGGTCCGCTTTGACGTTAATATTTGGTGTGGGATATTGGGTTCACGATTAATCGAGCATACAAATTTTGAAAGAACACTACGGAGCAAAGTATCTTCATTTACTATAAAATAATATTGAAAACCTTCTAGATGGACTATCACTAGCTGTAGTTAATAATTGTTGGTTTTATCAAATTGGTGCACGATTTACGAACTGTACATAATTATCTCTCTGAACGTTCTGGTGGTAGATGGATTGGGACCTATGAACTAATTGAGTGGCTAGGGTCTTCCGATGGACTTCCTTCTTTGGGGTTACATCAAGAATAATGATTACATTCGGCAGTATAACAATGAAGATGAGTTTATAGGAACCGTCCTTTCATTTACAGATTTAGGGTTAGAAATTTTTAGGCATTTGAAAACAGTGCTGGTTATAACCAACACTAACTAACTAACCCTAAATTTGTACTAATTTTACTAACAATAATTATCTTAAATGTTTTATTGAAAGAATTATAGAAAAACAAACAAAATTGCTATATAATGAAAAAACAGTTTATCATTTAAACCTTTAATCAAATTCAATTTCAAACCGACATATTTACCTTTTATAAAAGAAACAAAATTATATTCTCGTTTAAAATCAAAATTAAAAGAGACCATTATAACAATACCATTTATCAAATTCCATCTAAAAATTTCCAGTTATTATACATCGGAACCTCTTCACAACCATTAAAAATTAGAATAACACAACACAAACCTACGATCACAACTTTGACAAAACATATACATGAATTTAAACGTGGTTTTGATTACTATAATACCAATATTTTGTTTATTGCATATAACCACAAAAAACGTTTACTGTTATAAAATGGAAATGTTACATATCAAAATTAATAGCGAGACAGTACGCAATAACAAAAGAATCGTGATGATTTACCCACAATTTATAATCACATTTTAGAAAATCATAACAACCTATTGTCACAATATTTCAGGTATGCTGCCTTCATTGCTAATCGCTGATATTTGTATACCTTCAGTTTCAGTTTCACTTTCTCTTTGCCGCCTTTTCTTTTGTTATTGGTCCTAATTTTTTTTGAAAATTGTTTCCCAAGTATCCGGTAGCCTTTTTCTATCATCTCTTTGATTTAAGTTTTTGGGTCAATTTTAATTGCTTCGTTTATGTCCCATGTTTGTAAACATAGGTCATGAATTTAATTATTACATTGAACTTATTCAGTTTCCATCTTAATCTTTATTTCGAAATAATTCTACGTAAAGGTAGGTTAGATTTCATGTATGTTTTTATACATCGAATTAGTAAAGCTCTCCGAAAAGTTATTAGTAATTTTATTTGCATATGTTGCTAAAGTTAATAAGCAGATATATTATGATTTTAATATACAAATAAATACGATTGTCATGTTATTTAGTAAGTTTACTTATGATTTTTTAGCGTTTTTGTATCTTAATTAAAAAAATGAGTGGTGTCTGACCCATTTATATCTGTCTATAACTTTGGGTGTTATCTCTGGGATCCTTCACGACCTGTTGCTAAAGAGAAGTGCTCGCAATTTACTGTAAATAACCTAATGTATGTACACGATGAGTTAAGCCGTGGTGCAAAATTTTCTTTTTAAGTGTTGGTATGACTTACCTTAATAATTATTTTACCTTAATAATATTTTAAATTGTTATTTCAATATAACAAATTGAAAGTGTAGCCTTCAGCTGAACAATTTTACTTGCTTTTGGAAAATTGTTGTTTGTTTTATGTTGGCTTTCGGGTAAAAAACTATATACGTATACGTTATATTTGTATTGCATACATTTAACAATACACCTAAAAACAAGTAATTGCGATTTGACTCAAACCAAGACTATGATTTTCAACAAAATCGCAATGAGAAAAAAAGTACTTTAGAGAGTTTTCATAGAAAAGGGTGTATAGCATTTGTGCGAAAGTTTTCAGAGTACTGACGTATGTTAATGCTGTAATTAATTCAACAAAAAAGTTCTGCAAGCTATGCACCCTTATATACAAAGTAAACGTTTCACTCATTTAAAATTTCACAAATGCAAGCGTTTTAATTTCTTAATTAAGAGAAAATAAAAATAGTGTGTACAATTGCATAAAATTATGTAGTTACTCGTAGTTTTGCATAAAACTAAAATTCTAGTTCTCAACTTGCAAATGCAGATCGTAGTATGAACTGCAATTGGCAGTGAGTTATAATTCCAACTTCAGTTGGAATTCCATAATCCATTAGTTTTAGATATAACGTTGAATTAACTAGAACGAATAGTTTTAGGTGTGAAATATTAATTCATTTAATTTCTGTTATTTTTGTTTTGCACCTATCAATTGCGATTTTATAGTTCAATTAAAATTTAAATATTAAATGTATATTTCCGGAAAAGCATTTATGCAATCACAAACTCATTTTAGCAATTATTATTCTTAAATATATGACCACACTTTTTTGTGTATGGGTTGAATCTTGCACAAGAGTAAGCAATAAAAATAATAGTGATACTAACTTTTTTTATATCTACATTTTATGCCAATTCGCCCACAATTGAATTAGATATAGTATTGATCCAATTACAGTTTAAATTCTGTTCTTTCAATAACAACTTATAGACAAAATTTAATTTCAACGATTATCTAGTTAGTAACGTTTCTGTGAGGCGCATAACATAACGCGTTTATATTGCTAAAACCACAGAGTGGTTCAGTATATTCGTTTCACAATTTTGCATAACCATTTATATTTCGAAGTTTTTAAGAAATGGCGAGTTATTTCTCCAACGGGATTTCTGAAATGGGAGGGTTGAGTTTTACGCTGTCAAATTCAATTGCATTTTCTTTTAGTTTGAGGTAAAAGGCCATTTTCGTGAATGAAAGAAGAAAGCTTTCAATTTTCCGCATCGCTTAATGCGTGATTTTATCAAAGCTTAATATATTAATCAAGTTTGCTTTGGCTTTATAGATTTTCTCCTATTAATACGTTTCGATGGATATATATCTTGAATTCACGTGGATTAGGCATGTCATGCTTTTGCCCGAGTCGGTGTTCTACCAATATTGACTATATATATAATATATATATATATATATATATATATATATATATATATATATATATATATACCGGGTGATTCACGTCGATGGTACCTTAGACGTTTGCGGAAAACGAGACATGGGATCTTTTTGAAAATTTGGTCACTTGCATGGCTGGCTCGGAGATATGGATCTAAAATATTTTCAGCGTAGCGACGTTGTCGCTTATGTGGCATCACCTTCGATATTTTTAATGAGACGCCCTGTATATTATTACATTTTTGGGTTCGCTATTACTTTTAAATTATTTTTGCCTCACACATTCGTATGCCTATCTTCAACCGTTTCTGAGTAATTAGTTAATTTCCTAATTTTTTAGCCAAAACATGGTTCCAATCGAATGTTCATTATTGTGGTGTTTGAATTTGTAGAAAGTTGAAATTCTGGATGCACTCTATGAATAAGCTGTTCATCAGTTCTGCGTAACGAAATTGATTCCATATTGTACAGGGTCGTTCGAAAGAAATTGGTTCCATATTGTACAGGGTCGTTCGAAATTCGTTACGTTTCCGTAAGGCATAAAAATGCAGAAAAGTTCATTATTTCAAATGGGACATCCTGTATATTATCGAATATTCTGATAGACAATTGAAGTCCCTTTAAAATGATATATCATGTTCCTATACTTAAACAGTAAGGTTTCCGAAACAGAAGCATGTTCCTGTAAAAATCCCACTATTCTGTCTTTTCTGTCACAATCAGTGCACTAATAATAAAACATTCGGGTGTTTATTAACGGGAGAAATTTGAAAAGGGTCAAAATAGCAGGAAATTACTACACAATTCAAGTTTTGATAAAACTATTTATTTTCGATGGACAATGCGACCAAATTATAGAGAGAACATGCAGGAAGTTCAATGAAATGTGTCCTAATTTGCGACCAATGGACAAAAGAAAGTTTGTGCGATTATACAATAATTTCATTAATTATTAATACCTACTGTTATTTATAAAAAAAGAACGTCAAATAACAAATTCAGTTAAACATGAATCGCAATGCAAATAATGTCAAACAATAACTAACAAAACTAGAAAGCATTCACAATAAATTTTCACAATGACGACCGTTGGTTTCCAAACACTTCAGAACACGAATAATCGTTGACTAAATTGTGGCCCGTCTTATCTCTGTGGGATCTAGCTCTTCAATGCTCCTGATAACTCGTTGACGCAGGTCTTGTTTCGTGAGTACCGGTGTCATATAAACCTTTCTCTTCAAATTACCCACAAGTAAAAATCAAGAGGTGTGAGGTCGGGCGATCTGTTTAGGTGTAGGAACATGATACATCATTTTAAAGGGACTTCAATTGTCTATCAGAATATTCGATAATATACAGGGTGTCCCATATGAAATAATGAACTTTACTGCATTTTTGTACCTTGCGGAAACGTAATGAATTTCGAACGACCCTGTACAATATGGAACCAATTTCGTTACGCAGAACTGATGAACAGTTTATTCATAGAGTGCATCCAGAATTTCAACTTTCTACAAATTCAAACACATTCGATTGGAACCATGTTTTGGCTAAAAAATATAGAAATTAATTACTCAAAAACGGTTGAAGATAGGCATAGGTATGTGTGATGCAAAAATAATTTAAAAGTAATAGCGAACCCCACAATCTAATAATATACAGCGCGTCTCATTAAAAATATCAAAGGTGATGCCAGTTTTCCACATAAGAGACAACGTCGCTACGCCGAAAATATTTTAGGTCGATAGATATGAGCCAGCCATGCAAGTGACCAAATTTTCAAAAGATCCAATGTCTCGTTTTCCGTAAACGTCTAAGGTAACATCTGAATCAAATATATATATATATATATATATATATATATATATATATATATATACACAGTATGTCCCCGGATCGACTTTAAAAGAGGAAAATTCTGTTATTTTGATTTCTCAGAAAATTTCATTCTTGCTGATTTTCCTGCTTGTTTTCAAACCCCGAAACACAAATTACTTGCTATTTAACTCAAACGGTTCTCGAGATAATATCATTTCTCTTGAAAAATTCGAGCTTTTCGTAATTTTTGAAGTAAATTGATTTGTTTCAAAGGAAAATCAAATTGGTCTCACAAGAAGAACATTTCAATTTGGTAGTTCAATGGCAATTCATCCAGTTTATCAGTTAAAAATTTTGCAACATTTCCAAATATGAATAACAGTTTAAATTTTGATCAAAAATATGGGCCAATAATTCCGTGGTACCAAACCGCACACCACACATTACCTTTTTCAAACATTGTCTGCGACTAGCAATTCGGAAGTTTGGATTCGTCCTACTCCAGTAACGGCAATGTTGGGAAGAAACGACTGTTAGTTGAAAAGGTCGATTCATCGGAGAACATTATTCGTTTATGAAAATTTGAATCTTCCAAAACTCTATTGCCCATTTCAAACAAAAATCCAGACGTTTGGCTTCATCACCGTTCTCTAAAGTTTGCCTAAATTGCGGCTTAAATGGTAAAATTTTGTTCTGAAGATTCTTTGTAAATGAGATTTACCTATCCCAATTCGTAGTGCCCTCCTTCTTAAAGACAACCTTGGAACCTCTGTGGCGGAATGAACGGCGAGAACAGTAGCAGCATTTTAACAGAATTATCACATTTGACAATTTCTGTCAGTGGTGTTTTTCAATGAAATCTGCCTACTAAAGTTACTTCTAAAATTAGGAAAAACATTCCAATTTTTTTCAAGAAAATGATATTATCTCGAGAACCGTACGAGTAAAATAGAAAGTAATTTGTGTTTCTGGGGTTTGAAAACAAGCAGGGCAAATCATCAAGAATGAAATTTTCTGAGAAATCAAAAATACGAGAATTTTCCTCTTTAAAGTCGATCCGGGGACATACTGTATATATATATATATATATATATATATATATATATATATATATATATATATATATATATATATATATATGATGCGTGTGCGTGTGCAGTGCGTGTAGTGTGTGTGTGTGCTGGTGAGTGTGTTGTGTGTGTGTGCGCGATGTGTACATGTGTGCGTTGGTGCGCGTGCGCGTATGTGGTGTGTGTTCTGTGGGTGCGCGTGCGCGAGTAGTGTGTGTCTGTGTGTGTGAGTGTGAGTGTAAGTGTGACTGTGTGTGTGTGTGTGTGTGTGTGTGTGTGTGTGTGTGTGTGTATGTGTGTGTGCGTGCGTGCGTGTGTTCATACATGTGTGTTGACCCCAGAACGAGAACATGCACTTACTTAAAATTTTTTATTGAAGCTTGTTTTTATTTCTCCTGGAGCAGATTAGATTTTTGGAGAAATTCAGTGGCGGAGGGGGTTTATGAGGGGCAGTTTTTAGTTTTCGCTAATATTTCCGAAAGATATAGATTAATTTCGTAAGAAAATGTGTATACATATTGTTTAAAAAAATTTAATTTAATTCTCTTTATAAAGTTTCTTAAAACTAAGTTTAAAAATATAGGATTGAAAATAAATAAATAAAAAAATAACGTATTTTATAGATGAAGGCGGTTTTGGAATTTTTTTTTATAGTTAGTATCTCTATGTCTATTGACGTCTATCTGATATAAAGTTTAAACGTCCATCTGACAGATTATTGTTATTGTTTTTACACCGTTGTCTACTTTCGTTATGAACGTATAAAAAAAAACGCTGCAAATTGTATCAATACTTCCACATCAAAAATTTAAATTATGCTGTCAAAATGACATTTACACTATTTGTTGTACAGAAAAACTATAGGGACAAAAATATTCACAATTAGATCAATGCCATTTAATTTATACCAACTTAAACGCCATAAATATGGAATGAAAAAATTTAATACAACAATATTGTCAAAACCTGGATGCGTCTATGCCTAGACCATTAACATTCCTCATGGAGAGATTAAGTGAAGTTGTTAAATTGGTTACTAAATTCTATTATTTATTTTTAAACTGACATACCGTCAAACTATTTTAACCCCTTTTTTGATAAATTGTGTTCACACTAAGTTCGAGATATTAGCAAAAAAAACATAAATTTTAAAAATTGTTTTTTTGTAAATAACTCGAAAACTGTTAACTTAAAAAAAATTACAAGAATCATAAATTTGATTTTTTATGTAATTCCAAAATTTAAAAAAAATCGTGTGGACGGGTACCAAAACCTATTATTTGTAAATATTTCGAAAATGACAAAATTTTCGAAAAAATTTCAAGAACAGTTTTTGTGAGATATTTTATATCCTATCTTATGGTCTTTTCACTTTTAGAATATGTTAAGTAGTTCCGGAGATATTTAGGAAAACTTGTTTTTTAAAGTGACGGTTTTTTGCTAATATATTGGAACCATTTGTTGTACAGAAAAATTATAGGGATAAAAAATACTCACAATTATATTACTAATTACCTATTAAAAGTAAAAAACTATAAAAAAAACATAAATTTTCACCCCTTTTCTCAAACCCTATTGACCCCAAAAGCAATCAGGCGCTTTGGGTAGTTGACGTCTACATGTGTGCCAAATTTCAAGTTGATGTGTTAAGTCGTTCGAAAGTTATGGCGGATACACACACATGCACACACAGACAAGATTTTTTTGCTCAAATTTTGTTTTTAGACGTTTTCAAACATTTTAAAGCGATTGAGCAAATAATTTTTTTTAGAGATACAGCCTTCCCATCCGTTGTATGTGGAAGAAATAGGTTGCGTAATTAACCTAAAAAAATATTAAAATTATGTCATTCCTTTTAATTTCCACTTTGTAGCTTAGAAGACCATGTATTGTCCACACCAGATATTTTGACAAAGATTATTGTTTTTTCCAATTTTCATTATGAACGTATTACGAAAACGGTTGTATAATGGTATGGTATCCTATGATAACAGACTGGAAGATAATAGCAATATTTTATAATGCATAAATATATTTCTGCCCTTTCGAAAGTAATCTGTTGGGTGTGAAATACCTAAAATAAAATACTATATTTGTACTTTAGTTACAAAATATCATCTTTTGTCATACATTTTAATACTCCAAGTGTTAAAATAAAATCTCATTTTACCACTTGTGGTAAAACAAAATTGCAAGTTTTAATTGTTAAACACTCGTAATACTTTAATTCCCAGTTTGTAGGTCGAAAGGTCGCGTTGTTTCACACCAGACACATTTGGTTGTAATTATTATTGATTTTATTACATTAACAATTTATTTCACCGATTACGTAACATAAAATTTGAGTTCTTTAGATTCACGGTAAATTGATAATATCGAAATGCATTCCTTCCTTATTTAAACACAAGATTATTATCTAATTAAGATTGTTTCGTAATATTAAATTGAGAAGTTTCAATTTATTTAAACATAAACTGGACTTTCAGGTACAAAGTAAGGTACACACTAATATATGAAATTGTTAACTTTCACCATTATCACACATAATAAAATACTTATCTTTTTTGGGTTTTTTAATTGCGTATTTTAAATTATACAATCTAAACGTTTCGATAACACTTGCAGTTATCTTCATCAGTAGTAATATCTATTAAAATTGTTAAAGATGTTGAAAACTATTTTGTCAAAGTTGAAAAATAAAAACATAAACATCAGCGTGCCATTAATAAAACAGTGTGAGAAACGTATAAAACCAACTATAGAATTAAATGTCTTAAAGAAGACAAATTAGAACACCCTCTAACGGCGAAGATTAACAAAGAAAAACGTCAGCCAAAAAACACATTTAATAAAATTTAATCAAGTTATGATGTAAGTGTAAAGTTGTGAAAAACTTCAATTTGAAAATGATAGAAGCATTCACAAATATAAACATAACATCAAATAAACTAATCCAGTTAAATCTAACAAAGAGATATCTTTGTGAATAATTAAAGTGTTATTAACAAGGAAAAGCATAATACAGAACGTTTTTTGTAATTTTTTAATTTTAATTTCAACTACTTATGTTAAATTATAGTCATGTGGTAATTTAACATTTAATTGTAACGCATTTGCTTCGAGGTCTAGGAAAAACACAGAAAAAACCTAGGCATACCAAAAGTCACAATTAAAATGAAAATCAAGACGTTATAATTTTTTAATTATAAGATGCCAAAACCTATTTAAACGTAAATTTTCTTCTTGTCTATTAAAATTATTATGGTGTTTATATATCTTAATAGCTTCACGTTGTAAACGAACATAGTAATGAGTTTGTCTTGACAATATTTCCATATTGTCAAATTGAATGTCATGATATAGGTTATTCAAGGCATGGTCAGCCACCGCAGACTTCTCTGGTTGACCTAATCTGCAAAATCTCATATGTTCTTTACTGTCTTACTACAACTTATTTTCAGTGGAATAGTAAATTTTATGAACAGATTGATGGCGTAGCAATGGGTAGTCCCCTTAGTCTTGTTATTGCTAGTTTTTACATGCAAAAATTTGAAACATTAGGATTACAAAATACACCTAAAAAACCTTCAGTTTGGTATAGATATGTAGATGACACATTTGTTATTTGCAGACATGGAGAAGATGCACTGCATGAGTTTTTGTTTTTATAAATGGTATTCATCCTAGTATTCGGTTTGCCATGGAAAAAGAAACTAATGAAAGTTTACCATTTCTTGACATATTAATATCTAAAAATAATAGTTCAGTATCTTTTAAGGTTTACAGAAAGCCGACTCACACTGATAGATACCTTCATAAATTATCCAACCACCCTCCGCGTCAAAAATTGGTGTAATTAAATCTTTAGTAGATCGAGAAAAACAAATTTGTGACCCTGAATTTTTGAAGGATGAGTATGAATATTTAACAAAATCCTTAAAAGATAATAGATATTCACTTACAGATATTAATAATGTCATTACACCTTATAGACATAACCTTAAAGAAAAAACAGTTCTTAATGTGGTACTGGTTTTCTTCCTTTTATAGCTAATGTTACAGATAGAAATGAAAAAATCAGATCACCTAAAGATGTTTCAAACCCATAATACTCTTCCGGATTTATAATTTACCTTGTTCATGTGGAAAAGTATACATTGGGACCACAAAACGTAGTTTTGATACAAGACGTAAAGAATATATGAGATTTTGTAGATTAGGTCAACCAGAGAAGTCTGCGGTGGCTGACGATTCCTTGAATAATCTAAATCATGACATTCAATTTGACAATATGGAAATAGTGTCAAGACAAACTCATTATTATGTTCCTTTACAACGTAAAGCTATTGAGATATATAAAAAAACCCTAATAATTTTAATACACAAGCAGAAAATAAATAGGTTTTGGCATCTTATAACTAAAAAAAGGCATAATAATAAGTCTTGATTTTGGTTTTAAATTTGACTTTTGGTAGGCCTAGGTTTTTTGCTTTTTTTCCTAGACTTTGAAGCAAATGCTTTACAATTATATGTTAAGTTACCAGAGCACTATAATTTAACATAAGTAGTTGAAATTGAGATTAAAATTAAAAAATTACAAAAAACGTTCTTCATTATGCTTTTCATTGTTAATAACACTTGCACTTATTGACAAAGATATCTCTTTGTTAGATTTAACTGGATTACTTTGTGAATGCTTCTATCATTTTCAAAAGTGTTTCACAACCTTACACTTACATCATAACTTGATTAAATTTTGTTAAGTGTATTTTTTGGCTGACATTTTTCATTGTTAGCCTTCCACCGTTCAGAGGGCGTTCTGATTTGTCATCTTTAAGACAGTTTAACAATATTGAATTTTTAATGACCTACTTATTCTTTACTAAAATTCAATTCTATGGTTGGCTTTATACGTTTCTCAAACTGCAATATTAATAATTTAATTTTTCAACTTTGACAAAATTGTTTTCAACATCTTTAACAATTTTAATAGATATTACCACTGACGAAGATAACTGAAAGTGTTATCGATACGTTTAGATTGTATAATTTAAATACACCATTAAAAAAAACAAAAAAGATAAGTATTTTAGTACATACTAATAGATTACATGTTGTAAGGTCGTACAGATCGATGACTCTTATAATTCAAGAACCAACGTCTTCTGGAGGCCTTTTCATTTTAAAGCGCTATTATGAACCCCCTATTGAAGGAAATTTCAATACCTATCCAAACATTAAGTGGGTCAGGTGGCTAGCAGCAGTTTTCTGAATGAATTTCTTTAACGCGAACGAGGTTAACAGTAAAGGGGGGGGGGTGTCCTTCTTTATACGAACTATTGTCTCCTGAGTTAGCACTTTCGAATTGGTATATCGCCACTTGCATTTGGCTTTGTTACGGTGCACTTGGTCCTTCTTAACATTTATTATTGAATGCAGCCATCAATATTTAATGTATAATAAAAGTGGGCATCATTACCCGACGCTTTTTTTAGCTTTCGAATGATAAAGGGCACATTTTCGCGGATTATTATTTAAAGAAGTGTGATAAATTGATGTTTCACTCGATTTATTAAGAATCATAGTTTACTTTTGAATTACATGTGGAATAAGAAAGGTTATAAAATATTGTTTTCTTCTCTTCTAACTTCTTCATTTTACCGTTATCTGTTTAGCGCCCATTTTCTGGCAGAAATCATTTTTTGAGATAGCCTCGTTAGAGTTATTGGAGAACATTCTCTCAGAGATGATTAACTTCTAACCTATCCTTTTAGGTTGTTTTAATTACAATAACCTACTTGGTAATACATTTAGAGGCAACAATTATTAAAATATTCTAGTACAATATTGCATATATATTTTTTTATTTTGAAAACGTTCTATTACCCTATTTGTATTACCATTCCTGATTTCAATAATTAAAATGTCATGTTATAAGTGCAAAGTAAGTAATGTTCATTTATATTTTGATGTAACTTAAAGTAAATTAAATTGATTACATTCGTAGTTCTACGTTTGTGAACTAGAATTTAAATCAGTTATGAGTAAATTTTAAATAATTAGTGATGGAAAATTGTTTTGTGGAAGAACAAAGCATGTTCAGTTTTAAAGGTTTTATACCAGTGACAGGAAGCAATGCAGCAACTTGTACAGTAACCTGTATGGCGTGTATAAGGTATCGCGGTATTATTGATAAGGTACAAGAAAATTCACAATAAGGAGTAAAAAATTAAATTCAAGTTATTTGAAAAAACGTCAGTAAAGGTAAAATATTAAGTTGTTGAATGAATAGCGTTGTAAAATTAGAAAACTTAATTTATAATTAAATAATATTATTAAAATTTTCTTGTGTAGTTGCTTTTAACCCATTTATGTCCGAATGAGTTAATTTTCATTTTTATTGTTATATATGAATGTTTTATTTTCTTTTAGTCATTATGAACTTCAAAAAAATAAAAAAAAAACTTTGATAAGAGAATTTTGATTTTAAGCGTGTTCCAATAATGAACAATGGGCATAAATGACTCAATTAACTTTCATAGGTTTCAAATATAAAAAGTATACAATATTACGTGTCATAATAGAAAATGTATTTAAGAAACTACAAAATGTTAATATTAATTTATATGGAATTTAGCAAAGCATGCGAAGGTTAGTCGACATTTCCCACAAGCTTTCGTCGAATTTTTTTTGCAAAGTGCACACCTATTCTGCTTTTCACATGTAATAATCCAATTTCTACTTTGGCGAAACCTTATTGAATCAGCTATCCTAGCGGGTAGGGCCTTATGCGTTATAGGACGGCCAGAGCCAGTGGGAGGGTCATTCGAGGTTGAGATCTCGACCCGAAAAGATCAACTTTAGACAAGACTAGCCAGTCTATTTGAAGAAAGAGATAACGTCGTTTTCACGATGATGGAGCCGAGCATCAACAGGCGCCGCTACCAGCAGTTCCTGGAGGAGCAGGTAGCTCGGGGAGTGCCGCTGTCACCGACGACGGCCCAGGAGTTACGGGAGCTCCAGATACCGCCAGCAATACCGTCACTGCTCGAGAGACCGAGCAGCGACGCGCCACCTGCCGCCACCGCACAGAAGAGGAGGCGGCAAAAGAAGACGCGACCGCCACCGTTAGAAGGTATCACCCCCCTAGAAGACACGACGTCCACTTCCGCCGCCGCAGCCGCAACCGACACCACTGAAGAAGAGGCCCGCCCCCGATCCACCACTTCGTGCTGCAAAAGAAGAAGCTGAAGAAGACCCCGAAGGTTCGCCCGTCTACGCCGCCGCCCACGGACAACGGATTCCAGGCCCTGGAATCCTACACCGACAGCCCTGCAGCAATGGAGCAGACTACTCAAGAGGACACCAGGGAGAAGGTGCCTCCGGTAATCCTTCGTCAGGAGGAGAACTGGATCGCGTTCTCCCGAGAAATGGACAGACAGAGGATCGCCTTCACGAGGGCCAAGGCTTCAGCGAGGGAATCCGGATTCAGCCTGCCCCACTCCAGGACCGAGACAGGCTGATTAGGTATATGGATAGGTGTGGTACTCCGTATCACACCTGCCAGGCAAAGAGCGAGCGATTTGCTAAGGTGGTGATACGCGGCGTGCCCGTAGAGCTATCCGAGGTCGACGTTAGCTCAGAGCTAAAAACGTAAGGCGTTAATGCTCTCTCTGTTTTAGGATGAAGCAGCGAGGCCGCTCGATCCCCCTCGTGATGGTGGAGTTGCAGTCCGAGGACGACAGGAAGAAGTTCCGGGAGGTGCAGCACGTCGCCCGCCTCCGAGTCACCGTCGAGGATTTGCGGCGGAAATCCGGCATCGGGCAGTGTCACCGGTGTCAAGGTTTCCGTCACGCACAGCGTTGCTGCAGGCGATCACCACAGCAGTGAATGCACAAAACCCCGTACAGACTGGGCAAAGTGTGTTAACTGCGGTAGGGACCACCCCGCCAGCTACAGGGGATGCCCGAAGTTCCCTCGACCTCCGCAACGGAAGAAGACGGAAGTACATCAGAGACCCAAGAGGACACCGCCGACCGCGGAGCCTTCTGCAACCCGGACCGGCGTCAATTACGCCTGAGCGACAGCAGGCAAGGTTGAAAAGGCGGAAGTACCAAGAACGGCTCCCGCCGCTGGGTTCGACGCCATTTTGGGCCTCCTCGGAGGTCTCGATATGGAGAAGGCCCTACCTGTCATCCGTAAGGTGGCAGCGGCGCTCGTTCAGGCGCAAACTGCGATGGACCTGTGGAAAAGCATAATACAGAACGTTTTTTGTAATTTTTTAATTTTAATTTCAACTACTTATGTTAAATTATAGTCCTGTGATAATTTCACATTTAATTGTAAAGCATTTGCTTCGAGGTCTAGGAAAAACACAGAAAAAAACCTAGGCATACCAAAAGTCACAATTAACATGAAAATCAAGACGTTATAATTGTACCTTTTTTAATTATAAGATGCCAAAACCTATTTAAACGGAGATTTTCTTCTTGTCTATTAAAATTATTAGGGTGTTTATATATCTCAATAGCTTCACGTTGTAAACGAACATAATAATGAGCTTGTCTTGACAATATTTCCATATTGTCAAATTGAATGTCATGATATAGATTATTCAAGGCATGGTCAGCCACCGCAGACTTCTCTGGTTGACCTAATCTGCAAAATCTCATATGTTCTTGACTGTCTTATCACAACTTATTTTCAGTGGAATAGTAAATTTTATGAACAGATTGTTGGCGTAGCAACGGGTAGTCCCCTTAGTCTTGTTATTCCTAGTTTTTACATGCAAAAATTTGAAACATTATTATTACAAAATACACCTAAAAAACCTTCAGTTTGGTATAGATATGTAGATGACACATTTGTTATTTGGAGAAGATGCACTGCATGAGTTTTTGTTTTTATAAATGGTATTCATCCTAATATTCAGTTTGCCATGGAAAAAGAAACTAATGAAAGTTTACCATTTCTTGACATATTAATATCTAAAAATAATAATTCACTATCTTTTAAGGTTTACAGAAAGCCGACTCACACTGATAGATACCTTCATAAATTATCCAACCACCTTCCGCGTCAAAAAATTGGTGTAATTAAATCTTTAGTAGATCGAGAAAAACAAATTTGTGACCCTGAATTTTTGAAAGATGAGTATGAATATTTAACAAAACCCTTAAAAGATAATAGATATTCACTTACAGATATTAATAATGTTATTACACCTTCTAGACATAACCATAAGAACGGCTCCCACCGCTGTCGTTACCCCGCCTGCCCAACCCGCCTTAGGGTTCGACGCCATATTGGGCCTCCTCGGAGGTCTCGATTTGGAGAAGGCCCTACCTGTCATCCGTAAGGTGGCAGCGGCGCTCGTTCAGGCGCAAACTGCGATGGACCTGTGGGGAGTGATCCTCACGCACGGTTCAGAGGTGGTTGCCCTTTTCGAGTAATCATACAAAGGTCGGGAGCGAAGTCTGGTGCCTCAGATAAGTATATAGTATCGACAATTTAATTTATTCTGTTCTGTTAAAACCGACATTGCAGGGCATCAGCAACCAGCCACAACCGAGAGACAACAGGACAGTCCACACAACATACTTCAACAACACCACATCTCCACAACACATCCTTTTTTTTTGACGAACGACCAACAATGCTAAGCACAACACTGTCAACAGGCAATCCATACGACCCACAACCCAACAACTCCACATTCCACCCGCTGAAAAGGAAGAAGATTCCTGAGCAGCGCACCACCAATACAACACAATACACATTTATTATTATATTTAGTATTAAGTGTGATATGTATTATTATAAAATGAATTGTTATATTTCTAAAAATTTTAATAAACTTTGTTGAATTGAATTGAATTGAAGTGGGAGGGAACCACTGAACATCGGAAATGTAAATGCTCTAATTTATTTCCTTCGCCTTTTCTATAGATTTGCCATGCATTATCAAGGCTTGCATCAAGGCAGAAAGCAAAAACTTCCCACCACCATTTTTTTTATCTAATAGATATTCTGTAGTTATCAATGTTTTCATCCATACGATCGACCCTTCCCATAAACTTATTGCACTGAGATATAACAAGTAGTTGACTAACAGGAATTTTTTTCTTTTGCGACGATACCCATCTATTAACTTGTTTTTCTGGTCCAGTAGGGTCACAAGTACTAATGGTTAGTACTATTCGATTGTCATGCCAACTTGTAAAGGTAACATTATTTTTTATATCGGTGCAAAAGTCATAAGAACCTTGACTTCTTTTTTCCATAATTTTTGAAGAAGTGATTGGACACTTCTCAATTCGATTGTACTTTGTGGTTCCTGTATAACCAAATCCTCTTTATTTTAATCTATGGACTAGTTTCAAAACAACTAAAGAAGCGATCGCCGTACATTTTAAAATACGTATTTTGTGGAAAATCTTTTATCAAATTCATTACTACAGTACCACCAACACCTAGGATTGCTTTTGTTCTCCCATCATTTCTACTAGCGCCTTGATATGGTTCAAATTTCATTAGATATCCCAATAGTGCACACAAGCACCACATTTTATAACCATATCTTATAGGCTTCCCTTAGAGAAACTGTTTTGCTCCAAGCCTGCCAAAATACGGTACCATACTTTCATCATACTAAGTCTTTCCTGAAATTCTGAATACTGAAGAAAGTGTTGATTAAGAATAATAAAGAATAATTAAGAAATAATAATGGTCTCCTTTTTCCAAACATCATTTTTTCGGTAAATCCGAATTGTCCGCACAATGGAGATATATTTTTATCGTCTCGAAACGATTTCGTCGCATTGAATTCATCACTTCCATGCTACATGTTTCAGATCCTACTTTCCACCACATTCTCCATCTATATACTGTAAAATATCCCGATAACAATAAAATCGGTGTAAAACATCGCATTTCGTTTATGCCAATTTTGAAGCTATGGAAAAGAGATTTTCTAAATTCATGTAATGTCATCTTCATTTCTTCACCACTATCGCTGCTCTCACTTGTAATATCTTTTTTATTGATGCTTGATTATGAATCGTAATTATTATCACTAACAGTTGCTCTGTTAGGTCAATTTTGATTAGATTCAGCTTCATTATCACTGGTATCATCTCCTATGGTAAAAGTTGCACCATGGTTCGGATATTTGCGGTAGCTTGGGTTCTTAACTGCCTACCACTAAGTTTATTGATGCTATTGCAGTCATCTTAATCTCCGCTATCTTCAACACTTTTTTTCTCCATCTTCAGGAGGGGCAATGAAAACACCTGCTTCCCAAAAATGAATCTGAATCAACTCTGCCGTGGTGTAATATCTAACCATAGTAAAAGAAATTTTATACAACCATTGATGCCCATTGTACCAATAATGAAACATTCACATAAATCACGGTATTTAGCTAATTATAAAACATAAAATATACATTTTTATTACTTCACTGATTTCCTATATGAAGCAGCAATAAAAATAAGTAACATAGAGCACGCCTTTTGAACACAAAATCAAAATAAATACTTACTTTGTATAAGCCATTTTTCTTGTTCGTAAAAATAAAAGTTGATGTTTGATAGAATTTATAAATATTCAATAAACTGAACAATAATATACACAGGTGTACTGACCACGTTGTAACTTGTAAATCGGAGATAAGATAATACACTATTGTATAGTGGGGGTTCCAATATTGGAACAATGGGCAAATATGGGTTAAATAATGTACGTAGAAGCATTAGTTAGTGCGGCAGAAGAGAATCATGTACTGTATGTGTTCTAAAGGATTACGTGAATATCACGAGCTTGAAGATAGTTTAAACGTTTTTTTTTTGCTAAAACAAAGGCTTACCACCTAAGGACGTCTCGTTTATGCAAGGAACTGTTGAAAATAGTCGTAGGTAGTTGAACGTCAAAAGCAGAAACTCTTTATTTTTGACCAATTAGTAATTTATATTGAAACCTTTTGATATTCAAGCACTATTAGATTTTGTATATAGATTTCAAGTTCGATTTTAAATACAGTTGGCGTAGATAAGATAGGAGATTACTGGTAAAACGATGTAAATTTTGGATACCATTTTCAATTTTCAATAAATGTATCAAAGACCTTTTAGTTTTTAATGTGGATGATCTCCAATAATTTTAGAGAAGATAATCTATTAGAACTTTTTGAATGATTAAACTAAAGTCAATAGTCAATAGTAAAGTTAAATGCTTAACGGTGATTGTGAACTTAACATAACGTATATTAGGCTTAAAACAATTAAAATGGATAGCTTAAAAACTACTGACAAGCCCTCTTCTAAATTTAGTGCAATGCTAGTTGACTATTTGTTTTACTTTACTGACGCACAAAACACTACCCACAGATATTGTATTAATTAAAGTGCATTAAAGAAGGTTTATATTTTAATAATGCTTCCTTTACATTAATTGATTACTCAAAAGTGATACCACTACTTCACGTATGCTTTA
This sequence comes from Vesta saturnalis, assembly GCA_036346205.1. Classification (NCBI taxonomy): domain Eukaryota; kingdom Metazoa; phylum Arthropoda; class Insecta; order Coleoptera; family Lampyridae; genus Vesta; species Vesta saturnalis. The sequence continues at coordinate 2,561,675 of JARFJB010001714.1, forward strand.
TGTAAATCATTTGACAAATATTGTAAGGTGATTAACTAAATTAACGTTTAAGAGTTTAACATTAAACATTTTAACAGCAGTTAATTATTGTATTTGATATACTCCATTCTAGTTCTAACCATTTACAGTCAGTTTCCGATTGCCCTTAACAAAAATTAAATTTTACCTACAGAGTGAACAATAGTATATTAAGTATTAAGAACGCGTTGTTTACTGGTTGAAAACAATGTTTGGAAACTGAGCAAAGCGAAGTCTCCAATATTGTCTAAACCTGTTAAACGTTTAACGTTCGTGGTGCTTATACTGCTTTTCGTCCGATGCTTTTTAAAATCCTTTGGTTGAGTTAAGAAAGCGAAATTATGGATATGTCATGGTTTCCATAGATGCAAATGCATAGACGAAACACCCATTTTTACGTTTAACAACCATAGTTACCAATTATGAAAGGTAAAGTCAACCTACCGATCTAAACGTTGGCATGGTAAGTTCTTAATTACGACTAATTGGACGAAAATGTTTATTTTATACTACAATTAGGGAAACATACCCACTACTGTTTGTATTAAGGAACGTTGACAATATTTTAAGCTTATGTGTTTTTAAAATTTATTTAACGATTAATTTATTCATTATTTTGGATTCAAATAAATTTAATGAACGCATTCAAACCCTAACGTACTTTTTGAAATTTAAAGTGAATATTATGAACTTGTGTTTGAAATTGAGTTAGTATTTTATCTAGTGGCCAATTATCTTGTTTTACGATCATTCACATTTCGTCTGTGATATTTGTTACCGAATTTGAGGTTTGGTTAAGAGTAAATGAGAATTTTGAAGTAATTTTTTAGATATTTTACATCTTACTAAAACCCATGGCCGTCTTCCGTGAGTTCGGTCGGCAATTTGCTTATTTTCATACGCCTATGTAATGGCTAGTACGAATTTTGCGCGTAACAAAATGAATTGTTACTTAAATGCCTTCTTTTACTATGAGTTATTAAAATAATACGGCACCATTTTAAATTTATCAGTAACTCTGTATTCACCAAGTAATAAAATTAACTAATGTTTAAGAGTAAATTGTAGATTAAGTTAATTCACAATGGTTATTGATGAGGTTGGATTAGCTTCTCTTAATTTTCTTTCTATAAATATTTTTGAAGTATTCATTTTCCCTCATAAATTATATTTTACGTGCTTAATAAACATTAATTAGGTGATTCATAAAATTAAAATTACTCTCATATACGTAAAATCACATTGCAGTATAGTATACGGTTATAATGAATAATTTTAAAACACGTAAATATTAAACTTTATTTGGCACATAATCTAAACACTCGTGTACCGTCCTAACAGAGGCTTATATAGTAAAATTGCAAAAGTTTTAAAAACTTTTAATAATATTTCACAAAACTCATAAAAATTCATCAAGATTTCATAAAAGATAATTTAGTACTGTTAATATTCTTACCCTCCATCGTCGTCCTTTTGGAAAAGCATTAATATTAAGTTCTTTGAAATTGAGTGAGCCGTATTTTTATCAAATTGAACTTTGTTTGATAAGGTAAAAAATTGGAAATTTCCAAAGCGGTTGATTTCAATTACAATTTAATTATTCACTTCTGTAGCTTTACGTGAAGTAATAATGTGTCGTTTCTTAGCTGTACGGGTATATTGCTTTAGGAAGGAGCAAGTAGTGAAATTAATTCTGCTTGAATATACAAGTTTCGTAGTTGATATGAAACCTTGCACTTCATAACGTATAACGAATTTAATTAACCAACATTTCGTAACTTAAAAGGGAATAATTGCGGAAATATTGTTTACTAACTTAGTTCTATTAAAAACGAATCATAAAAATGTTACCAGATCACGTATACATTTGTAATTATACAACAGAACGTCAATACTATGCACACTTACATTCAAGCAAAAATTGAGCAATTTCGATTTAAGTAACGATAAAGAACATCCGTAGAAATCCATACCGTTTTATTTTTGTATATGGGAACTGATAAATCTTTTATAACGTATCGTAATACATTGCAAACTGCACGAAGGCATGATACAGAATTATGTTAAAATATAAATTTGTTGGAGATCTTACTTGTACATTCTTAGAAATATGATACGTATGATATTTGACATAATCTTGCAGTAAATTTAATAAAAATGTCATATTTCCTGCAGCAGATATCTGCTTCAAAACATTTTTAATGCCTTACATAAATTTCATACTTTCAAAGTTATTTTGTTGTTTTGCTCAGGTTTACGATAACAAGTTTGGTAGTATTATTTAACTATTAATCTGAAGAGAACATAGATATAAATATAACAGATTAAGGTAATATAATAAATAAGGGATGCTGAGATTTTTTTGTTACGATATAATAGTAGATAGATAGTGTTACAACTTTAAATTGCTATAAAACTACAACAATGCTAATAAAACTAAATCAATTTTTTTTTACATTTGAAAACCTAACCCGAATCGCAATACAAAATAGTACGTATATGCAGAGTAACGTACACGGAAGTGTGTCCCGAGTTTTCAATTGAATTATAATATCGATATGACTTTAGGCGAGAACACACAAGCTCTTGTGTTATTGTTAACAAAATCTATATAAAAAAGCAGCCAAAAACCCATAAAAATTGAAATTAAAATGTGAATTTAATTTCTTTGTGTTTTTTGCATAGTTGTCATTAAATAAGTGCTTTGTAAATAAAATTTTAGAAGCTAACAAATATTTTGTGATATTATATCTACAGCATTACCATGTACAGGGTGGTTTTTTTTTCGTTAATATTATAGGGTATAGGCTAAACGGTAAGAGATAAAAAAACCAAGATACGTGTTTTTTTAGTATTTTAGCTATTTAGGACAATGCAAAATATTAAGTGTTATATATTGTTGCAATCTCAAGAAAAAATGCAATTTTTTGAGATTATCAGATACAGGGTGTCCCATTTAAGAAAATGCTACGTTTGATAATATCTCAAAAAATCAAACATCTATATTTTTTTAAGGACGCCACTGGATTCAACGTAAAAAGTCATAAAACTTTCGTATCCACAGCTTTTTTTATCTCCATAAATAACCGAGGCATAAGAGATAATAAAAACCGGCAGATTTTGAGAATCACTCTGTATTTTTGAAACCAAATTAGTTAGCGTAGACCCGATTGCGCCATTAAACTAAACACTAAAAAAGAAAACGGGACACGTATCTTAGTTTTTTTTGTATCTCTTACCGTTTAGCCTATACCCTGTACAGAATGACAACTTTTCAACTTTAACGAGCCTAAATGTAAAAGTCATGCTGTGACCAATACATATTGTCACTGTTTCTCTGTTTTATTTTTCATGGAATTTCATACGTGTAAACTAGTCAAAAACTTAATTTTTATCTAAATTTTTGTATGATCTTAATGTTTGATTATAGCAATTGCTACAAATATTAAAACTAAGAAACTACTTATCTTTTCTGGGTTTTTTAATGGTGTATTTTAAATTATACAATCTAAACGTTTCGATAACACTTACGTCAGTAGTAATATTTGTTAAAATTGATAAAGATGTTGTAAACAATTTTGTCAAAGTTGAAAAATTAAAACATAAACATCAGCCTGCTATCAACATAACAGTTTGAGAAACGTATAAAGACGACTGTAGAATTAAATTTTAGTAAAGAATAACTAGGTCATTAAAAATTAAATATTGTTAAACTGTCTTAAAGATGACAAATCAGAACACCCTGTAACGGTCGAAGGCTAACAATGAAAAATATCAGCCAAATGATAGAAGCATTCACAAATATAAACATGACATCAAATAAAATAATCCAGTTAAATCTAACAAAGATATATCTTTATCAATAAGTGCAAGTATTATTAACATTGAAAAGTATATGCAGAACGTTTTTAGTAATTTTTAATTTTAATCTTAATTTCAACTATTTATGTTACATTATAGTGCTGTGGTATTTAACATATAATTGGTAACGCATTTGCTTCAAGGTCTAAGAAAACACAGCAAGAAACTTGTGTTTATATATTTCAATAGCTTCACGTTGTAAACGAACATAACAATGAGTTTGTCTTGACAATATTTCCATATTGTCAAATTGAATGTCATGATTTAGATTATTCAGGGCATGGTCAGCCGCAGCAGACTTCTCTTGTTGACCTAATCTACAAAATCTCATATGTTCTTTACGTGTTGTATCAAAGCTACGTTTTGTGGTTTCGATTGTATACTTTTCCACATGAACTTATACACTCCGGAAGATAATAATGGGTTTGAAACATCTTTAGGTGATCTTAAATGTTCTTTAGTTTCTCTTGTAGGTTTAAAAATAGTCCTAATGTCTATTTAATTACGATTTTTTCAATTCTATCTGTAACATTAGCTATAAAAGGTAGAAAAGCAGTAGGGGATGGTGGGGTAAGATGACGACGTTAACAAGAAAAATCATTTTTGGGCAAAGTAACTTTAATAATTTTAAATAAAATTATAATACATACATTGGTTATCTACCTTTGAATTTAATATGATTTTAAACTAAACGCAAATTCCAATATTAGTTTAAAAAAATATAAACAAAAAGTGGCATTTTAGTAATCTTACGTGGATAAGATGACGAACATAATGGGTAAATTGACTCTTACAGGCACAAATCGCAAGTAAATTCTCCTTGCCCATCGTAAGTGGAGCAGTCATCGTAACACCACTCTTGACATTTGCAACACTTTATCCAATCTTCCAGTGGTGGTTCTACGTAAAGTTCGTGGCAGATTACACAAAAACAGGATGACGACTTGGATGTCTGATTAGTCTTTTAGTTAGGTTTGGTAGGCCCTGATTTTCGTGTATTCTTATTTTTTTTCTTTTCTTCTTTTTCTTTTGCTAACCTATCTTTTTCTTCTAACTGGTCTTTCATGGGAGTGCCAGAAATCATGGTTTCCGAAAGCTTTTTACGCTTGTTTTGTACAGGACGATTAATAGTTGGTAAGGGTTTGATTTTCCAAAGCGAGTCGTAACTTTTAGACTGTGATTTTGAGCAGCTAGGACCTGGTTCATTTGCGAAGTAAAATAAATTGCATGATATAGGTTGAAGCGCTGAAATCATTGATGACTCTCCATCATGTTTCGTAGGTGTAACCAAACCAAATGTTCTTATTTGCGTCAACGGAATGTTATCATCTGATGAAAAGTCTGAATTTCCTGGGTTTTCATTAGTGATCTTACTATCAATCATATTAATCCTATCATTAGTATGGTCAGAAACATCCATGCTTGGCTCATACTGTCTTCCGCTTGTAAGCAAAATCGCTGTCCTCAAAAATATGGGCGTTACAGGGTTCAATTCCACAGGCACGAAATCCTTTGACTGCGTTATTCACTGTTGCTGCTTTCCCATATTCCTCCCCAAACATTGGTCCAACATTGCGGTCAGTTATCGGAGTACCTGGTTGATTAACCATCATTGAATCACATGCTTGACTATAAAAGGTTTTAAATGGACCAAAAAAAGCGACGTCAAGAGGTTGGAGCATGTGTGTTGTGTGAGGAAGCAACCCTACCATTACTATGTTGTTGGATCTACAACAGTAAATGGCGTCAAGCTAGAGATGAGAACTGTGGTTGTCCACGATGAGTAAAATCGGACTTGCTTGCATAGTGTGCAAAATGTCTCAAATACTTAACGAAACTCTCAGTTGTCATCCATCCAGAGGGTTGGGCGATGCCGATTGTACATGGAGGAGTATCATTCAGAAGCTCTGACTTCATTCTCTTTCGAGCAAAAATTAAAAAAAGGTGGCATATAAACACCCACTGCACTCATAGCGCATACAACAGTAGCGTTTTGGCCCCTTTCTGATGAAACTATTTTAATAACTCTACGATGACAAGTGGGTGTTAAAATTTTGGGTAGTTTTGTTGGGACAGTGGAGACGCCTGATTCATCTGCATTGAATATTTGATCTGCAGAAAAATTATATTTCGTCCGGACATCTCTTAAAAGATTGAAAAATTGGCCAACGGCGACTCTGTTGAATCCCATCAATCGCCCGATAGACGTGGCTTCTGTTTTTCGGAGACTCAGTCGATTGGCTTTCTTAAATTCCAGGAACCAGTCCTCTCCAGCAGACTTATTTTCGTGGTTGAATCTATGTTCGATATTGTTTTTTTCGACATATTCGTAAGCTAATTTTTTAAATTGAACTCTGGTAAGGTCTAGACCCTGGTTGCTAAATTTTTTTACATAAGTTACAAACTCAGTAGTTTCTTGGACATTAAAGGTCTTGTGATATCTTCCTGAGTGTTCAGGTAAATCTTTGTTCTCTTTCGACTTTTTCATGTAACTCCGAAGTGTTGCTTCAGGTATTTCATAGTTTGCTGCAGCTTTATTGCAGGATAGGGTTCTCTCTTCAACATCGTGCATAGCCGCTATCATTGCGTCTTGAGACCAATTTCCACGATTGGTCTTCGGTTTAAAGGTTCTTGGCATGATCACCTACATGTATTAAAAGTTTATTAATAAAAAATAATGCATTTGGTCACTGAGATGAAATTACGGTATAAGATGACGATTGTCATCTTACCCCCGTCATCTTACCCAACTACAGATAAAAAGGAGTTTTAAAATTTATATAAAAAGCGTCTTAAAATTTATTCAATTTAAATAGAACACCATTGTTATACAGGTTAGGGTAGAACCTACAGCAAAAATCAAATTTTTCTTACCTGTACTTTTCGAATAAAACGCTAAATACAGATATACAATTTTACAACCAAACATGAGATTACAAACATGTGCTTTGAACGAGAAAACTACAAACTCCACTAGAATTTGACCGCATAAAAGTAATTCACCTATTAACCACTAGATGTTAGTAGCATGAAAGAAATTTAAATTGTTTATGGTGTTTCGTTAAAAGCCATTCGTCATCTTACTCCGTTCGTCATCTTACCCCACCTTCCCCTACCAACATTAAGAACTGGTTTTTCTTTAAGGTTACGCCTAGAAGGTGTAATAACATTATTAATATCTGTAAGTGAATATCCATTATCTTGTAAGGATTTTCTTAAATATTTGTATTCATCATTCAAAAATTCAGGGTCACAAATTCGTTTTGCTCGATCTACTAAAGATTTAATTACACTAATTTTTTGACGTGGATGGTGGTTGGATAATTTATGAAGGTATCTATCAGTGTGTGTCGGCTTTCTGTAAACCTTAAAAGATAGTGAATTATTATTTTTAGATATTAATATGTCAAGAAATGGTAAACTTCCATTAGTTTCTTTTTCCATGGTAAACTGAATACTAGGATGTATACCATTTATAAAAACCAAAAACTCATCCATGTCTCCAAATAACAAATGTGTCGTCTACATATCTATACCAAACTGAAGTTTTTTTAGGTGTATTTTGTAACGACTACCCATTACTACACCTTCAATCTGTCCATAAAGACAGTGCTGAAAAAGAATGGTTATTTCCTTTGGAAAAAGATGATCAATGTATTCAATAGTTTCTTTCAGAGGCACTTTTGTAAAAAGTGAAACAACATCAAGACTAACCATTATATCACCCTCTTCAATTTTGAAACTATGCATTTTTTCAACAAAGTGGGAAGAATTTTGAATGTAATGGGGTGTTTTTCCTATATGAGGTTGTAATAAAAATGTAAGATGTTTTGCAAAGCTATATGTAGGAGAACCAATTGCACTAACAATAGGCCTTAAAGGAATATTAGGTTTATGAATTTTTGGTAAACCATATAGTTTTGATGAAATAGCTTCAGAGTTAGTTAGTTTCTTTTTTGTTTCTTCAGGAATAGATGATAATTTAATGTTCTTTAGTTTTTAAAAGAATCTTTTTTGTTGAATCTTTTGGTATTTCACGATAAGTTTCTGGTCCCAACCATTGTTCTATCTTAATGTTATAATCGTTCATATTTAATATAACAGTTGCATTACCTTTATCTGGTTTTAATACTATTATACTTTCATTACGTTTAAGATCAAGTAAACCACGTCGTTGACGAAAGGATAAGTTGCCCTTTGGAGGTTTTGCTTTACGTAATATGTTAACGGTGTAATATCTAACTGCATTAGCAACATCAAAAGGTAATGATTTAATGGAGTTTTAGATATTGGAAATTATGTCCTCTTGGTGTTAATTTCCCCCTTTAGAAAGCGCTTGAATAGCATAATCTGAAGCAACATTATCAGAAAGGTTTATAACTGTTTTTCTTTTATAATCAATAGAAGGTCTATTATTTTGTTGTTTGTATAGTTTATTAAATTTTTCATTTGACGTTGACCTGAGATGTCAAAATTTATTTCTATAGATTTAAACGTTATAGAATCAATTTTATCCCAATGTTCTTTATTCAATATGGATGAAATTTCTAAATGTAAATATAACAGATTTTTATCAGTGTTATCCAATAACTTCCTAGTAATATGTATTTAATTACGGAGAGTTCTTCAGTAAATATTATTAGCTTGTTTGTTATTAAAATTTCTTTTAATATAGATAAACTATGGGATAATTTTTTGGTTTCGGCATCGTAATAAAAAAGTGAGTGACGATAACAATTGTGCTTTACGTTTCCCTAATTTTTCAAATTGTGTGATAGAACGATAAGTTTCCGCCCCATAAAGGACTGAAATATGATTTGTCATCTTTAAGACAGTTTAACAATATTTAATTTTTAATGACTTAGTTATTCTTTACTAAAATTTAATTCTATAGTTGGCTTTATACGTTTCTCAAACTGTAATGTTGATAGCAGGCTGATGTTTATGTTTTAATTTTTCAACTTTGACAAAATTGTTTACAGCATCTTTAACAATTTTAACAGATATTACTACTGACGAAGATAACTGTAAGCGTTATCGAAACGTTTAGATTGTAGAATTTAAAATACACCATTAAAAAACACAAAAAAGATAAGTATTTTATTATGTGTGATAATGGTGAAAGTTTACATTTTCATATTTCAAATATTAAAACTGTTTGAAGATAAAGAAAGGGCGTAACCTCCTTAATTTTCTCATATAACTAACGGCATGGTTATTACTTCACCATAATGTTCATAGTTGTTTGTACTAGAGAAGAAACAAAAACACTTTCTTCTCATGTTTTACACAAAATATTTCTACCACTACCATTATGAAATTATCGTAATGCTGTAATGAAGTTTGCTACACAACTTGACAAGTATGAAGTAAGTAATGTACACTTGGTTACTATGTTGCTTATTTTTAGGTTAGTTTCCATTCATTCTGTTCTTGTGGTTTTGTAGGTTAACCGTGTTAAATTAAGTGGAAATTAACCCTATACGTTCGTCTTCACTTTCCATTATTAATGAAAAATGTAATAAAGCCAACAAGAATTTATAAAAAATGACAAATCTACAATTAAATTTGTTTTCTTAATATTTGCGCCACGTGACCGTTGTTAACGATTATTTAAACATGTCAAGGGGAGGAAGGACGACCGCAGTATTTAATAAAATTCTTATGTAATTGGCATCTTATTGCAAGCTACTTTAAGTAATCGAAGTAAATTTTAGTTTTAGAAAAACTAAGTGTAACGATTAACATGGCAACATGGTTTTTTTAGTACCCTTACTAGACCAGAAAATCCTATTTTTCGGACACTCAATGTAAATGGACCACACTTGCTTATCACAAATCGTAAGGAAAAGTATGTATTTTATTTATAGCAACCGTTTCTCTATAGTAAATTTCTTTATAAAGAATTATTAATTATTTATTGGAATAAATGTTAAACATACAACTATTAACGTTAGAAAACTTATGCTTCTACAATGCTTTAACTGTGGTCATTAAATGATAGTGACGATTTTGATAAAACCTTCTGATGAACTCCTTCATTTGACGTAGAAAATGATGAATCGCTACATGCAGGAGCCAACTATAATTCGGTACGATCTAGGGCAATATCTGATGGATTCTGGCATCTACTGTTTCACAATGATGGCTGATTAAAAATCATTTTCGCAGTCGCCATTTTATTGTTATGCTCTCTTCTATACATTCTTCTCGAGTCGTGTTTGATCACCATCCTACATTATTTTTGAGCCTCCTGATATCCGCTCCACCCTCAGCAAGAAAAATAGTTGACGATCGACGTAGACAGTATCCAGTGTAACCGTCTGGGTTGGGTAATTTCAAATAATTAGCAATTTTCTTCGGCGTCTTGTACTCAATCTCATTAATTCTTCTCAATTCCGTCATAACGGTGAATATACGCTTCTTCCTTGTCTTAGTGTCATAGAGGGTGACAACCAAAATAGAGCCGGTATCCTCGATATCCTTCACATTTCACTTTCTTAGCTCCTCACTACGACATGCACCATACAGACCGAAAATTAACGCCACTTTAATCATAAGAAAAGTATCGTAGGCGCTTCTGTCAAAAATTTTGACACATCGTCCTGAGATAGAATTTTTGATTTTTTACTGCATATCCCTCACTTTGGCGCTTCGAGTATATCTGTGACTTCCCATAATTCAATATATCGACGTTTTCTTTCACTCTCAACGTACTTTTCAACATGGAATATGTCGACGGCAGCGTGAAAGATTTCAGTCTTTCAACCTGTAATCAAATTTAAACATAAAACTTAAAGTAAATAAATGTATTCAGGAAAACTAACCTTTTCATGAAAAAAAGTAAGCCAATTTCTTCGTCGACATCACTTACATGATTTGAAGTCCTCCAAGAATAGAAAATATTGTAGGTCTTTTCATATTTATCTCGTGATTTCAAGGGTAATGAACTGCCAACAGCTTCAAGCACTAATGCCGATATTTCAGGATGATTTTCATTATTTATTTCCATTTTCACGCGATAACACCTGACAACATTTTTGTTTATCCATTTTTGTTTATCAACTTTTGTTTAGTTGCTGTAGTGATGAAAACGGCAATTTGATTCTCACGCTTGTCATGTATTTTTTAAATAATTTCTTATAAAACGTAATCTATTTCCATTTAGTATCCGACAAAAGTTCATGTATTATTCGTAAAGAAAAGTAGGTTCTTCTTTACTCATCGCGTTTCTAATCTAATCTAAGATCGCGATTCGTAAAGAAAAATAATACTTTTATTTACTTATAATACAAATAACTATTTCCTGGCCCATTTTAGAGACGAAAACAGTTGTTTTCAAGGTAATTAAATACTTAGCTTTTGGATTATTTAAATGGTGTATTTTTCTACTAATGTTTTATATAAATTTATACATATTGATAACAATTACACTTATCGTGCTCAGTAAATAGTAATATCGGTAAAACTTGCTTGAAATGACAAATTTATGAAATATGAAAAAAGAAAACGCAAACATAAGTCTGCTATTGATATAATAGTTTAAAATACTTAGATTTTTGTTTTTTTTAACATTGTATATTGGTATTTATGTTATACAAATCTAAACGTTTCGATAACACTTAAGTACAGTTATCTTCGTCAGTAGTAATACAATCTTTGAGAATTGTTTAAGATGTTTAAAGTGAAAACGCAAACATAAGCCTACTATTAACTTAACAGTTTGAGAAACGGATAATATCAACTGTGGAATACAATTTCAGTAAAGAATAGATAAATAATTAATGAATTAAATATTGTTAAACTGCATTATAGATGACAAATCAGAACACCCTCTAACGGTCGAAGGCTAACAGTTAAAAATGTTATAACCAAAGAACAAATTTACAAAATTTAATCAAATTATGATGTAAGTGTAAAGTTGTGAAAAACTTTAATTTGAAATTCATAAAAGTATTCACAAATAGAAACATGAATTACAAATCCAATCAAATCTAACAATGAAATAGCTTTGCTAATGATTATAAGTTAATGTGAAAACACAATTTAGTACGTTTAATATAATTTTTATTTTAATTTTAATTTCCACTACATGTGTTAAATTATAGTACTGCGGTAATTTAACATATAATTGGTAATGCATTTACTTTAAGGTCTAGGAAAAACAGCAAAAACCTAAACATACCAAAAGCTAAAATTAAATTAAGACGTATCATTGTGCCTTTCTTTAATTATAAGTTGCCAAAACCTATTTAAACGGAGATTTTTTTCTTGCCTTGTAAAGAGACAGCCGCTTTTACCAATTTTTTTTAAATTAATTATTTGCTAATTTTCCTGATAAATTAATATTTACATAAATAACCAAATAATGAGTTTATATTCCCTCCGACGTTAATTTCAAAAACGTTGAGAGTTTTTACGTCAGAGCCCCCGCCAGTCTATCCGCCAATCACGGTATTAGAATCCCAATCAGAAGCAGTCTCCGTCCTCAGCGGATTCTAAATAAAACCGCGCGACGCGCTACAGACGCTCACACCGAGCTGGTCAGTGGTGGTGACCGTCTACCTTGTATGAGGTTTTTTCAGGGGGTTTTCCTTGTACACATGTAGCGGAAATATACAGTATGTGCGGCTACTTAGGCGAATGCTAGGGTAGTATTTCCCCCCTCATAACCCTAACTCCGTTCCTTCCGATCCTATCCTGACCACACCCATCCTTAATCCCACCATGCATATGTACGTAATGAATGTATGCTGGGAATCCATGATTGCGGCTGAAGGAGCTTGGGGAGGGAATGAAATACGCAACCTTCCGTTTCCTTTCCTTTTACAGTTTTTTTTACATACGCTCACCGAGCTAGTAGACTAGTGGTGACACGACCTGCTCAGAATTTGGGAGGTAATGGGTTCGATTCCCGTTACCGTCTACTTACTTGATAATTTCTCACAATAATAAGAAATTTGACATAAGCGTGCCGGAAAGTAACATTTCTGTGCCGCAAAGTACTTTCCGGCACACCATATAATATCACCAAAAATAAAAATAAAAATTTTCGAGAACGAAAATTAGCTAGAGTGCACATTGAAGCTGGTAATTATTAATAAAATAATATAATATAAAATAATATAATAAAATAAAAAGAAAACCTGAGTTGTCGGGAATCGAACCCGAGACCTTTCACATACGAAGCGGAGACTCTACACACTGCACTATACCAACGATATTTAGATATGCTCAGACATGTATTATTAACGAAGGCTCGCGAGCTCGCGAGCGACTGTCGCTTGTTTATTTTTCATAACAGTCAAACATTTCCTGTCTAAATTATTTTTAAAACGAAATTAAAACAAAATGAATACTGATAATGATAATTCTGATATAGAAATAGAAAATACACCTCCAGAACTCAGGGAACAAGCTAATTTATGGTCGTTGAATATACTACCTTCTACGTCAAGAGAAAAATATGAAAATGTATACAAACAATTTATGGATTAGAAGAAAAAAAATAAAAACCAAAAGTATTTCTGAAAACATTGTATTGGTCTATTTCGAAGAAACGTCAAAAGTGAAAAAAGCTTCCACTTTATGGTCTGTATATTCCATGTTAAAATCTACCATTAATATTAATCATGCCATCGGTATATCGACTTATTCAAAATTAAGTGCTTTTTTAAAGAGAAACTCTACAGGATATTCTGCCAAAAAAGCACATACTTTGACATCGGAACAAATAAGGCAATTTTTACAAGAAGCCCCAGATGATCGATATCTACTAACAAAGGTACTTTTAAATAACACACAATTATAATAAATAAAAAATATTTAATATTGCAATGATCATTGCAATTAGTGGTGCATTTCGAAGAGGCGAATTGTGGAAATTAAAAATAAACGGCATAGAAGATCTAAATTCTGATTCACTAATAAAATAAAACCGCACTAAAACAAAAGTTTCAAGAAGCTTTACAATTACCGGTAATTTTTATAACCTCTGGAAGAAATATGTTTCTTTGCGTCCTTCTGAGATATCTGAAAACCGTTTTTTTTTAATTTATCAAAAAGGAAAATGCACACGGCAAGTGGTAGGAATAAACAAATTTGGTAAAATGCCTCAAGAAATTGCATCATTTTTAAAGTTACCGAATCCAGAATTGTACACGGGGCACACATTCCGGCGAACTTCGGCAACCATGTTAGCAAATGCAGGAGCTGACCTGCTAACATTGAAACGCCATGGAGGTTCGCAAACTAACAGCGTCGCCGAAGGTTATGTCGATAACTCTTGGTACTCCAAAATGAATGTTGCAAACAAAATACTACATTCGGTTTCTCCGCCAACATCAAGTACAGAATTATCTAGCGATGGATCATCAACCTCTACATCTAATACTTTAAATATTTCTAAAAGTAATTCACCAAAAGTTGTTCTAATTTTACGGTTAACTATAACTAAAAATTTTAACGTGAAATTCTTCGATAAGTATGTTACTGTTCAATAAATAAACTTAAATGGGTAATAAATTTCTTTGAAAATAAAATTATATACAGTTTTATATGGTGTGGTTGTAGAAAAAGTATAGTGTGCAACACGTGCAAAACTGCTAATTTCTCACGAGTTTGGAAAAGTTGCGGCACGAGCGCAAGCGATTCAAACGAGTGAGAAATTAGCAGTTTTCTGCATTTGTTACACAATGTACTATTCCTTCATAGATGATTCTAAAATTTTGTTCACAACAGGAATAAGCTTCGGTTGTAATAGGAAATGTTCAATTCTCCCTGGACATAATTAAAGTTCACTAACTTGTTATCTTAATAAAACTAGAGAATGATGAGGGATGTTCTTTCTAATTAAGTTCAGATAGTATTTTTGTAACTGGAAATACAAAAAAGTGGCTTAGATTTAATTGTACTGTTAGTATTTAAATATCTAATTTATTCATAACAAGAAAAAACTAACGCTGTACCGTTAATTACAAACTGATCCATCATCATTATATCATTTATCTTTCAAGCTTGATTTAATGGAGAGGAATATTCCACTTACTGTTTCTATTATCTCGTTTAACCTAAAGAAAGGGAATTTTTTATCTTGTACACTTCTAATGTTAATCTAAAATACCAAAAAGATAATATTCTTAATAATAGGAGTTTCTATAGCAAAAGTCCTCGTAGTTGTCTTCAACACATAAAACCAGCAAAAACTTTTAAGTCGTGTGACATTCGTAACTAAAAGCACACATGAAGTTGGCTGTAAACAACAGTAGTAACAGCTTCATACTGCCTCAATGCAACAATTTCAGAGAAAATATCAAAACGTTCACTGTAATCATTTTATTTCATTACTAGTTACTTCCACAAAAAACAGTTTTCATTAGGAATGTTTACCTCTTACAAACAGAATAGTGTTACTAAAACAACGCATAAAAGTAAACGTTTTACAAACTTTTCCTTTTTACGTGCTGTTTACCCTTAACAATAATTTTCTTCAGATACTAATTTGCCATAAAACAATTTTATGTGCCATCATTTCTTTTGCTGATTACACATTGGCTATTTTTAAAATCGGTAAATTAAAAGGGTAACACGCTAAGAAGTTTCATATGTTCCGGTTTTATTCCACGAGTCCAAGTTTAGAAAACGAGCCACAGTAAAACATCTTATAAAACGAAGTTTTCATAGTATTTTTTTCTGTTTTGCGTATTTATAGTGAACGTTTTGAAAAAGGTAAATTCCAATTGTCAGTTTGTAGGTATATTAGTTTTCATAGTTGATAATTTATACTTAGATTGTCAACAAATATATACAAGAATTTCTCAATGGTAATGAAGGTTGCAGTTTACAAAAAAAAATATAAACGGGATAATCTGAGAGCATATTAACACTTATTTTGAAACATACATTGAAAAGGAAAAAATGCTCATTGGGTTTAGGATATGGTAACGAATGAATTATTGCATTACTTTAATCAGGAATACTTCAGTACAAACGCAGATTATGGCTATTTCAACGTACACCTGACTGTCTAGGTTTAAAGTTAATATTGTATTCAATTCCAAAACTCTTCACTGTTGGCAAGGCAGTCTTTCCATGTATGAAACATAAAGTCCTTCCATTAATATGATTTCTCCGTTTGATTTCTTTTACAAAATACTGATAAAAATGCAGATGGTTGCTATAATATAATAAAGCAAGAGCAAAGGCACCTCAAATATAAATTAAAGTAGCAAGTTATCATTTACAACAAAATTGTCTGATATTCGTTAACTATAGGTTATATTTCATTTATGTTTATATCAATAAAGAGCTTCGTTAACCAACATATCAACAGCAAAAAAATATTTCCGTTTCTTGAAGTGTCTTAAAACGTTATGATACCCGTCTGAGCGTCATAATGTATTTGAACGGAAATAGAAAAAAAAACACCTTTAGCTGTTTTATAATAAATCAATTTTATTAAAATCTAATTTTTGCAAAATCGTCTCGAAAATATTCATCCCGCATGGTGTAAATCACCACATGCCGCATGTTAAATATAATTGTGTATTAGGTATGTAAAATTATTAATCTTTATTTAAGAAAATCTGGAGTGTCTCCACTCAACATTCCCGTATACATACATATACGAGTATATGCTAAAAGTACTAGCAGAATTATGTAATTATACAGGGCGTCTGCGAGGGAACTACAAAGAATTCGTATACATATTCTTTGGATAATTTTAAGCAAAAATCATTATGTGCAATTTTTCCCAATTTCTGGCCACTGAGGAGATATGGGCGGTTGAAGAAAAATATAAAAGTAAGTAAAGAGAATACTCTTAACAGCTGCTAAGTTTTAAAATTATCATAAAACAAAACTTTTAATAACAATTTTTATTAACAAATTAACTAGAATACAACATAGCACCAAAATGCATAAGATAATAAATGCACACAGAAATGGTTACGGTTGTTCAAAATGAGTGTATGAATGTTTGTATATTTACACTCTAAAAATTAATTATGGGGAAATCAATGGCTAGTTTTATATCAACTATTCATACACGTAAAACAGAAAGTGATTTAGTTTGATTAGACGAGTAACACAAAGCAGTGACTATCACTCGTGAATCAGTCCCTCAAAGATGTTCTTTCAATACAGAGCTGGTAAGTGTGCTTTTGACTTTTATTTATTTACTTGTACAGATTTTTAATTAGCTATAAAACACATCTAATCTATACGTAACAACAAGTTTCTTAAAAATATTAAGGTGTACAATATACAACAATTTAACGATCGGATGGATATTAAACATATTTCAATGCATTCAATGCAGGTAAAACAATCAGTTTTAATATTCATTTAGAAAACAATATTGTAATAACTGTTATGTAATTAATTAACTTAATAAAAATTTTTGTTTCATTAGAGAATAATCTGAATGTCAGTAATTTTTTATAACTCACTGAGGATTTTTTAATTATGATATTTGCAATAAAAAATAAGTGTTGTATAATTAAATTTTACTGTCATTCAAATTATGATATTTGCAATAAAAAATAAGTGTTCTATAATTAAATTTTACTGTCATTCAAATTCCCCACGCAAGATCAAACCCTAACACAAGTATTACAAGATAGCAATAGGAGACCTCCTTATTAGCATACAAATTCAAATTTTACGTCAAGGGTCACGGGCGAAGTCCCAACAGTAAGTTGCGAAGCTCTATATCTCTCTTACAAGATAGCATTAGGCCTCCTTGTTAGAATAAAACTTCAAATTACCAGTCATAACCTACAAAAACAAATACCATTTCCAACCAGGGGCTACGACAGTGGAGAAGACCTACACTTGTCTTCTAAAATTAGGTTAGGACTTACACAATTACACCAAGGAGGCCGCGACAGGGGGCAAGGCCTACACTTGTCTTATAAGGTTAGGGCTCTGTACCATTTCAACCAGGGGTACGACAGGGGCAAGACCTACACTTGTCTTGTAAAATTGGGTTAGGACTCACATACAATTACACCAAGGGCCGCGACAGGGGCGAGGACCTACACTTGTCTTATAAAATTAGCTGACACACCAAGAAGCCACGGCAATGGGGCGAAGGCCTACACCTGTCTTACAAGTTAGCATTATGGCCCTTATTAGAATACAACCTCAATGTATAAATAAAATTTCGTAAGGTTACAATCTGTAGATAGGAATTAAAAGAATACGCACAATTGCCTAACCTCCAGGGATGTACTGCTCTTACTATTACCAAAGGATCTTAATTAGGGTTGAAAAGACCCCCGAAAAGAAGCCGTCACCCAGCCCCAGCCCGAAATACAAGACCAACGCCTGGACCAACCGAAGTCCAAGACCAACCCCAAGCCCAAGACCAACCCCAAGACCAACCCCAAGACCAAACCCTAAATACACCCTTCACGTGAGCAAGTACAAAAAATTGCTGTCAAAAGGCTCTTAATACAACATTGCAATTCCATCAAGGGTTGAAAAAGGCCTCCAAAAAGAAACCATAAATAAGGGTAAAAATACGGCCACCCACGTGGATGAGTAAAAACAAAGAGGCCGTAATTAGGGATGAAAATTCCATCAAGGGTTGAAAAAGGCCTCCGAAAAGAAACCATAAAAATAAGGGTGTAAAAACGCGTCCCACATGTGGGCATATAAAAACTGGTGGGTTTTCCCAAAAATCCAGGATGGCGCATGCTGTCCTGCCCTGTCTCCTCAAAGTTTTGATCAACATAGAAATGTAAGGTACGACTTTTAGTTCTTGGCTGTCGAGACCCTAAGTTTGACTTTTTTCCAAGGAAATTGGCCTATTTAAAAAATGCGCTAAAATAGTAGGTTCGTCTTATTTATTTCCAGTAGTGGAAGGTTAAGATAATTCATGTATTATGGAATATAATACGACTCGATACTTACAAATTCTAATGTTATCGATAACGTGTGTTACGCTAAAAAAGTTTCTTACACGAACAATTTTAAGTAGAGAAACAAGGCCAATACGGAGTCAGAAAGTTTCAAACATGAAATAACGGTATATGAAAATGTAACTTTAACCACTATTATACGTATTAAAATACCTATCCTTTTTGGATTTTTTAAATGGTGTATTTGTATATACAAACTATCTAAACGTTTCGAGAACACTTACAGTTATCTTGGTCAGTAGTAGTATTATCTAATAAAATTGTTAAATTGTAGAATTGTAGAAAACAATTTTGTGAAATTTGAAAAATTAAAACATAGATTATAAGCTTGCTATTAATATAACATTTTGGAAAACGTATAAAGCCAACTATAGAATACAATTTTAGTAAAGACTAACTAGAGAATTAAAAATTAATCAAAATATGACTTTTAATTTTAATTTCGACTAATTACGTTGCTGTGGTAATTCAAAATATAATTGATAAAGCATTTACTTTAAGGTCTAGGAAAGAACAGAAAAAACATAGGCACACCAAAAGCTAAAATTAAAATCAGGACCTTTTTAAATTATACGATGGCAAAGTTATTTAAACGGAGATCTCCTTCTTGTCTATTAAAACTATTTATATATCTCAATACGAACATAATAATGAGTTTGTCATTTCCATATTGTCAAATTGAATATCATGATTTAAATTATTTAAGGCATGGTCAGCTACCGCAGACTTCTCTGGTTGACCTAATCCACAAAATCCCATATGTTCTTTACGTCTTGTACCAAAGTTACGTTTTGTGGTTCAATGTATACTTTCCACATGAACAAGATAACTGATACACGCCGGAAGATGATAATGGGTTTGAAACATCTTTAAGTGACCTTAAATGTCCTTTAATTTTTGTTGTAGGTTTAAAAATAGCCCTATTACCATATTTAATTAAGATTGTTTCAGTCCTATCTGTAACATTAGCTATAAAGGAAGAAAAGCAGTACCAACATTAAGAACTGGTTTTTCTTTAAGGTTATGTCTAGAAGGTGTAATAACATTATTAATATCAATAAGTGAATATCCATTATATTATAAGGATTTTGTTAAATAGTTATCTTTCAAAACTTCAGGATCACAAATTCGTTTTGCTCGATCTACTAAAGATTTAATTACACAAATTTTCTGACGTGGATGGTGGTTGGATAAATTTATCAAGATGTCTATCAGTATGTGTCAGCTTTCGGTAAACCTTAAAAGATAGTGAATTATTATTTTAGATATTAATATGTCTAGAAATGGTAAACTTTAGTAACTTTAGTAACATTCGTTTCTTTTTACATGGTAAACTGGATGCTAGGATGTACACCATATATAAAACCAAAAACTTATGTACCTCTTCCCCATGTTTTAAATTTTCCAAGTAAATATTAGCCATAGCAGGACTAAGGGGACTACCCATTGCTACACCATCAATGTGTTCATAGAATTTACTATTACACTGAAAATAAGTCGTAGTAAGTCAGTGCTAAAAAGAATGGTTATATCCTTTGGAAAAATATCAATATATTCAATAGTTTCTTTGTAAAACGAAACATCAAAACTGACTATTATATCACCTTCAATTTTGAAATTTTGTATTTTTTCAACAAAGTCGGCATAGTTTTTAATATGATAGGGTGTTTTACCTATACGAGGAAAATCTGGACCATTGGAACTGTGGCAGGATCTGTAACAAACAAAATACACCCACCGTGATCCGCGGTCGACCGCTAATGATGATACAGCTATTGAAACGCGTTGGTGTTTTTTTTAATTTTGTGTGGTACGTGTGTATTTTGTTGGTTACCTATACGAGGCTGTAATATTTCATATTTCAGTCCTTTATGGAGTGGAAACATCGTTCTATTAGACAATTTGAAAAATTAAGGAAACGTAAAACAACTGTTATCGTAACTCACTTTTTTATTACGATGCCGAGATAGTTTAACAATATTGAATTTTTAATGATCTAGTTATTCTTTACTAAAACTATATTCTATAGTTGGCTTTATACGTTTTCCAAACTGTTATGTTAATAGCAGGCTTATGTTTATGTTCTAATTTTTAAATTTCACAAAATTGATTTGAACAACTTTAATCATTTTATTAGATAATACAACTACTAACGAAGATAACTGTAAGAGTTATCAAAACGTTAGGTAGACTGTATATCTTTGATATACAAATACACCATTTAAAAAACCCAACCAAGGTAGGTAAGTATTTTAATAGGAAATAGCGGAAATTATTGTGATTAATTTACTCAATAATGTTAAAAAGTCTAAAATCTAAGGTAATTTTAGACCAAAATTATCAATTTTATTATAAATTATGACCATTTAGGTCTTTAGAAAGCAGATGGGAAAATTAATCTGTTTAAGCCTACATAAAATGTTAGCTTATCTGTTAATACATCAAATTGCAATTATTGACAAATGTTCCTTGTTTCCTCTATTGTCCATTGAAAGAGGAAGAACAAAAGAAATATTTATTGAATGCTAATGACATGGGTATTGGGACATTAAGACACGAATGTAAATTCTTTCTATTCATGGAAATTTGGTAATTAGTCCAGTGTAACTACCGCGGGTTTGTGATTAATAGTCACTTTGTAAAGTGAAACCGATGTGAAGTTAAAGAATTTATAATGAAAAATGGTTCATTACATTCTGGAAGCAACTGGCTTGTAGTTAAAGCCTTCGTTTATAACTTATATAAAAATAAGTAAAGCTCATACATAAATTTTATGATTACAGTAACTAAATAAGTTGTTATGCGAAGCACCATATTAAAATATGCACAAGCGTACCCATACGTCACGTAAACATTTTCAATGTTTTAAAGATGTGCAAGATGTGCACGTTTTCCTATTAAAGTGATCCCAACATTGCCGCATGCTGAGCCACATAACGTACCGTTCGTGAAGATCGTAAGTTTGTATATAAAAACGACCTATGAAGCAGCCTCTTCAAAACTATTCTGTATATAGTGGAGGTATAGACGGACATTATGAAATACGATCTAATTTTCGGATTTACATGTTTTGATGCTTATACAATCATATTTTGATGATATACACATGGGTACGTTATCGAGCTCGGGGTAGGCGCAACAAGGTTTTTTCGGGTTCAAGAGAGACGGTTTATATATGCTACGAGCCATCAATAACCGTTTACATATATATATATATATATATATATATATATATATATATATACAGTGTGTCCGAGATTCAGCATACATGTATTGCTATATTCGTTAATATTGAAGAGAGAATGTCGGTTAAATGGGGAAAGTTTTAGAGAATTTTATGGCTATCATCATGGAAAAGTCAGATTTGAAGTAACTTTTTTGTTTTTGAAATAATTGAAGAAAACAAAATTGTGCATTTTCTACTACCCCTGTAGCTCTTTTATTTGAAGTCTGACAACATTTTGATTTGTACATTATTATGACACTTTTAAAAGACAATTTTAAAAAGTACCAAAATTTATCTACAGTCATTTGTGTTTGAAATACATACACTAACTATTGTTTTTCATATGGACGCCATCTTGGATTTTTACATTGTCGAATAGTATTTTATCACCTTTTCAGCGATGTATCACATGATACGAGAATTTACTTCAACTATCAAAATTTAAAAATATGAAATTGAAATAGTAGGCCTTGAGAAGGCATGGATTAATAAATGAAAAATTTATACAATTAGATTCCTAATTATTGTAATTTCTAATAACTAAAATAAAACAAAACCGATAATAGTAACTATCATAAAACATGCTCGATATGTTCTACACTCACACATTTTCTACATTTTCATATCATGTAATACATTGTAGAAGAGGTGTTAAAATCCACTATTCGATAATGTAAAAATCCAAATAGCGTCCAAAACAAAAGTTAGAAATGTATTAAATTTTGTAAGTAAAACAGATAAATTAGCAAGGGTTTACATTTTGATAGTTCTCGTATCATGTGATACATCGCTGAAAAGGTGATAAAAATACTATTCGATAATGTAAAATCCAAGATGGCGTCCATATGAAAAACAATAGTTAGTGTATGTATTTCAAAACAAATAACTAGATAAATTTTGGTACTTTTTAAAATTGTCTTTTAAAAGTGTCATAATAATGTACAAATCAAAATGTTGTCAGACTTCAAATAAAAGAGCTACAGGTATAGAAAATGCACAATTTTGTTTTCTTCAATTATTTCAAAAACAAAAAAGTTACTTCAAATCTGATTTTACCATGATGATAGCCATAAAATTCTTTAAAACTTTCCCATTTAACCGACATTCTTCAATATTAACGAATATAGCAATACATGCATGCTGAATCTCGGACACACTGTGATATATATATATATATATATATATATATATATATATATATATATATATATATATATATATATATATATATATATATATAGTGTGTGTGTGTGTGTGTCTGTGCGTGTTTTTTTGTATTTACTCAATTCTTGCTTTCATGCTAATGAAATTTGTTATCTTTAGGTGTTCATAAAGTTAAAGTGAAGATTGATGTTATATCGATTGATTCTCTACTTTATTGTGGTTTTCGAATTAAAATTTCGAAACCTAAAATTGATTTCTGAAATTGGCATTTAAATTTTCATGGATTAATTAATTGAAACAGAAATTTCAAAATTGAGTATAAACTATTTTCCTGTAAAATTTTATCAAAAGGTTTTAAATAAAACGTTGATAAGAAAAGTTCGAATTTAAAGTATGAGATCACCCATTGTGTTGTTTGTTTGAATCATGTGCCGTTGATGTCATTTTACTTAATGCGTTTTAGAGATTGACGCCGTATTTCTGTCACGATACAAAATTTCAGTCCGTTGGTGTTAATTAATTATCTTTGCTGTTAATGTAATATTTTTCTGGGCTACAATTTGTACTCAGTATACATTCAGGACTCATATCCTTAAAACTTGATAGCGCCAGTTAGTAACAGACTGCAGCCTTAACATTTTTTGTGTTTTGTTAAGAAAGGAAGAAATTACTTTTTATAGACAGTCTTTACGATGTGATTGAAGGTGGATGTTGTTGGTAAGAGCGCGAGGCTCGTGGTGTGGAAAGTTGAGGATAGCACATTTACCAACAGCGTACCCGATCTGAAGAACCTTTTCGTGAGTCAGCGTCCTCTTCGCCGTTTGGCAGATTTTAGTGGGCTGTTCACCAGGTCTGGGAGTTTTAGGTGATGTTAGCGTGGTCTTGGATCCCTGTTACCGTTCGAAATTAAGAAACCTTCAACCGGCTTGCCAAGTCTCACCTTGTAAATATCGTTAATAAGAAGATGCCGTTTAAAGAAAGATACGGAATTTTAATAATACGTTTTGAGTGCGTAAATTAAGCTAACTATCGTAATTCAGAAGTCATTTTGTGTAACTGTAAATGGGAAGTTGCTGTCTGTGAGATTATCTGAAGAGCGTTACTGCAGAAATTCAAAGTAGTTTCGATCGAACTGAACCTTAGGTGCAGTTGAATGATGTACATATCTGCTTGTAGTCAGAGGATGGAGTGTCATCTAGTTTTGTAACATGCTGCTAATTAAAGGTAAACTTATACATTTTTATTCTGTTGTGTAATAAACAAAGTGTGTGTTTGTGTTTATGTGGAGGATGCAGACGCTTCCTTCATGTAAGCTATCGTATAAAGGCCCTTCAGCCAATTTAGAAACAGACGTATCCATCCTCACGATTTATTGTTTATATCCTGAATTTTATTTGCATAAACTTTGTGTATTGAATGTTTCTATGACAGATATTTTGTATTATTTCCGATGTATTTAATGAAAGTTAACTGTTTATAACATATGGTTACTGACCTTAAATGGCCTTGAAACGCCGACCGAATTCGATTATTATTATTCTAGATTTCTTGTTTGAAGTCTGTACGACCATTGTTAACGTTTATAACTGTTTTATTGACCGACATGAATCTATTGTGATTCATCCTCTGTACAATTTTGTTGACGCAAGTAATAAGTTAGAAAGATTAGATCCTTTTGATTCATATTTAAGATTGTTAGTAATTGAATTCATTTAATGACAAACTTGAGTCAAACGTGACAACGACCATTTATCGTTTATTTAGTTTTGTGTCAAATTTGAATGAAAGTTATTAAAGCTTTTTTTAAGAAATTAAAGCTAAATTTTGAAGATATGAGATTCATTATGGTTTGACGTAATGCATTTAGATAACAAGTTTGAGGACCGACCAGCTGATTAACTGTCCTTATATGGTCGGTGTAAAGTAAGCTGATTGCTTATTGTTGTGTATTATTTTTGGAATTTAGGAATTATAACCCGATTATTAAATTTGAGGATTTTATAAATTTTCGGTCTTGTCGATTTAGCTTCGTGTGACGTATTTTTCGTTTTAAATTACAAAAGTAATTATAGTTTCGATCAGTTATTTTTGGTATTTGAGTCAATAATTTTAGCGCTAAATATTTGGTGAGTTTTAGTTTTACTATCGCGGTTGCGGCTTATACACACACACACACACACACACGCACACACACGCACAACGCACACACACCACACGCACACGCATATAGAAGATACACGCACACGCACAAAAAAAACAAGCACACGCACAAACACAGCACACACACACACACACCAAACACGCACGCACACGCACACGCACACGCACACGACACACAACACGCACACGCACACACACACGCACACGCACACACAAACGCACACGCACACAGCACACGCACAGCACACGCAACACGCACAACACAGCACAGCACACGCACAACACGCACACGACAACGCACACGCACACGCACAGCACACACACGCACACAAAGCAACACACACAACACACACACACACACATACATATATATATATATATATATATATATATATATATATATATATATATATAAAGCAAGATTTTATTGAAGTTTAGGTGGACTTGGTAAAGATTTTTGGTAGAATTTTAGTAGTAGAGTAGCTTATTTTGAGTGAATGTTTTGGTTTCCTGTTAGACCAATCTAAGATCTGTTCACGACGCTTTCCGCTATAAATGTTTTAACAGGTGGCACCTTTTACCATTTTCTCCCGGTCTGGACGTTTTTGGAGTTGTGAAGAGTGCCCTTTTACAACATTAAGTAAGAACCGCCCACAGCACTGAGCTATGCCGTGTCACAAATTGCCTACACAGCCGGCATGCTCGGATGCTCTAGTGTATGTTGGCCTGTAACGACATAGTTAAAAGTCTCAATTTATATGAAAACCATTTCTTATTTATATAAAATGTCTAGCGCCTCGATCAGCTTGAAACTTATTTAATAACTCTTGAGTGACATCCATGAGTGTAAAATTAGTAGCTTTACTTAAACAACTAGTTTACTTAAAATTGTTTAAATTGTGAGGTTAACAGGTACTTGTGGTGCTGCTACATATCCCAAAAGTTTACATAGATGAACGATTTACCCATAAAGTCGTATGCCAACTTTTATCACTCTAGCTCAAACGGTCTGACCGCTATCGTGTTTACACACACACACACACGCACGCGTACGCACGCACGCGCACGCACCATACGGACGCACGTACGGACCCGCACGACGCATTATACACAAACACACGCACACGAACATACGCACATACGCATACATTGTTACATGATCATACCGCACTAGGTATGGTGCAGGCCTACTGAAGTAAGAGGTTTGCCAAGCCAGATAAGGTGGAAATGGGCGGGGTCGATATGAGGATAAAAGGTAGTTTAAACGCCTTACACTTACCGTAAATTCACAACGAACAACGCTCAATTTAGGAAACATTGTATCTAGGTGCCACGACAAACTCAATTTTTCTAAAATAAATAGTCTTAACTAATCCTGCCTGAATGTGGAAGATAGGATTGTAACTTACTCAATAAAATCATACAACTCAAATTGAATTACCCTTAAAATAAATTTATCCCAAGCTTAATAAAATTTTAAAGTATAAGAATCGCAGTAAGGTTATTGATCACACCCTGTATATACGAAAATTCATAGTTATAAACGTTATCTCAATACTTTCTGAGTAACCCTCGTGTACATATAGATTGATATTTATAACTGTCATAAAATTAAAACTAAACAAATATTACCTAAATTAGAAAAACGATAATAAGTCGGTTTATTAATTTTTAAATCACCACATTAGTTCGTTTCTGAAAATTCCAAGATTCAAGAATCAGTGCTTTTCATAATTTAAATGTTCCATATCAAATTTTACTTGAATACTTTCTTTAAAACTGTATTTAAACGTTCTTCAATATGAAGGAGTTGTTATAGTTCAAACCTGAAACTTTAGTTTAATAAATATCTTGCTATCATTGTTCTGTACTTTAATGACTGTAAATTAATTCCACATAGTTAAATTTTGTAATTGATCTGTCTCAATAAGCGATATCTGATCAATCATTAACTCCAGAATATCTAAAAATTTATTAATTCTTGAAAGGTGTAACCATTCATGTAATTTCACACAAGGTAGCGTAAAATTTTATCATAATTTAAACAAGAGTTGTCTCTAAAAGGTCTGTACAAAATACTAGGACAAATTCCTGAGACTAAAATATGAGGATCTGGCCCAATTTACTTTAGTCCAAAAATAGTTTCCGAAATACAGGGTGTCAAAGATATTATCTTTTAAATATCTCTACATATGTCTACATTTAAAGCTCCATAACTTTTTATGCCTGGATATATCAAATTTCTAGTCAGAAATTTTATTTCCTGATATGTTTTCTTTAAAAAGATGTACCTTGTAGATATAGCTTCGAGCATACGTTTCTGTGGTAATCAATTTAAATGTTTCATTGCGTACTAAAATTCATCATAGCCCTCCTTCACACTTTATCCCGGCTTAGGACTGGCCGAAGAAGTTTAGAGCGTGTTTAAGGATCAATCGGCCAACAGCAAGCACTTTACACAACAACATAACCGCATAAGAATGTAAGAATGAACTGGCAAAGAACAAGAGGAATAGCATCAACAACAAACGACCAAAACAGCGAAATTTTATTAAATTATAAATTGTTCAATTAAACTTTAAGTAAACGTGAAAGTGACCTCCGTTTTATGTATACAAAGATTAATTCTACGGATAAAATTGAACTGCGTCTGTCATCTTTGCATCTAACTGCCTAATTTTCACTATTCGCTCTATAATTTCTTTCTGAACCTCTGCTGTTCTAATAGGACGATTCCGTCCATAATCAATCGTAAGGAGCAAAACTATCTTTGCTCGAAAACGCCTCAACAGCGGCAAATGTGTGATGGTTTGAAACGCGTCTATTTGGAAATCTTTGTTGGTATACTTTGACCGATTCGCGACAATTTCCTTGACAATAACCATAAACTTATGTCATATCGGTCATTTCTGCGTTAGTGTAGCCATGCCGAAAAATCGAAGAAGAATTAAAATTAAAATTAAGGTTTGTTAGACTGAATGGTTTGACATACTCCTTCGTAACTAATGGCAATACTTAATAATGTTTAGTCGTAAAGTGTGAAGGAGGGCTATGATGAATTTTAGTACGCAATGAAACATTTAAGCTCGATTATCACAGAAACGGCTGCTCAAATATATCTACAAAGTTACCTTTTTGAAGGAAACATATCAGGGTATAAAATTTCTGACTAGAAATTTGATATACCGAGACAGAAAAAATTATGGTGCTTTAAATGTAGACAATGGGCTGCTGGTGGCGCCCTCTGGAAGATACATCAAAACTATGATCAAGTCTGGATTTCTCATCATAGAAAACCTCTACGTACCAAATTTCATGCAATCCTGTTATTTTAAGATAGATATTTTAACTTTGACACCCTGTATATATATATATATATATATATATATATATATATATATATATATATATGATGTTTTCTTTAATCTGAACATATCATTTTGCACACAATACAATTATCCGTATGTTCAGTTTAAAAAAAACGCGTCAAGCTATAGGATATGAGCAATTCACAATTGAAACTGAACCAGCCTTTTCAGCATTTGTAGGTAATGTGCATGCTAAATAAATGTAATGCAGAAACTTAAACGTGAATGATATGAAAATAATTACAATAAATGTTTGAAGTGTATCCCTTGACATTCTAAACAGTATCCTAAGCGATTACGAAACCCTTGAACGGTATTTTGTAAAAAAAAAAATGGGGTCCAACCCATTACATGCAATAATTATACGATTTTATTATTCGTCGGCGTTCTGAATGGGAGCGTAATTATAAATTTTGGATTTCAAATAACCCCAGAGAAAGAAATGATTTGGCGACATCTGGCGATCACGGTGGATAAGTAAATGATCAAATCTTGTAACAAACCTTTTTATGTATGTTTAAAATTTACGTTCTTATTGGCAACTTCAGTGCATTTCGTGTAGCGTTAGTTGCATACCTTATTGGCGTCAAAAATGCTTAATCAATTATTTTTATACGTCTGCGCATCCTTTCCGCCCCTCGAGTCATTATCGGTCATTGCGCAGGGCTACTCTGAGCGTCCTTTATTCATTGCTTGAGCTACGTGTTGAAGTAGAAGACATTTTCGTTTTGTTTAAATTTTTTATTTGGAGTGCCACATTTACATGGCAACTAAACTAAACTCAATTGTATTTATACTCTTACCAGTTATTTTACTTTGGGTTTAATTTTATTTTAACGTTAACTTTGCAAGATGATGCAATAGCTTCGCTAATATGAAGTGGGAATTCTATTACCAAATTTTACTTTGAACTATACAAAATCAATCCAGTTTGGAGGTTTATAAAGAAATTGTTATGTATTTGAAATTACCAGCATTACAATCTGAAGTTTACTTAACTTCCATCAAAATTATGCAATAAATTTAAAGTGATGAGCCGACAGCATTATTTTCTTATCTGCTGAAGTTCAGTGACACCCAAAATGTAAAAGAAATTACTTCAGGTATTTCATATTGTTAATTAATTCACATTATTGTTTAAGGCAATTAATTAAGACTCACTAACATTAGTTTTAAGAGATCATCCATTATAATCAAATTAATTATGCAATAGAACTCATTGCCATTACTTTTTACTTGTTATTTTCATGAGTTTTTGTTACTTTTCTATTTTTAAGGGTTATATTGTGTATGCGTTAGATTTTGTAAATGAAGATTCGGTCGTCACCAATATCTGTTTTATTAAGTAATTAAGTGTATTAGGAAGATGGAAATAGATAATGAAGATATGTATACACCGATAATTTTGGGAGTTTACTGTCCCATTTAAAGAAAACCATGCTTAATCTGTGAAGACTATTTTTCATAAAATTTCCTCACCGTCATTGAATAAATTAAATAATGCTTCACAAAAATCCATGTTTAATTTTATTTTTTCTGAAGTGTAAGCTTTTAGACTTGTTTAAGTTTTATTATCAATATACAGGGTGTGGTGAGAAGAGTTCTGCTTAAAGGTAGTGGCGGATACAGTTATGTTAAAATCTGAAATTACGAAGCTGTAGGTTTTGGATGACGCTGAGTTCAAATATAATATTGTCCTGATGTGGAACTTCCGGTTATACCGGAAGTAGACGTCAACTTTGTTATTTTAAATGGCACCTAACATTTATTTTATTTTAAAATGCTACATGAAATTCTAGATAAAATTTGTGCACATGTCCTATACCAAAAATGAAGTATTTTCGAGATATTTCAATTTTTTTAAATTTTGAAAAATCCTGGTCCATATTGAATAACGATATCTCTATTAATAACAAGCTAGTGACGTGAAATTGTAACCAATAAACAATAAGCGCTTGCCCGTTAACTCCATATATTCATCTCATTGATATTTCATACAGGGTGTTTTAAACTTAGCCATGCTCAATTTAAATCATTTATAAGTTGCTTACTTTAAATAGAACACCCTGTATTTTATTACATTTTCGCTGTATTTTTAAGCCAATTCGTTTGATATCAGTATTCTATACCTAAATCCAACCACTTTTGAGATATTTCATTATCTTAGTTAAAACATAACAACACTTAATTATTTCAACATTAGTAAAGGGTAGGCCATGATTTCCATTATTTAAGGTGATATTTTGTTATTTTTTATAAGTTACTAATTCTGAAAAGTAACCAATAGCCTGAAAGATTATTAATTGTGGATATCATTAAAAACGTTGACTAGGTATTTTGTATTAATTTAATTAGATAACTTACAAACAAAAATAACTAAATGTAATATTAAACAAATAAAGTTTTATAATAAGTGTTCAAAATTAGCACCATCTACTTCTAAACATTTATGAATCCTTTTCATTAAGTTATGTCTTGTAGTTCTGGAAATATGGTCGGGTGTTAGAGAATTAAAAGCAAGTAAGACTCTCCGCATCATATCTTCCTTTGTCGTAACATTTTCCGCTGTATTTTTTAAGTCAATTCGTTTGGTATCGGTATTCCTACACCTAAATCCAACTACTTTTGAGATATTTCATTATCTTAGTTAAAACATAACAACATTAATTATTTCAACATTAGTAAAGGGTAGGCCATGGCTGTCAAAGATTTGATAGTTAGAACGTTAATTGTTTATGATATTTTGACAGTTTTCTTTACCAGTTTGTATTTCATAGTAAATAATGGCAAATGTAGGTTTTACTAATGATGGTTTTTAAATCTTATTATTATTTACGGCGAGTGTAATAGAATTGTTGAACGGACTTGCCGTGTTTTTGCAGAAAATATCCAAATTGACCAAATGCAACTGGTCATTTTGTTAGAAGATTGCTTAAAACTGCCGTCAGTTTGGTCAATTTAAGACAAAATTAATAAAAATAAACCACTAGTGGCAGTGACATAAAAGAAATTAATGTTTTGGGTTATTTTACAGCCTCTCGAATGCCTCCAATAGAGATTGCAGAGAGATCTTACTTTGTCGACGAGAACAATTCATCGCATTTAAAAAACACAAATGGAAACCATTTTCATATCATTTGGTGCAACACTTACAATTAGGTGATCTTTCTCGAAGGTAGAATTCTGTGAGTGGTTTTAATGAAGACCCAAAAGATGAAAACTTCATAAAAAAGTTATATGGTGTGATGAAGCAAAGTTTAGCAAAATGGATTATTTAATGACATAATTCCCATTTTGGTCTAATGAAAATCCACATGTTAGCAAAGAACGTTATTTCCAAGATAGTTGGAGTTTTAATGTTTTTGTGCAATAAAAGACGATAAAATTTTAGCAATAAAATTTTATGGTGAAAATTCAGAAGAAGCTATACGACCCGCGTTACATACTTTAAGAAATGGAGAGGGCTTCAGCTTGGTATCAGCAAGATGGAGCACCTCCTCATAACTTTGGGCTTGATGCTCAGCATATTTACGACATGTTTGATGATAGATGAATTCCAATCAGGGTCCGTTTCGTTGGCTAGCTCGCTCTCCTGATTTGGCTCCTCTAGATTTTGGTATTTGGGGTTACATTAAAAATCAGGTATTTTCTAAACCTGTTACGACAAAGGAAGATATGATGCAGAGAGTCTTACTTGCTTTTAATTCTCTAACACCCGACCATATTTCCAGAATTACAAGACATAACTTAATTAAAAGGATTCATAAATGTTTAGAAGTAGATGGTGCTAATTTTGAACAGTTATTATAAAACTTTATTTGTTTAATATTACATTTAGTTATTTTTGTTTGTAAGTTATCTAATTAAATTAATACAAAATACCTAGTCAACGTTTTTAATATCTACAATTAATAATCCTTTCAGGCTATTGGTTACTTTTCAGAATTAATAACTTATGAAAAAATAACAAAATATCACCTTAAATAATGAAAATCATGGCCTACCCGTTACTAATGTTGAAATAATTAAGTGTTTTAACTAAGACAATGAAATATCTCAAAAGTGGTTGGATTTAGGTATAGGGAATACTGATACCAAACGAATTGGCTTAAAAAAATAAAGCGGAAAATGTAATAAAATACAGGGTGTTCTATTTAAAGTAAGCAACTTATAAATGATTTAAATTGTGCATGTTGGCGGCTAAGTTTAAAACACCCTGTATGAAATATCAATGAGATGGATATATTGAGTTAACGGGCAAGCGCTTGTTTTTTATTAGTTACAATTTCACGTCACTAGCTTCGTTATTAATGGAGATATCGTTATTCAATGTGGACTACGATTTTTTCAAAATTTAAAAAATCGAAATATCTCGAAAATACTTCAATTTTGGTATAGGACTAAATTAATTACAATACCACCATACATACAAAATTATTTTTGATTACCCTCGTTTCGTCACATTTCTATCCATCATCAAAATTTAATAAACATTTCAGCTGAAGCCGTACCTGTTGTGTTAACTAAAATTTCGGTGGTTATGCATTACCCCCTTTTTAGTTTATTATTCGTCTATTTGTTAAAGCTATTTCTTTTGTACAAAGAAGATTATTTTCAGTAATATGCAGATGAAGAAAGAAATAGATCAATTATTAAATAATGTCCTTACAGATTCATTTCATTGGGTTTACCTACTTTGTTGTAATTGATATTTAAACTAACAAAAAGGTAAATAACACAATATTAAAAAAAATGGCATGAAAATAATGATAAGACTGTAGAAATTCTTTAAAATATTCATTTACGATTTTCAATGTAGGTTCGACTGCTCAATTTGTTGTTGTTATTAAGAGTGCCGTGAAATTCAAATAGTTGAATAAATGTCAATTACTTTGTCAGTTTCAGCGTTTTTGAAGTGTTTAGTTAAATTTATTCTTAAATAATTAATTATTACATTATGGTTCGTTATTCTGTAGAACAAAACGAGATATGTACGACGTTTTTATAAAAAATAATAGAAATGTTGATGTGGCAGTGCAGACATACGCAAATTTGTATACAAATTGGAATTGTCCCGCAAGAAATACGATTTATGCGGTATCTAAAAATGTAACTAAAACAGGTAGTGTGTTTAAATTAAATCGGGCACATCAAAGAAGAGGTACAATAAACGACATACCTAAATGTGTTAGCATTAGTACACGTAAATCCAGAAAATTCGACAAAAAGTATTGCAACACAATGTGGGATATCCAGATCAGGAGTTAAAAAGATATTGAAAAAGTACAAATATCATGATTATAAATACCAACCAGTCCTGACGTTACACAGAGATGATCCTGTCCGTAGACTGACATTTTGTAACTGGTTTAGACGTAAGTTGAATAACAACAGGTCGTTCCAATATTCTATGGACAGACGAAAGTACATTCACAAATTGCGGAATATTTAATAGAAAAAATAAGCACTATTACGCAACAACCAACCCTCATCTTACTCGACAGGTGCGGCCTTAGGTACGATTTTCATTAAATGTGGTGTGGCATTATTGGCAACGTTGTAATAGGGCCCAAATTTATAGATGGAAATTTAAATGCCGATAATTACATCAATATATTAGAAGTGTTAGTTGAAATGCCATTATTGGATCGACGACAAATGACATGGTTTATGCAAGATGGTTGTAGGGCCCATAATGCTAACAGAGTTCGAAATTACTTAAATCGTTAATTTGGGTAAATGGATCGGAACAAGAGGTAACAGAAAGTGGCCACCACGCTCCTCTTGCTTAAATCCTGTCGATTACTTTTGTGGGGTTACCTAAAAATAAAATTTATGATAATGAGTTTCAAAGCATCAACGAACTAAGGGCTCAAATTGCTTTCGAGCAAATAGATCCAGATATGATTGCTAGGACAACAGAGCATATGTGTGAAAGAACGCGACTTTGTGTTGAAAAGGCCGGTGCCATTTTGAACAATTTTATAAATTTATTTTGTGTATCATTTAATTATATTAGTTTGTTTCTGTTAATTATTATTAAAAAGTCATACAATAATAATATGTTATTTGTTTAATTTTTGGATTGAATAATTTGTGCATAATAATAACCTTGTTTCTTGTTGATAAGCACTAGTGCTTAACAGCGGGTTTTCAATTAACAAACAGGTACGGCTTCAGCTGAAATGTTCATTAAATTTTTGATGATGGATAGAAATGTGACGAAACGACGGGTAATCAAAAAATAATTTTGGGGGTGTATGTATGGTGGTATTGTAATTAATTTAGTGTAGAAAAAAAGAGGTCCGTATTTAAAAAAAATGTTGATGGTTTCCCTAAATAGAAGAAACGTTGTAAAAAAAATTTGACGCCACTACAGAATAGCATGCATAATTTAAATTAAAAAATGTAAATACAATTTTTTAATATCTTTTAAAATAAAGGAGATACAACAACAATTAAAAATTCTTATATTTTGGTTTTCCCTGTATAAATCGTAAACAGTAAGAGTTATTATAGATTTGTCTTCAACATTTTGTTGGTCCCTTTTATGCGCAACTTTTGTCCCATTTAACCGACATTGTAACTCCTATGGTTTTCAAGATAGCAATACTTATATATTACAAAAACTAAAGATCGCGGAATTAATAGATTTAGTTAGCTTCTTGCTTCAAATGTAAAAATCTAAACATATTACATGGAGCTTAACCAATTTGTACACTACAGAAAAATGAATAAATAATTATAGTTTTATTGCAGTCGTGGAAAAAGCATGTTCAAATAATTTTAATTTTTAAATGTGAAAGCAAAATGGACTTTGAGCGTTACAAAGAAAGAAGGAAATTTAATTAAGCGTTCTATAGTATTGAAATTTAATGAACTCGGTGTGTCAAAACTAATAAATTCTAACAGTTTATGTCTAATTTACATATTTGTCATAAAGCTAAATAACTGTTATATAACAGAATAATCAATGAAAATTAAACTACAATGAAGTCCTGAATTATGTATGCAAGTTCGCTCCTGTTGGTAAAGTAATTGAGCTATTTCGTGTATCAACCCTAAATTTAACCAACATCTAAAAATTTATTAAACCATATTTTCCTTTTTCAAAATCAGAAAAGAAGATTACATTAATTTTAAAATTTCAGATGCAGTCTCAACGGTGTGAAAACACAAGTAACAAGAAAAAACCCAAAATCCTTAGTTTTTATCTAAAAAAACTATTTCTTTTTTATAGGTTTCATTTAGTGTACAACTTTTATTAAAGTTAAAACAAGTTAACGATTCTTCATGTCTCATTCAATTAAACAGAAAAGTAATTTATATGAAAACAGAAAATAAAAGACCAAACTTTATCACCTAGAGATTTTCATTCAGCCTTTTCTAAACACGGTATCAGGAAGGTGAACTTCTACGTTATATTAAGAAGTTGAAAATCCCGTCCGTGTCTAACTGACACATATCCCCATTATTTGTTTGTAAATTAAGTTTTTTAGAACGTTAAATTTATATTATTATACACATATGACGGATTAAGCTGATACAGTGGAAGTTACAGTTATACATAAATATGATGGGAAGTATATAACGTTATCAAGATTCTTTCAGTGGATATATAACAAACAGTAGAATAAATCAATGGTTGTAGCGCTGCAGATTGGAGAAGGTTTTGTAACTCGTCCTGAATACAAAGTTGAGCTCAAATAACGGCTTCGCGTTATTTTTAAATACAAAAACAGCTCATATCATTCCACTTATCTTTATTGTGAATCACTTTACATTTCCTTCTTTTACTCTGTTTATATTTTACAACTTACTTCTTTAAATATGTAGTACAAATGACATGAAGATATGTAGTTGCACGTGCTTAAAATTCTTTTCCAGTTTATTTTACACAAATTCCATTCTGTATTATTTAAAAACGCCGTATATTTTACACTTGTAATTACGTTAATTTTGCCCAAAAATCTCAAAATCGAAGTGAATCCAATCTACAGGGTGATTTCTAACGTACGAAGGAAACTGAAAGGGCAAGTAGAAGGGATCAAAATAAAGTTGCTTTTTAAAAAAAAATTTAGATCTAATACTAATAATAATAAAGTTACAACAGTTTAAAATTCTTATAAACAGTTGAGCTTTTTTATAAAATACGGTGCTAACTTAAGTTTTGAATTCAAATTTGGAATATTTGAAAGTTAAATAAACAAAGTTCACTTAATATTTTGATAAAACTTTTATAAGATGGATGTTATGGCTATTTAAATTGTAATTAAAAATACCCAGTTATGAGTGTTCATTTATTGAAAACCGCTGGTTTATTTAATCTAATCTAGTACGTCGAAGTTACTTAAACGTCACAAATTAACTACCTACTTAAATTTTTGTTATTGACTTATTTATTAATTATTGGTAATTCGTCTGAAACGGTGAATTACAGTAATGAAGATTACGTAGATATGATGATGGATACCTACCGTAAAAATGATACTACTACAAAATTAATTTATCAAAGTGTTGGAGAAGTGCTTGTGTTTCTATGTAGTCAGCGGCACTCAATACGTGAGCTTTAACGTATAAGCACTTCAAACCATTGTAACTTTCTTATTATTATCATTTGATCTAATTAAAAAAAAACAACTTTATTTTGATCCCTAGCTCTTTCAGTTTCCTCCGTAGTGTAGAAATCACCCTCTATACATGTTGTGTTAAAAAAATTATTCAGAATTTAATAACAAACGAAATACACCAAATACCACACAAAATTTAAAAAAGCACCAATCTAATATACAGAGTGTCTACAAACTCTTTTCACAAACGAAAACTGATTCGATTTAAGATTTTATCAATTGATTTTGCATTTCATTTTGATTTCAACTGTGTAATTTGAATTTAACTAAAATTATTTCGAGCTTTATCTGAAGAATGGATAGCTCTTGGAAATTAACAAGTCCTAAACAATCGTTTTAAAAATATCTTCATATTAATGATTTCTTTAAATAATACGAATTACTTACAATTATAAAGATGGTATGGAAAATCACAATACATATTGCGTGAACGTATGATTATAGCCTGACATTCACGCAATGTTAATTAATTGACATTGTAAATGAATTCTAGTTAATTTTTTAAAGATATGTTAACACTGAAAATTAAAAATTTCGATTTATTTAAAAGTCGTCGAAGTCGCTACGACAGAGTTATTCTTTGAAATAAATCGATTTGCATTAAATTTCATGTATTAAATGTTTGAAAAATAACTAAGAATTCATTTACAATTTGAAAGATGCGCTATGGAAAATAAAAACATATACAAATTGGTATACGTCAACGACATAAATGCAGACCTACCATTTAGACAATTTTAAAATTGAATTAACGATTTGCTCAAATGAATTCTGAAGTTATTTTTATTAAAGTATATTAAACGACATAAAAAGCTTAGAATCTGATTTATTTGAAAAGTTTTGCAGTCCATGAAACTGTCAGAAACCGTTCATTTTACCTCTGACAGAAACAATTCGAGATTACTTTGTTAATTTAATTAATTGAAAAAAACATGAAAACAAGCAGTTTTAGGTACAATATTCATTTTAATTAGCAATAAATCGATTTATATTCCAATAAATGTACAGAATTCGGTACATTTAGAAACATGTTTGAATGATACTTTACAGTTCAAACAAATAA
This sequence comes from Vesta saturnalis, assembly GCA_036346205.1. Lineage (NCBI taxonomy): Eukaryota > Metazoa > Arthropoda > Insecta > Coleoptera > Lampyridae > Vesta > Vesta saturnalis. Next base: position 2,600,089 of record JARFJB010001714.1, read on the forward strand.
GCGTCTTCACTTCTTTTACAAATCATATTCTCTTAGAAAGTCAGAGTTTTTTTATGTACATTTATTAATGCAAACTGACTGAACCTTAGTTTCGTTGTAATAGATTTGGTACTGCACCAAACTTGTTTCGAATCAAATCCGGTCTTTCTTGTTCCTCACTAGAGACAAGAATAGGTCCATTTTTGATTTTATGCTACTCTACCTGTATAAATTACAGGCTTATTGTGCAAATCGAAAACATTGTAGAAAAGGACTGGCCTTACGTAACATTTCAAATTTTATCCATTTGTCCACACATCTACCCCAAATTTGTTTCATTGTCAATAAATGTTTCAGGTTACATTTTACCATCATTATAGCCACAGTTCGATTAACTTAAATAACATCTTTATTAACTTTACCCTTAATTTACAAGGTGCATTTTATCATTTTCATTACTGTGAGCAATATAACTCAGCACTTTTATTCTTGATAAAAATTTGTAATTTTGCATGTTATTGTCCTTATTAGTTGTTTCTTGTATCAGCATTGTGCTTTGGTACTTGTCAAAAAGTTGTTTCGAACGTAACATACCCATTTTAGGAAAGTTCATCTAATTTTAAAAACATAGAACTTATTTTTTATATGTTGACTGCCTCATTACTTCATTACTATGTAGTATGCCTTGAAATTCATGGCAATGGAAAAACGAAGATACATTTTAAATATGGGAAGCTTAAAATTAATAATTAATTAATAATTAGAAATTATTCCATATGATTATAAGAGCCACTAGTTCCCATCACTTTAATCCCATCAAGTTTAAGATTATATTAGACAAGCCTTAATCAAAACAGTAACAAAACAAATTTATAGAAAACGTTACATATCTTAAAAACATGGCTTACTTATTACAATAAATGTTCAAATAAATTACCCCATTTTCTAGACATAAGTACGCCCATGTAACTGTAGCATCTAACACCCCATTTAACATTTCAGGGGTAATTTTATTAAACGCTGATTGAACTGATGTTCCTCGGTTTTAAAATGTTCTTTAAATACCTCACTCTTAACATAAGCCCACAAAAAGAAGTCCAAAGGCGTCAAGTCCGGTGATCTTGCAGGCCGGGGTGTTTCACTGTAAGCACTAATAAGTTTCGTTGGAAATCGCTCAAACAAATATTGTTGAATACCGCTGGAGTTATGTGCTGGTGCACCATCTTTCTGAAACCAGCACTGATGTACAGCAGAAAATGGTATATCATCTAATGCATCTTCCAATTCGTTTCGTAGAAGGTCCATGTAATGCTCTAATTCAGGGTATGATGGTAGATAAAGGGACCTATGATACGTGTATCAAAAATCCCACACCAAATGTTGAATCTAAAGCGATGTTGACTTCTGGATATTCTGTTCATACGTGGATTTTTTGTGACCAGTAATATGTGTTACGCCTGTTCAAAATACTGCTACTGGTTATAATGCTCTCATCTGTCCAAGTAACTTTAAAGGGAACACTCGCGTTGTCCTCGCACATCCTGTTATACCTCTCGCAATAATGCCTACGTCGTACATCATCAACTGGCCTTAGTCCTTGACATATTCGAAATTTATAAGGCTTAAAGTGGTTCTTACTTAAAATATAATGAAGTGTAGATTTCGCTACACTGGCCTGGTTTTCAATTCTTCTGGTTGATGATTCTGGATTTTCAACAATTGGTTGCAAAACTTGATATTACATTTCAGCACTTGAATTTTTTTTCCGGGAGATCACAGGTTTTTTAAATTAACCGTGTTTTTAGATTAGACACTAAATGTCATACGTTCGGCTTCCACTGAATTTCTCTAACAGGACAGAATATAAAACTTAATCCTCGTTTGTAAAAATTGCTTCTTCTATTGTAAACAATAATAAACGACTTTAAAAGTGCAACACAACTGATACAAGTGATTGTTTCAACGAAATGGATTTTGTCAGATTTGACAATCGTCTTAATTTTTCCGTTGCGATGAATTCCAAGACATCACATAGCAATAAAGTTCTAAAATTATTGAAACACCTTTTTTTTGCATGAAATCACGCGAAAGCATATTGTGTCGCATATCGCTGGATTCGTGATGAGAAATACCGTCTAATACAGGGTGTACTTTTTAGCCGACCATATAAAAAAATAAAGTTGATATTGGTTTCTTAGAAACGAAACTTTGCACAAAAAATCTGTGAACGCTATTTTATCTCTTTATCTCTTCAAATAGGTTCAGAAAAAAATAAAGCAAAATACCAAAATTTAGGTTTCTTTCGAATATCTCCGGAAGGAAGTTGAACTTAGTTTCTTGATGGCATAATATTGGCCACCCGACTGCCCAACTGTTTTTTCTAATTTAATCGCTCCTGTATCTCGTATATATATATATATATATATATATATATATATATATATATATTATATATATATATATATATATATATATATATATATATATATATATATATATATTTAAATAAATTGTTTTGCTGTGAAAACTATATTAATAAATTATGGAAGCGTTTTGAGTAAAACAGTATTATCTTGTAATACATTATTTTTGTCCAGCTTTCGGAAAATATATTTGCTTCGTCAGGTACAGAAATTAATTATAAATTTTAAAAATAAAAAAGTATCGACATAATAATGGGTAACTATAATATATGTAACATTTATGTAAATAAATATAATATCCAATATTAGTTCTAACTTTATTAAATAAGTCTTTTGCTTAATAATCTTTCACTGAGAATTTTAGGATTTTTAAAATCGACAGAATGATTATAATTTGAAAAATGTTCTGCTACAGCACATGAAACTGTTAAGTCTGCAATAACTTTTGTGAAAATTTAGTCTTAAGTGCAAATTGCGTGTGTCCTATCTAGCAAGAATTGCAACCTTGACAGTTTTTTTGTAAACTATGTTAGATTTCTTTAAGCGGGGTGTTGTTACGTTTCGAATAAATAGTTGGATTTTTTCTCTCAATTGAGAAATTATTGCACTGATTATTAGGTAAATATATGACGGTCTGCGCCACATTTAAAAATGCTAATAAAGGGAGAAGAAGGAAAATTTTATTCAGGTTGCAACGTGTCCAACCAACCACGTCACATAGAACGGGGAGGAACTAGTTAGCTCGACTAGTAACTCAGCCAAACGGTCCTGAGACCGCAGAGCACTCGGATAGCGTGGGTGTTTAGAGGTATTGGTAAAGAGTAAATAGATGGTTAGATTAGTTATAAAGCAAGGACGAAATTGTAGGCAGAACGATAAGGAGAATAGACAAGAAAGAGGCGCCACAAGCTTTAAAGAAAACAAAGATAAATTAGTAGTTCTTGGAAGGGAGTCCCTGTAAAGCTTGAACCAGGGAAGAAACAGGAAGAACAGATAAACGACAATTCCCTAAATAAGCGTAAAGTTATTTATGAATTTATCAACAATGAATAATGTTTCTAAATTTTATTATATATAACAATAACAGTGCATGTCACGCCAACATGCAATTTGTCCCCACTAACCCAAAGATAAGTGTAGCCTTATCTTACTATCATAGTGTGAAACACTCAAGTTTCGTAATTAACATATATTTTCAAAATTATTAATGACGAGTGCAAGTCCCCTTAACAATGACAAATTCAAGTATATAAATAATCGAAGAAGCTTGTTCAGTTCATATCCTAACGTGTATATACGAGTAACTAATCAATTTCTAATTCGAGACCAATGATCTGAACACTTTTATCCCCAATAAAAGAAACTTTGTAATTAAAAGCTAACATATAGTATAAATAATACGACATAGACGACCGGTATATATAATGTATGATTTGAGTTACTGCTACTGTGCACGATAGCGTAAATAGTAGTTAATTGTTAATAAGATAATATCAAAGATGGAAACTAAAAGCTAAAACATCACTAGGTATTTTATGTAAAAGTTCAGTAATAATTGCTCTAAATGTGGGTTAAAATATGTGTACCAAATATTAACTAATAGTTTGATGAGATTATAATGGTTCTATGGTTCTAACTTAGTGAGACCTTTACGAAACATAAAATTTATTCGGGTATCAATATGACACCGAGGTTGTAACAAAGGTAAGCAATTTATTAAATTTTTTTGTAATATGGTTAATTTAAATGCACCTAATCTTTTGTAGACGCTGTAGTGATCCCTGTTGAAAGCAGCACATAATTTATAACAGGTTAGGGAGTAAAATCGACAATACAATGTTTATTAATATAGGTGATAAAGGAAAAACCTGACCTTTAGGTTGAGGAACGAATACTTGAACTTTAGTTAGTACAGTTTAAATTCCCTTCTCGTAATTGCAGCACATCGAAGCAAAATCAAAAGCGAGACGAAAGGTACACTAACGGATATTCAACGGCTATGTAAGCTAAACCAAGAGAATGACAGATGAGAAGAAAAAGCAGCTAGAAATAAGGTAAAATATATAATACCAATTTGTTTCTATAACGTTGTTTTACCCCTATAGATCGAAGACGACCTATATGTGAAAATTTACCACGAACTGGTTAAATATACTTCCTTTAACTTAAATATCGTATTTTAAGCCTAAAAGAAAAATTCTAGTTATAACGAGATTGAACAAACCGAGCTAACTTACTATATGTGTGTAAGTAACATTTCTTTTACATCCGCAATAATAGCGACTATAAATATTACTTTACCAAATGAAGAAATATTTTTTGAAAAATTCTCATTTATAAATGCCATTTACCCCGAGAAGACAGCAACCAGAGAAATGTTCTAAAATATAGTTTACAACACACAAAATATCACAACTTAGGGACGAGGCATTCAACAAAATTTTCTTATCAAATTGTTTGTTGTAATCAAAACGTTAAACAGATGTATTTCAATAAAGGATGTTTAGTAATATGTAATTATTCAATGGCATCACCATCTAGTGGTGATTTAGCAAATTAACAGTTATCTGTAAAATATATAAATTTAAAGGTAACCAGAACCCACGTATAGATGGCACTAGTAAGTTTATTTTCAGAACCTGTTTAAAATAAGAAAGGTAAGTACGATAAAGAAATAATTTAATCTGTTATGAATTAAAACGTACATGGTAACGGCAGTAAATACAGAAAATTCAGATTATTAAGGTAGAGAAATAAGTAACGATTATTCCTTAAATAACAATCCTAAATATCAAGTCACAAATACCTATTTAGTCTTGTTCTTTTCCAAACAGTAATAAGAGAAAATCATAAAATCGATCCCAAAAGATACGATATCGATTTTTGCACGTTAGAAGGTGACCTTTCGTTCGCTTTTTGAAGAACGCTATTTTTATCAAGTGCGCGCTTTGGAAAACTGCATGTTTGAAGAATTTGCTGTAATTTTACGTTTACATGGTAAAATTACACTTAGCATTTGTGCTGATTTTAATTCTCAAACTTATACTTAAAAATTTGTACTAAATTAATAAAATTAAATTATTAAAACTAAATAAAAGTTACCTAGAGTAGGATTTGAACCTACGGTACTCTAGCAAAAGCACAGGTCGTAGGTTCAAATCCTACTCGAGGTAAACTTTTTATTTATGTATTTAATAAAATTAATAATAATTTTAATTACATATTGATTTTTGAACTTATTAGTTCATCACAAAAACTTATAATAAATTAATAATGGTTTAGACTTACGTTTTCATGGGTATAATGCTTTAAATGAAAAAGGTTACATGCTCTCTCGTCTCTCTACATGAGGTAAGTTTTCCTTAACATTTATTACACCCTTCAGGTTATTACTTAGACACATAAAGTTTTTACATTTATTACTCGACACGTAACTAAAATATTGATTTCTATGAGCGTGTTTGCGATGTGTGCGTACGTGTGTGTGTGTGTGTAAGTGAATGTATGCTCGTATCCACGATAGCTCCATAACGACAACACGTACTTACACAAAATTTCGTATTTGAGCTTGTCTTCATTTCTAATGGGGCTGTTTAGATTTTATTAGGAGCAGTTTTTGGTGTTTATTAAATACTTCTGAAAACAGCTGTATATTCCAAAGATATAATGATGTCATATAGACCTTATACATATCTGACATGGAGTTTTAAATGTCCATCTGACATAGATTATTGTTTTTGTTTCCACTGCGTAGGTTGGAAGGTCGTGTGCTGTTCCAGATATTTAAGTTAATGTAATTATATAACATTAGTAAGTTAAGTTCATTTAAAAATATCTTAGTTCCTTTTTATTTCTATTGATTGTATTATTTTCTTAACTCTCTCAAGAGCGATTATTGGTTTCTGAAGGTGGACAGTTTATTTTATCAGGTACCTTGTTACTATGTTTATCGTCAATATCTGTATTATTTATTCTGCAATTTTGCAGTTATTAAAAATAAGATTATAGTATTTATATTTTGAAAAGCGCAACAAAGTATAGGAATTCAAACTTTCATCATTTGAAATAACACTTTATTTGGGGAAAATATTTTGTGAATTATTTATTTACTTATTCGCAAGCTTTAGGCAGAAACTCTGTCCCTCGTTAGGCGTAACACCACAGTGACAAATATTGACAAGGTAACATCAAAGTGACAAACAATTAATACAGTCTACAACAATGATTTAATTTTAATTCCCTAGTTACCTTATGAGTCTTTGTCACTTTGATATTACGCCTGACGAAGGACAGAGTTTCTGCCTGAAAGCTTGCGAATAAATAAATAATTCACACCATTTTTTTCTCCGAAATAAAACGTTATTTACCACAACAAAGTAATTTCTCTGTGGAGGTTATAAAAAAGAAAATTTACGCCTTAATTTAACAACTGTTTCAAAAATTATTTTCTTACTTATTCAACTTACCATGTGATTTACCAAAAATACGTTACTTACTAAATCCATTTTCTCTTTATAAAGGGTGATTTAAAAAGCGCGCCGGTTTTGAATCACTCGCCATTTTGTAATTTGTTGCTTAGCAACATAGTTGTTTATAAAGTTGACATCTGCTAATATTCCGATACCATTCTGTGTGCCAAAATGAAACGCTTTTCTACTGAACAACGTGTGTTAATAGTGAAAACGTTTTATCAAAACGGAGAAAGCCCTGCAGAAACTGTCCGACGACTTCGTGCGATTTTCGGGCGTAATGAAGCCCCGAATGAATCAACAGACTTATGACAAAGTTTATTGAAACAGGATCAACACTCAACATTCAAATTTTGGTCGTTCTAGATCTGGACGGTATGTTGAAAACATTGCTGTAGTTCGTGATAGTGTCAATAATAGCCCACAGAAATCGGTTCGACGTCGTTCCCAACAATTGGGCATAGGGTATTTTTCACTGCGGCGAATTCTTGTGAAGCATTTTCATTACCATCCCTACAAAATCCAATTAACCCACGAACTTAAGGTGCCCGATCACCAAAAAAGACAAGAATTTGTTGACTGGGTTCTGAGAAGACAACAGGAGGACGACGACTTTGCGAGGAAAATCATTTTCAGCGATGAGGCCCACTTCCATTTAAATGGATTTGTCAATAAGCAAAACTGCCGTATCTGGGGATCAGAAAATCCTCAATCGGTTCATGAAAGAGAAATGCATCCGCAGAGAGTGACGGTTTGGTGTGGATTTTGGGTTGTAACAGTTAATGGAGACCTATACCGCACGATGATAAGAGAGTTTTTTTGGCCTCGTATCGATGCAATGGACATTCAGCAGTTATGGTTTCAGCAAGATGGCGCCACATGTCACACTTTCGCCGAAACCATTGCATTGCTGATTGAGAAATTCCGGATCGGCTCATCTCACTTCGTGGTGACCAGCAATGGCCACCAAGGTCGTGTGATTTAACCCCATGCGACTTTTTTCTTTGGGGTTATGTCAAATCATTGGTTTATGTCAATAAACCCCGAGACATCCGCGAGTTAAAGGAAGAAATTCGACGAGTTATCAACGAAATCGACGTGCAAGTTTGTGAAGCTGTAATCAACAATTTCAGGAAGAGAGTTTTGGCATGCCAGCAAAGTAGAGGGGGACATATGCCCGATGTGATTTTCCATTCCTAAATTGGGAAGGTTTGATTAACAACTTTATGTCTTTTGTAAATGATTTTTTTAAAATAAACTTTGTTTTTTGTTATAATTAAAACCGGCGCGCTTTTTGAATCACACTATATTTGCCAATATTCTGGTTTCATTTGAAAAATCGTAAATATTCGATATATCAAACCTCTTTTAATTCGTGGAATATGTTAATGTAATCTGTGGATCATTACACATAATTTTCCATACAATTGACTAAATCACTTTTAATTGTTATATAGTAATTTTGACAAAAGTTTTAAATGGAATATACAAACTGGGATTTTCCGTAAGAACCCTTTGGTCAGATGGAGTGTCACGTGTGGTTAAAATTTACCGTAGATTCTTTTTTTCTTGAACTTTAGGATATTTAATGTTGCATGTAGAAATTGCAGGAGGAAATTCGCTGTTCTGTGGTATTAGATTATTAAAAATTTGCATATATTCGAGGATAAATTTAACACTAATTTAGTTAAAATTTTCCTTTATTTGGTGATGTTTAGATTTATTGCAAATTGGAGTGAGATGTAGTGCCCAGTTTTATGGAAATGGCTGGAAATGCACATAGGTTTGTCAGTTTGTTTGTAAATAGATAGAATTTCTAAATTACTATTTGGTTCCACGCGTTGACGAGACTAGAATAGTAAAAGGAATTTTATATGGAATTTAATAATCAAATAATAGATAATCCTATTTTTAAGTAATCGTTAATTTATAGATTAGTTAGGGTTGAAATTGCGTAATTGGAAATTGCTTTTTTGTAGCTAAATTATTCTACGGAAGCGTAGCTGGCAGATTTAAAACGTTGGCGACTTTATGACGGGAAGTCATTTTGATAAATTAGTTTAAGAAGACAAGGAGTGTGGTTTTTAGAATACGTTGGTTTAGAGTTGAGTTTTCAAAGTTTAGAGGCGACGAAAACAGATCATGCTACATTATTAATTTTTGAAGTACCTTGATAGTACAGTTAATGCTAGTGACGTAATTTTTCAACTCGGTTCCCGAAATTCAACTCGTTTTTGCCACGCTTACGATTTGAAGGTATTCTTATTTATGATTGGTGATTTGTCGTGAAAGATAGTATGGCGAAATCTATTAAATTCGTAAGGGAGTCTTAGTGAAGCTGTTGAAGAAAGAGGTTGGGACGCTGAATGCATGATCTGAACGTGGAGGTGCATTAACTTTAGTTACACACTACCGGGATACGTGCAGCTGTCGTTTGGGAGCTGCCCGTTCACTTTTGTGGATTCTTAAGAGAATTAAATAATCTTGGGGACCTTTTTTGTTGTATTAAGTTAGTAGAAAGTGACAATTACGTGACTATTGAAGAAGAATAGTGTTGGTTTTAGTGCTATATCTTCATATTTGGGTTAACTAGCGGTTCGGGGAATTCTTCAACTGTAAAGTCAGTAAATTTAATAGTGTATTACGAAGATAATTCCACGTTCACAGTTGTTCCAACGAATAGTAGAAATTTCAGTAATTATATCGCTTTAATAAATTGTGTATATAAAGGATAGCGAACGTTTTCTATATAAATTAAGTTATACATACGGGGTGAGTCAGCGAAAAGCTTCATATTCGATTATCTGTCACATAATTGATTTTATCAAAAAAATCCGAGACAGGTCGATTTTTGTTTTAAGGGAGACACATTTTCATGTAAGCGTCATTCGCGTTTGCCATTAGTCAAGGGCTCAAATAGCAATACCCTACTTGTGACCTACCTACACGTTTGTTTTTTTAAATCTGACACATTTGCCCCTTCTAATAATAAAACTAACGAACATTGAGCCATTCAATGAACGTAAAGAACTAAAAGTACAATTAATAACTTTATCAAATGTTCAAAATGTCCACCACCAACCTCCATTCAGAAGTAAAGCCTACCTTCGAATTCCCTTCGCACATTTGTCAAGGTCTATAGAGTTATTAAGCGTCATTTTCAATTGTCTCCGCCATCATGGGTTTAATATGCTCCTCCTACAAATTTAAATAATTATCTCCATTTAGGCTATTGTCAAAAAAACTGGACCAATTATTCTGTTACCTGAAGTGTTAATAAATAGTATGGAATAATTATTAAGTGCAACGACCATACGGAGGTATTGCCATTTAAGGTTTTTCAGTGACACTTCCCTCCACCCTTGACTAATGACAAAACGAGAATGACGCTTACATGAAAAGGTCCCCCTTCAAACCAAAATCGAACTGTCAAGGCTTTTTCGGTAAAATCAAATGTCACAGATAATATATTATGAATCTTTTAGGTGACTCACCCTGTATATTAAACCAGTTGAACAGTTAATAATCACCTGGTTTTGGCTTAAGTAATTCTCACTACCGAATCAGTGTGACTATAAGTTGAAATTTGACGACTGTGAAGTTGCTGTTTTTGGAGCAGCGCCAGGGAGAGTCTAGAGGATTAGGACCCACCGATCTATTACCTAGAGAGTCAATCGTACGAGAAATGGCTATACCGCTATGCAAAGGAAAGGGGAGAACTCATAGTGGTCAATTGATCTAAACTTAATGTAATTACTTCCGTACATTTTTTTGTTTTATTGGTGATTTTAATAGTGTTTTTTTTAATTTTATTTGTCAGGCGGATGAACACGCATTCTTGTGTTTAGCATTGCATAAAAGTCCTTTCGGCGATTGAGATCAGACTGTATTCACCCGTGATTCATATCATTACATTCTGTGCGATACTTTTATTATATTCCGATTACTGTATACTAAAATTTCACACTACGAAAGTTGGTCAAATTTATGTTTTTGGCGTTATTATTATTCGGTTAAGGTGCTTATTAAAATTAAGGTACTAAAGTATACGGTTTTTGGGGATTTGAACCTTATAAGAGTGAATCCGATTTTACTATTAGATTTTACAAAATTGAATGTGCTGTAACATCTGTATCAATACTTGTTTTTTTTATTGTTGTTATAATATACGAATAGCCTTACACCTAAATTTTGATTGATGCAACTTTAACGCGATTACGTTAAATCATTTTTTTTATATTCTTAATGAAAACTTTAACGTAACAATTTGTGGGAGCCTTCCTTATTGGATTATTTTCTCTTCTGTTCTTATTTATAGACATAATTTTCTTTTAAGATATAACGTAACGTAAATATAGAATAAATAAAATCGTTGACCGATCAGCTGGTTCTATTACACGTCATATTAGTGCAAACGCGTGGAAATATTTTGAAACTTTGTTGGAAACTTCAGACCGAGGCAGTCAATTCTCTAATTCATCTGGTTTACGACAAAAGGTAAGCAAGTTTTTTTTGTTTGTTTGGAAATTAGCTGTGAACTATTCGCATTTAGGTGTTACGACCCCTATATTGACATTCATAAACATATTGGTGCCCATATGATTTATGACTTACCCTTATTTTGTGTTATGTATTACGAGCTATCCTAAACGGAAAATTAGTAACACGCTCACCCCCTTTATTCTACTGAGCTTCCGCCTCCTTCCTTATTTGTTACTTCCGATCTACTGACACTTTCGGCCGTAACACGACAACAAAGCACACTCGCAAAGTCGTGTTAAACTATATTAATTGCTGCAGTATTTTTGAGTTATTAAAATTAATATTATCGTGTTTACATTTATAAAAAATACAAGAAACAGTCTTTTCACTGAAAAAACAGCATATGGCTTCAATTTAAAAAACACAAGTTTATGACATAAGTTAAAAACCTTTCACTATATTTCATAATCGACGCCAAACATTGCATAAATAATGCCGAGTATGTTTCTCTATGTCGTCGAATAAACGAGTTACAACCGTTTTCAGAAATAGGCAAAAAATGACAATTAAAGGGTATCGAACAAATAAAAAGAAATAGAAAACAGTTGATAAGTCACGAAGGTATCCTCTCAAATTCGACCCATGACATTATATCAGTTTTGTTGTATCTCTGTTCTTTTATTCACTGTACTTACACTTTACTCGAAATTTGGGCACACAATATATCACACTAAATATACTGCCACTGTCAACTAACGATTTACAAGAGAAAAATAAGTTTTAGTGTAAATCGGTAGAAGGCAAAATTATAAAGGTAGAATTTTAATACAGTATTATGTCTTTATTGAATACTTGAATAAAATATTAAAAACTACGCGTACAATTTTTGGGGAAACCCCTTGTGCCCTTCACAAAATATGAAACAGAATCTCAAAGCAAACTGTAGCCCTAATATGGATTAGACTAAAGATATACGTGTAATATGTATTTAAGGGGTAATACATAACTAGCAACGATATAAGGTTGTTGAATTTGTTTTCGCGATGGACAAGTAAACAAACATTTGTCCGTAATGCAATGTTGGGATTTTGGCCGTTCCTCGTATAGACGTTTTGAATAAACGTAGTCTCCAAGAGTTTTTGGGTTTTCATTGTTACATTAACAAAGGTATTGATTTAGTATTGGCCATTTTAGTATTCATATGAATATCATTTAATTAATAAAAGCTCAAAAAATACTAGCAATCTTTCAGTTTTCGTTTCCGCAAACATTTATATAATGAAATAAGAATACGCACCTTATTAACAGACTGGAAACAAATTTTGGCTAACAAATTATTAACTTAATGGTCTTATGAAAATAAGTTACCATAAATAAGGTCACAGCAAAGTGTACCATTCACTCTCAGGAGCAAGAAACATTTAATTACTGCACCACACTTTTGCAAAGCAATTATTGTTATAGGAAACCGCAAACAAGAAAGAGAGAAATTTAAACCGAACATAGCACATTTTTCTTTTCGAATTACAGCATTCCGTAACGTATTCTACTAATTTTTCTACTTACTCCCACAGAGTAAGACTTATGGGATTTAGGTTAAGTAAATTACTATTATTAAAATTTAAAATGCAAGAATGGTATAAATTATGCATAACATTACCTTAATACTCAAAAGTTTAGAAATACATGTGCTAATAAGCGAGAAGAGCCCTTTGGAAAACTGTACACGTTTTGCTTAACAAAAAGTACAGAATCTAATTTCATCTCTTTGTGTTAAACACCAAATTGCTTTAAAATTAATTACATACCGAGAAGAACGTTTACTGAATTGGCTTTAAATTTTTCAATTTAAATTTTTTATAACTACATAATTTTAATTAATTTAAAGCAATATAATTACTATTATACTTTTACGATCATACAGGTCTGTGTATTATCGATTTACTTTTTACGTTTTTAATGGACTGTTATAACAATCTGGTTAAAATTGTTAGCTATAAACTGTGATTTTGTGTCATAAATTTTAACGGAGCATATTTATATATATATATATATATATATATATATATATATATATATTATATATATATATATATATATATATATATATATATATATATAATGGTCGTAAAGTAAGGAATAAATTCAATATCTCGTAAAGCACAATTTTTTTCAAAAATCGCTCGGACCAGTCGATTTTATATTTTTCGGGGCATATTTTGCGAAAAAAAATTTATACAAGGTGTCTCAAAAAAGATTTGCTAAAAAATTTTTTTTTCAAGTTGCAACCCAATTTTTTTATTGCATTTTTGGATTGCCCTTACAATTCTAAACATTTGTCATGCAGCATGTGCTATACCTAAGTCCAAGCGTTTTGGAGTTATTCGCATTCAAAATTTAAAAATTGAAAAAAGATCATGAAGAAAACGAAAAATAAAATAATTTTTATAACATTTTATTATATCGAAAACAAAGATTCGTAAACTTAAAAATAATTTTATTTCATATATATATATATATATATATATATATATATATATATATATATATATATATATATATATATATATATATATATATATATATATTGTGTGTGTGTGTGTGTGTGTGTGTGTGTGTGTGTGTGTGTGTGTGTGTGTGTGTGTGTGTGTGTGTGTGTGTGTGTGTGTGTGTGTTATACATATATACGATACATATCAGTCAAGTCCGCATCACATGGGATTTTTTTAATTAATAGCTTTTTATTCGAAACTTGACATTGGCATCAATTTCTGCTTCATTCCAGCTGAAAATTAACATAAAAAATAATAGTCGTGATTCGCATTATCTGCCAACTTTACATTTTGTTCCAAAAAAATTAAAAAGTGAAGTTATTTCTCAAAATTTGGAAAAACATTATTAGAAAAACTGCTTCTAAATGCAATTTTTAGTCCGTATGGAAAAGTTCAGCTGTGTAAGATATTTTAGATTTTTGTCCATTTTGCAACCAACAGAAAACTTCTTAGTTTTGACAATGTATTCCAGACACATTTTGTTTAAAGTGGTGCCATATTGAATATCTGTTTTTGTACAAAATCCAAATAGGACTATCAAAATTTCGTCACATGTGTACCTGTGAATCTGTGTACTCGTGTATCCGTGTATCCGTGTATCCGTGTATCCGTGTATCCGTGTATCCGTGTATCCGTGTATCCGTGTATCCGTGTATTCGTGTATCAGTGTATCAGTGTATCCGTGTATCCGCGTATTCGTGTATCCATATATCCGTGTATCCGTGTATCCGTGTATCCGTGTATCCGTGTATCCTTGTATCCGTGTATGCGTGTATCCGTGTATCCGTGTATCCGTCTATGCGTGTATTTTCTTTGATTGGGCTTTTTTTGGAAAGTGAATGAGTCGAAGGAAGAGATCTTTTTTAGTTAATGTGGATATTTTTTTTTACTTTTCAGATGTTTATATTTATTTTCTTGTGTTTGAAAGGTGACTTGATCGCGATCGTTCTTAGCTATGGTTTAAGAAAATGTGTTAATATTTCAAAGCTTATTTCTTTTTAAGTTGTGGGCTTTTTAAATTTTTAAATTAATGTTGTAGATGATACGTAAGCAAAAGTAGTATGTAAGATGGCGTATTACCACGGAACTGCAATGCATAATATAATTGAGCTACCAAGTAATTTAAACTAGCACGAAATCTCGCACCAACAGTTAACAGATTCAGTATTACATCTGGTATACATAAAAAGTTACATCTGGTATACATAAACAGTTACATCTAGTATACATAACAGTTGCAGCAATGCTACTGCCTACGGCCGCAGAACCAGTAGTATAAAAGTAATTATTCAAAACGGAGGTTATACATTTATGGATGTGGCATATAAATCCAACTTTAACAAAAGTTATTCAAAATTTTGACTGTTGATTGTGCGTGAAGTATTAAAGAATGGTTAATGAATATATAGCAGTTCTACATGAGAGAAATGGTATTAAAGTTAACTACAGACCGGTCTCCAACTGACACCGAACTTATACAGGTAAATATGTTTAATCAATACTTGCTTTATATAACTAATATAAATATATTTAATTTTCTTGTAGGCAATCGTAATCTGCTGAAGGCAATTTACGTACGAGCCTTGTTCAGAGGTAAGATGTTTATCATTTATTTGTTAACGGAACTAAAGTAAATGTATTTCTTTTCGATGTAGAAAGCAATTTATTCATACATGCAAGAAAAAGGAAAGAGCTGACCTGTGGTTGCGAATGCTTATGCCAAGCAGTCCCCAGTATGGGAGCCACAGCTAATCGCAGTTTATCAGCAACACAATCCAAACAGTAAGCCAAAGAAATACAGAACGGATACTCTTGTCACATCAATCAAGACACCTAAATGTAAACTTGAACTAGGATGTAATCGTAACGGTAAAGTTATATGGACACTTCAATAGATGGAAACTTAAATATATAGAAACGTAGGTTTATGGAAACCAGAGTTAGTTGCTAAAACGAAAGTAAAGAACGAAAACGATGTTTATTCAGTAATAAGGTATTACCTCTAAGATTGAATACGAGCGGAAGTTTAAATGTCTTAAACAATTTGTTAACTTATCTCTTTGAAGAGGTAATGTGAAATTCCTTTGTGGGTGAAACCAGTAAGAGAAATTCTAATTATAACGAGGTTAACAAGATCTAATACGGCGTACCAAAATGTGTAGGTGTAGTGCAATATTTCTATTACATCCGCCTTAAACAGCGATTATATCACTTTTATACAACAAAGCGATATTATATAGTGAAAATTTTCCATAAAAATTATGCTTAACATCTGGTAAATAGAAACAAGAAAATTTCCTAGAAACTTTCCACCCTTATACAGCAATGGCGATTTTGAAAAGAAAGCCAACGCCTCAAGAAACAATTTTACAACTTGAAAACTAGTTCTTTCAAGTCATTGTTACCACCTTTAAATATATATTGTTAACAGATGTTTGTTTTCAAAATAAAGCATGATAAGTAATATGCAGTGATCTAGTGACAGGTACCTATAAAGTGTAAGAATTATGAAAATGACCAGAACCGACGATCATCTCAGATATGACACTATAAGTATTAATTGAAGTTAAATTTTGTAAAAACTAGTAAAATTTTGAAATACAGATGTAGATACGAGAGAGAAATAATTTTCTTATAACGTAACCGCGTACACGTCCTAAAAGAACATTGTATGTGAAGTAGAACTTAACTACAGTACAGGAATGATTTTGTATACCATTTAGTCCATCATACTCATTAGTAAATGCCGTAAATAAAGAAATTTTAAATCATTTAGTACAGGAAATAGAAACTAGTAAGCTTAACGCATATTACTAAATGCTTAAGTCACAGATACTTATTTAAGGTTCCTTTTAGAAACAGTAACCAAATAAAATAATACATCGATTTTTGCACGTTACAATGCTCTAATAATGTAAATATGTCAAAATGAAACATTTTACAATTTTAAATTCTACCTAGCATGAAGCAATCAAAAAGTTAAAAAAAGTAAAATGGGTAGACAATAATTTTTGCTATGCACAATTACATATGTGTAATATGTATACTAATTAAGGCAGATATGAAAAGCCAAAACGTAAAAATGTATTAAAAACGAAAATAAATATCTGCAATGCCTGTTCGTAACGAGATACAGTTCTAAAGTGGTATGTGAATTTGATAGAGAGTAAGTAGATTAGTAATTTAGTTACTACTAAAATGTTAAATGTCAAATTAAAAAGTTGCAAAAGCTAAATTTCAAAAACACATTCTATAGCCAAACTGAAAATACGAAAAGAATGAATATAGTATTTTATTACGTTCCATAAATTAAGTGAAAGGAACTATGCATTTGTGCATTATGTAAGAAATTCTTATAGTACAGTAGTTTTAAATGAGATTTTGCCTTTCAAAAGAAAAAATTGAGGGAAAGCTGATTTGTTTCCAGTATTTTACTACAGTATAAGTTTCATTAAACCGATGAGTCCTCCTCGTACAAACGCTTCCTTCATGCCCCGTCTTGAATTTAAGAAGGGGGAACAATAACATTTTAAAATGTAATAGTTTTGTAACGTATCGTTCGATTTCAACGATCTTTTTTTATACAGGGTTCCCCATAATAGGCTACCCATTTTAATATTTACATTAAAATTTTTTTAGTTAACAAAACAAACTATTTATTATACTAAATTACAGCTAACTCTTTGGGATTTATGATAACTTATAAATATTTGGCTAATTTAATTCTAACTTTTAAAAATCACGTCTTCTAAATGACCTCCACCAACTTCTACACATTTTTCAATATTAGATAAAAAGTGGTTCATTACACGGCGTAGCAAACCTTCGTCTATTCCTTCAACTTCTTCACGAATTTTGACTTTGAGTTCCTCGATTGTACCTGGACGACTCGCAAACACTTTGGCTTTTAAATATCCCCACAGGAAAAAATCGGTGCCGTTAAGTCGGGGACCTCGAAGGCCAAGGCAAATCTCCGAATCGAGAAATGAGTCGGCCATTAAACATTTCTCGCAGAACACTCATTGATTTTCTGGCGGTATGAGCTGTTGCCCCATCTTGTTGGAATAGTAAGGCATTGTTTAGTAATCCTCGTATATTTAATTCTGGAATGAGGAATGTCTCTAGCATGTTTACGTAGCGCTCGGATGTTACTGTTACAGCGCGGTTATTTTCATCCTCAAAAAAATATGGACCAATAATACCAAAAGATCCTACTCATCACCACACAACAACTTTTGGATTATGGAGGTTCTGTGTAAAGATTTCACGAGGATTTTCATTTGAGCAGTATCTAAAATTCTGTTTATTAACCATGCCGTTCAAATGAAAATTTGCTTCGTCGCTCATTAGGAGACTGTGAATTGCTCCTTGATGTAAATCCAAAAATTCTTGACAAAATGCTAACCTTGCTTCTTATCTTGATTGCTAAGGTGCTGTGCCATTTGGTATTTATAGGGATGAAATTTTAAATCCTTTGAAGAATTCGATCTAAGCTTCCTTTGATATTCCTAGGATAAGGGTTTGTCGATTAGCAGACCTTTAGGACTTCTCGTAAACGCAATTCTAACTCTTTCAATATTTTCTGGCGTACGAACTGTTCTTCGACGTCCAGGCTTCTTCAAATTTTGTACAGAACCATTTTCACGCCAAGAGAACCCATAACTTAACAGTTTTACGATTTGGCGCGTGACCTCCATTGTTGTTATTAAACTGACGCCGGAATGCACGCCTAACTTCTTCTATCGAATTGCTTCTTATGTAAGTTTCTACACAAAACACACGTTGTTGGACTGAGTAATCCATGAAAGTTCAAACGGATGTTGAAATAATGTCTCAAAGCAAAAAAATTAAATAATTATTGATGAAAACTAACAAACTTCTCGTAGTAAAATGACGTTACACGAAATTATTAATTTATAACTTATTTGTGACAGGCGCCTACCTGTTTAATAATTAACTTAAATCCCAAAGCCTACAGAAGATAATCCCACAAAGAACAACTTATTTAGTTATCTCGTAGGGAATTTATTAATGAAATAAAATGGGTAGTCGATTATGGGGAACCCAGTATATTCGTGGTTTTCTTGGTCTTAAAGTTAATTTTTCAACTCCTAAACATTATATTGTTAAAAATATCCGCAATTTTTTAAGTTTTAAGATGATTAACTATTTTTCTCGTTGCCTTACTCAGATATAAGTACGATATATTAAAAAAATACGTTATAAAGAATTGTAGAAAATTTTATGCTGAACAATTTGAAGTATTACATGTTACTTTTAAAAATGACAGTAAAAAACGATTCCAAAAGATAACGCGACGCCCGAGAATAATAGTGGGCAGACCTGTTACAGTACATATTCGATACTTGTAACATCATTTTACTCAGACAAACTTTCATTAATTTTCTAAATAAAATGCCAATCAATAAGGTGTTAACAAAAACATTTTTGGTCTGGCATATGGTCTGATATGACTATTGGACAAACCCTTATGGGTTCAATGAAAACATCTGGAGGATTAACACATGGAAGAGGTATTACTCCAAGTACACTTGGCAAATGGGTTAAATCAACACCCCTGTGCAAAAAAGGTTTGTACTGTAGTAGAAGATTTCGATCACGTAACCACTCAATCTTGTGAACAACTATAGAACTTTAGAAAGTCCAGAGTAAAGACTGATCGAAAGGACTTAAGTACCATATTGACATGGTTTGAACAGCATTTGCCCTTCAACGATGTTCCTGCCCATCTAATTTTAATATCAACAGGTGTATCATAGGAAGCGATCAACTGCGATAAAGTGTATGATGTAGCTCTTGTATTTCTTCAGGAACTAATGCAAACCTTTTTCAGAATTTCACTTAAGAAGAAAGTTTAAAGTTCAGACGCTGAATCAAGTAAAAAGTGTATTCACTAGACAAGATATACACGAAATGAAAGACGAAAACGATCAAAAAACATTTTTTGAATATGAACTAAGCAGCTACCCTATGTCTCTGTTTAACAATGAGAAACTTCCTAAGAGAGAAAAGGTTTCTTTAATGTCTTACCTCGGAAATTACAATTTTCCATTTGATGTACCAAATGTCATAGATGGTGGTAAACTTTTGCACAAGTTTGTATGGCCTAAACTGTTTACTTTTGGACAACTTTTTAGACATTACTATAATTATGTTTGTAATAACTATAAAGGCAACGTTGCAGTCGTTTGCGATGGGTACTATAAACCCTCAATAAAAGAATAATAGCATCGTCGTCCCCAAATATAGATTTTACAGACGCTACTCCAGTGACTACCACACAATCGGATTTTGTTAACTCTCCTATTGTGTTAACATTTTGGCTTCACTTGTTGTTTTCAGGTCATTATGACTCGGGAGCCTATAATTGTCGTTTCATTGTCGAAAAACGTAGTAATCAGGTATATACATTTATTTGTTACAGTCTTGACAGTAGTAATATACATGTGCCTTACAAAGGTATCTTGAGCAATTACAACATACCATATTGGTTTTATTATCATTTGAAGAGGAAAAAATTAGATCTTTTACGCTTGGTTGTGGTTGATTGTTCCCCTACTTTGGCACTACTGAATGAAGAGCGCGACTTTATAACCATTTCAGCTGCAGGAACACTTCGAGGGAGACGTTTTCTTTATTGCAATAATAGGGGAAAGGTGTACGAGATGATCCCCTTAAGGTAAAATGTACGTAATTTCAACAATATTCAATACAATTCAGATATGAAGAAGTTCCCTATTGCCTTCATTATTTATATTACTATTGCCATGCTCAAAAAATGTTTTCATTAGGATCTCATTATTATAATATCCTTCCTTTTTAAAAAGTTTGCCAAGGGATCATCTTGTACACCCGCGGTCAAGATGATCCCTACGGTATGGACAAGATGATCCCCGGAATTATCTTACCCCTGTTTTGGATTTTAGAATAATAAGGTAAATAAAAACAAAATCGGCTTGAGCTTACAATGTTTTTATTTTAACTAAGGTTTTATAAACTGAACGGCAAAAAAATAACATAGTAACATACTAAAACAAAAATAAAAAAAATAAAAATACTTGGGACAACAATCATTTTGAAGGTCAACATTAAAGAATCTTCAACAAGATGTCATCAAAAATTAAAAGAACTTGGTTTGTTTCTCTTAAAAGTCCCAACGCGTTTTGCTTGGTGTTGTGCTACATAAATCACAAATAAAGTTATTTGGATCATCGCTATCTATCCCGGCACAAGCTTCATGACCCCATTTTTCACAAATACAACATCTTATCCATCCTTCACCCTGATTATCTTTGGAGAACGTGTCCGTGCAAAACAGACATTCTACGTCTTATTCTCCAGATGATTCAGATTTGGAGGAAATTGAAGTTTTCTTCCTTTTTTAACATTCCTTTACCTACTCCCTTTCCTTTCTGTTTCTTTTTGTTAACTTGCTTCTTTTGTGGTCTTTTATTTTCTTTTCTGGTTTTCTTGCTAGTTTCTTCCTCTAAGTAAGTTTTATATGATGTGCTGGTTAAAATTGCCGTATGCACGGTCTTCCTTTTCACATGACTTCTTTCACCAACTATTTTGGCAATGGTTTTAATTGAGCGGGTGAAATGACAAAATATCCAAGATTGTTATCATTTCGGTGTGATGGTGACTCACTGCGGTTGATTGCGTTGCTCGTGGATGGCAACGGTGATACAGGATTACGAACTGAAAGTTGTTCTTCTACTATAGGCGATGGTGTTCTATGTCGTTGACTTTCCACATCTGGCAATTGTGGTGAACCCGGACCTTCTTCATGCAATTCATTTTCAGTTGTTGCAGCAGCAATGAAATCGGCTTCGGTAAACACATCGGGGTCAAAAGGACATATTCTGGTTTTAGCAAATCCATTGATAGCATTTGTTGGAACTGCAGCTTTTAAGTAAGCTTCACCAAAATCTTTGCTATCTGAAAAACGGTCACAGTAATTGGTTGTGAAAAACGCTCAAGGGATACATAACACTGACATCCATAGGTTGGAGTTTATGTGTCAGTGCGGTGGCAAGCAAACAATGGTAACGTGGTTTTCCGTGCTTTTAAAATTACTTGTAAATTTTTTGTATGAGATAGGTAACCGTCTAGAATCAGCAACGCTGGATCATTTTCGGAAGGCTTCGTGTGGCGCAAAAATGGCCAAACCAATGTGTAAAAACATCTAGTTTCATCTACCCTGATGAATTACATACCCATATGGACCCTGGTGGTGCACCATCCATCAACTCAATCTTTATACGGATTCTTCGAAAAATAAACATCGGTGGAACAAAAGTTCCAGAAGCAGACATGCAAATTACAGCTGTTGTAGTCAGCCCTCTTTCAGCTGATGTAACTCGTGCTACTTGTTTACGTCCAGTTTTTGCAAATACTTTTGTGTTTTTAGTTGGTACCGTACAAATGCTCGTCTCATCTACGTTATAAATTCGATGGGAAGGAAAGTTTTTCCTTTCTTGGATGTCTTTCAATGTAGAATAAAACTTTTCTACTACGGGTTTGTTAAAGGCTCGCGCTCGAGCAGTTGAAGTGGACTCTGGAGCACGAAGGGTGATATTCGGATGTCTTTGCCTAAATCCTTTTAGCCAGCCATTTCCTGCTTTTTCTCTCTTGAATGGGTGCGAAATATTGTTTTGACTGCAAGTTGATATGCCAATGATAACACACCTTTTCTTGTTAACCCATACATTCTTGTCTCCATGTCTTTGATGTGGTTCACAAGCTCGAGTTCTTGCTCGAATGTAAAAATTGTTTTTCTTCGACGTAAATATTTTACTGCGCCAATAGCTATTTTATTTTTCCTTAGCTCGTCGTTTTAATGACATAACGGGCACTAAAAATTGTTTGCTCGCTCGTTTATATACCATGCCATTTTTAACAGCATCCAGGACTGCTGTCATTGATGCCTCCGACCACCCCCTCGAGTGGTTTTTCTTTTATAATCACGCGGCATCACCTTTGACAAAAAGAAAACGTTTATTTAGCATTTTATATTTTAATCTACACAAATATCTACAAAAACAAGATCAAACAGTATTAGCCTACTTATTCAATTACATAAAGTAAATATTATGTCCGTTTTGCAAGCTATTTATGACTTTGAAATAAGAAATTTGTAAGTTTTAATGATTCATATGGAAGGTCATGGTACAAGATGATCCCTGGGATCATCTTACCCCGAATTCAACCTTTGTTATTCATTGTTTGATAACGTAACCTATAAGCACTACACAATTATTGCACATTGCACATATGAGAAAGCCACAAAAATGACAGCCATACAATCACCACCCTAACTTAAAAGTTATTTTACACACAGCTTACTATTTTGATTTTTGTCGTAAAAACCAGTAATACGTCACTCTCGTCGCTATCACGCATCGACTGACGCACGTGGGTGTATAAGGCTACGTTTTACCAAAGAATACAACTAGATGGCATTAATAACAACGTTGCAATTAGATAGGATCATCTTACCTCATGGGATCAACTCGTACTACTTTCCCCTACAGTGATGGAATTACCCAGTTTCCAGTTTTCCAGCATTCCAGGTTAGAGTTACTTCGCACCACAGAACATAAGCGTTCTAAGCTGAAAAGTCCGTGATTTTGTAAAAAATAGTCATCGGCCATCTTTTAGTTTTTAGTTTGCCGTCTGCATGTGTATGTTATTATTAACGTGTCTACAGCACCTTTAGTTTTGTTCTAATTTAAAATCATAAACGGCTTTTTATGATCTTGGTTACACACTCTGTTATCGTGGTGCACGGTGTTCATGAGCGTAACCTTCTTACTCCGTTTCGGAGTATAGGTAACTATCGACGTGTCCTTGGTAAAGTAAAATTTTTTTTTGCTGTTGAACACCAATACGGCTGGCATTTCAGGCAGTCTCCCGATAAATATCTAGACATATTAAAAATTTCAAATTCTTTGCCAGATTATGTATTAAATAACTTGCTGTTTGTACATATACATGCGACACAACATATAAAATGGGAAAGAAACGAGTATTAAAGATATTAGAAACCAATTTGCAGTTATCAGAAGATATCTTAATATTTAAATGCAGTAAGTAATACTTCAAAAACTGATTGATGCAACGTGGAGAGGATTTTTCTTCATTTCTGTTCTAAGTCACTTGCAGAAAACCTAAACGAAGAAAGACACAATTGTTATAAAAGAATCATATCGAAAGAGTAACTAAGCTCTGATTCTCATTTGTCGTATCTTCTTCCGAGTAAAGAAGCTGTTACTGAGCACATTTTTAGAGTATATCTTCAAATTCAGTTTGAGAAAGGTAATAATGTAAATCCAGAAGACTGGGGTTGGTGTAAACAGAATAATAAATATTATCCAATCACTACTAGTGAGTCCCCAGGACCAGATCATTTAATGGCTTCGTATTTTTGTAAACGTAAAAATTTTTGTAAGGGCATGTCTTGTCGACATTAAGTTCGACCGGAATGTAGCCTCTTGTAAATTGATGATTTATAATTTTGTTGCATTTTTTGATTTTAACACGACTGTAACTTTTTGTAACGGATGTTTTCAGTAATGAAGTTTTCTTTAGTTTATGTAAATATTTAATGCTTTTTTTTTCTAATTTAAGCAAAATTTTGAGATGAATTTCTAAAATTACTAATAAATCCAAGTTTATGCAACTAAAATTGTGGTTTTTTTTTATTGTTTGTTTTCAATCTTATTTTGTATAGGTATGCCGGAAGAATAATTTACTATTAATCTAATTTACAGAAATTGCCAGATATCCTCCGTTTGGTAACATTTTTCATTAATATAGTAATAAGCAAAATGAAACAGCTATTCAATCTGTTACATTAAAAAATCCAACTAACCGCTCACACGGTATTTATGCTCAACGTTTTTATGAGTCCGCCATCTATAAGTCAAGATGGCCGACGAAGCAAGCGGTGGAGGAGAGGAGACTCTACAGTTTGTTGTTGTATACCACATTAGTATTGACTTGTAAAAAATTCAACCACCCCTCAATTTTTTCTTCTGAATCTGCTAACATGACTGTACTACTAAGCAATAACGGTCTTTATCATATTTACTTTCTCACAATATACATGAAATTTAATATGATTTTATATATTTTTGAAGGAAAGTGTTGAGCTCTTTTCCAACTAAATAATGCATGCTAGGTTTAATTATTAACTTAATCTAACGTCAACTTTATTTTATTTTGAAAATTGCTTACCTATAAAAAGAATAATTAGAAATTTAAATTACTGATGGCATTAGTAGTTCACAACGTCGCACTTTATTGTAAAAACGTAAAATATTATAATATAACTAACAAGTGGATAACTTTATTTCTTCACCTCACTAACAAAACTGAAAATGTTTGCTAATTTTACATTATTTAGTTTTACAACCTAGCCTGAATTACAATTTGTTTGTTCGCGAATAATGAGAACTGCTCTAAACACATAAATAATAAGACATAAATGAAGTAACTTGTATAAGCTGCATTGTCGTTTTGCTTTATTGTAAAATATAAATATGAGCTTACTGAAAATCCAACAGTTTAACAAGCTATAGACTAATGTTGAACTCATACAGGTACATGAATTCATTGTTACATCATTTGCTACCCTCATTGTTATAAGGTACCACATAATATTTAACTATAAACTTTTGAACAGTTTCATTAGCTGCATAATTAATTAGCACAAGACATAATTTAATAACGTCTTCTTGTGTTGTACGTATTATAGTGAAACATGAAACTTGTACTAACATAACCAAGAATTAAAAGCGCATATTAAAAAATTGCAATCTCATGAATACACGCAAAAGAGTGATAATGAATGTTAATGTGTAATGCATAATCAAAAAAATCTTAAAATAAAAGAATTTCGTACAATATCGTTCGTTATGAGAGTGTTACACGGAAATTAATAGCTCTTCCCTATGATAACGAAAGAGAATGTTCTCATTAATTTTAAAACCGTGAACGCGACTAATGAATTTGATTGATGACCACCAGAGAATAATCCTTCATTACAAATTAATAATTCAATAAGTTAAACTCTTTAGGTATTACCATCAACTAATGAAAAATCCAGGAGGAAATTGTTGTTGGATTAAACGAAGTCTTTGAAATGTTGAGACAGTAGTTATTTTACAGAAATGGTGATTGAAATTTGCAACTTTCCGAGTATATAGTTCGTTAAATAAATTCCAATTTAGAATTTTTTCACCAACAAACAACGTGCCGCATAAATAATTTGAATAAAACAACTTATAAGTTTAAATTCTAATTACGTTTCTATTTTTGAAATATGCATTGTGTGTAAAACTGCGTCTAATAGACACATGCCAGATGGTTAATTTCTCCCAAATTCAAATCAGCTGGTACACACACACACACACACACACACACACACACACACACACACCCACACACACACACACACACACACACACACACACATGCACACATGTCGCTCCCACGTACGCATACAGGCACGCGCGAGTAGTATAGCTATGCAGGTTCTCGGCCAATTTTTGGCGGGAAATTGAAATTTCAAGGTCATGTGTTGGCGGACATTTACAAATAAGGTCACACGAAGTTCATGGACCATTTCAAAGCCATAGTTTATTGACCTCCAGATGGGAGTCATATTACAATTCTTAGAAATCTAAATGTAGAATCAAAGTTTGTTTACCTCTTCAAGGTCAGAGTACATTGACCTCAAGGTTCATTGACCTCTAGGAATATCATATTACAATTTTTAGAAATCTAAAGATAGAATCAATTCTTGGAAACTGAGAGGAGGAAGAGTCAAGCTGCATTGACCTCTTGGGGGTATCATACTACAATTCTTAGAAATCTAAAAATAGAACAATTTCTTAAAGTTCATTGACCTTTTCAAGCTCAAAGTTTATTGGCCTCTAGGACTATCATATTACAATGCTAGAAATAGAATTAGTTCGTGCAAACGGGAGAGTGAAAAGTTTATTCACCTAGGGGTGTTATTACAATTCTAAGAAATCTAAAAATAGAACAATTTTCTTGAAAACTTCAAAGAGACATAAACTATAAAAATAGAACTAAAGTTCATTGACTCTAGGGGTATGATATTACAATTCTTAGAAATCTAGTTCATGGAAACGGGAGGGGGAGAGTCGAAAGTTTATTGAACTCTCGAAAGTCACATTCTTGGAAATTTAACCAGTTCTAGAAAATTCCAAAGTAGGTCATGGACCCGAAGTAAGGATTGTGTGAGGGAAATCAATATTCCACGGGATATGAAGCAAAATAAGCATTCACTATCAATGACTCATGTAACTGGCTTTGAGCATGCTCGGTATTGTGCGGCTATCCTCGTGGGACAACCCATCTATATAAGGTGAAGTTTTGTAATCTCATATCAGTCGCTTCGATATCATATTTTTCTAAAAAGTGTGTCAGACTGCTATTATTATTGAATATAAAGCACGTTGTTATTGTGCATGTAAAATCGCTTAAGTGTTTACTATTGCAATATTGTGTAAACCTAATCGGATAACAACAACTTAACTGGAAATATTTTTACCATAAATTACTGCAATGGAATCAATTTCGCATATGAGCACCGAAGTTGTGGGTTGACCATGAAAGCGATGAAACTGTTTAAGCGTACAGATGAAGTAATTCGGTACATTGGTAACTTAAGGAAAAATATTAGGTTGGTTGAATAATATATGTCACGTGTGTGCAGGTTTCTATCGTATATTTGTTGTTAGTTTCGAATTATAGAAGATTCATTATAAACCGAAACAGAGATGTAGTATATTTCCAGAAAGTGAACGTGATAAAACATAAGTTTTCGAAGCTCTTAAATTGTAACGGTTTTCTTTATGTATATGAAGATATTTAAAATTATTGCAAATGGTAATCGCATTTAGAATCATTATTTTGAGAACGAAATAAAGTTTTTGGTTTGACTATCAAGATTAGATTGGAGTTTTAAATTAAAATTTGGTTTACACACTGGCATTATTAGAAAGTGAAATCCTATTTACTGTTTTAGTAGAGAATTAATTACTTCCTTTGTAAATATTTGTCCGTACTTTTCTGTCATTGGAAAATTATACGTCGTATTAAAATTGTTATTTTGAATTCAAACGTAGTGCAGAAAGGCACATATTTCAGGCGTGAAAGCGTTTCGGTGCAAGGCTGGCGCAAATTTTTGATAAAAATGTTGGTTTTTAAACAAACAGTTTCGCTTTTAAATATGAGATTTTAAGGTTCAGTGTTGAGAAGATACAATCAATACAGAGGATATCGGTTACTTGATAACATACATGTTATTTTTATGATGCAATTTTTTCCGTCGGCTCACGAAGTTAAATTCGTTTTTGGCGCAATTTAAGATTTAAGTAATAAGTTTGGTTGATAGCGATAAAATACAATGTGGCGGAAAGTGAGAAATGTGTGTTTCAGTCCTAGTTCTGATGCTGTAGTATGCAACTCAATTGACGTAACGCGTAACGTTTGTGCAGGAAGGGTGTTAAGCTCGATGTCGATGTTGACCTTCCGTTACGGGCAGTTTTCCCCATCAACCCTATCGCGGGGTATTAAGTAGTTTCAACCAACGCGTGAGCAAAATATCGTAGTGTTGTTTGTCCAGCACATCTTCAAGCATCCTAAAAGAAAGGGTTAAAGTATTAGGACCCAGTGCTTTTCTTTATTTTTGGGAGTAAAGTCGCCATTTGCGCCGAGGAATTAAAACATCCCTTCCGAAACTTTCCGATCTTCAGGCTAACAGCTCGCAAATTACTACAGAACTCGCTGTATATAAACCGCTTAATTAGTTTGTGTAATTATAACGTTCGTTCCGTAAAACTGTATATATGTAAGTAGTTAGAGTATCAGATCGCGGTGTAAAACTAAGTTTATGTAATTATATTAAACTCAGTGGTGCAGCAATCAGAGTCCACACTGACATTCAGCTTTACGAATTGTTACCGAGAATTTGGCTAAAAACATTCGACAGTAGTTACGGTCTCGAAGGTGCCGCAGGAGTCTAACCATCACCGTTCAGTAACCTGAAGGACTGTTACTACCCACCCAGTAGGCAGTATAAAGAGAACGGGATAGTTCAAGAGGGTAAACAATATCGTTCATTCACTAGTGCTGTTGATTGTCCGAATAAAAAAAGGTGTTGGTTTATATGTATCGAACGGATAAATATGTTTTTTTTTTGTAGGCGTATTTGAACCATTCAGTTTATAAAACATATCCATACGCGGTTCAATTTGTGTTACACTGTACATTGAGTACTTTTCCTGTTTATATAATATTTGAGAAGTTGTATGTTACTAAATTTGTTGACTTTCTAAACCTTCGGTTTGGAAATAATTACAATTGAGTTGCTTCAATTTACGAAAGGGTTAATGGTCTTGCAAGAACCTCTCCCTATTTCATGACAGTAATTTACGAAATTTACACCACTATTGTGTTTATCTATTGTGTTAATAGGTTAATGGTCTAGAAGTGTTTTCATTTAAGCTGTAACCCCCGCGGTTGATTTACATTAGTACGAAATTTTATAAAGAGGGATCTTCGTGATACGCAAATATCAACTGTTTTGTTTTCAAAAGGCGTATATTTTTCAATATTCTTTGGACAGTAACGTAACAATTTAAGAGAGAAGTCGTTTATAGACATTTTACCTTAATCTGATTAATATAATTTCTTTTAACGATTTGGATTAAATCTTTTGTTTTTTCTTCGTATTATGATTTTAAGACATAGCGTAAAGTAGTAATAAAGTTAATAAATCGAATAACGATCGATTGAGTTAGTTGAAGCACGATATTATATTACGGTTTCGTGCAAATAGAATTTTCAGGTGTAGCATAGCATCTGCGCGTCCAGGACCCACCTGTAATTACGATATCAGGTAAGCGTGTTATTTGAGTACTTCGACGAGTTACGAACCTGCGTAATAAGAGATTTCAACCCCCATTGTGTTAATTTCTTATACTCTGGCGCCCTTTCCGGTTCATTACAACCCCTATCGTGACACGTATGTCAAGCTATACTAGAGCACACAAAATTAGGTTAATACCCTACGCAACTAAACCATTGAACACCTGTATCCTTACCCTTTATCTGTTACTCTGTTCTACTGGCATTTTATACCGTAACAGGTAGTAATAAGTTAGTTGACATGAATAAAAATATGTTAAAGATAGAGAGAAATTTAGCACTTATGAAGTGGTATTTACTAAAACTGACATAATCAAGGAATGTTTTTAATATAGGTGGAGGTAATACACAAAATTTAATTTGGCAAACTATTAAATCTTGTTTCAGGGTAGAATACTTACAAGCATTATTGGAAACGTAAATATCAAAGATCCACTAACAGTTTTAAATCAAGCTTAGAACATTTTTGCTGATAAAATTAATTTAAGCTTAAGGGGCTCATGTTGAAAGTCAACACGGTTCTGATTGCTCATTTTGTACAGCGTCACAGTTTGGAAATTGAGTTAAAAACATTTACAACTAAAAATCAAATTATTGATGTTTGCGGCAATAGCATTAAACTAATGTCTATAATAAGCTGCAAATCACATTGGAAGAATTGCGGAAACAGATTCAGGTGGGTTTTGCATGAAATTTTACATATGAAAGTAAATATTAACAGGTACTTGCCTCTATAAGGCGGAATGTATTTTAAAGTAACTAACTTCATAGCAGTCAAAAACGTTGTTGTCAATGTGAAAAGTAATGAGGATTATTGTTTCTTGTGGCCCTTTGTTTCAGATTTATACCCCGCTTCACCACATTCATATCAAACTTCTAAAATCCTCATTTCAGTAAGGTCCTAAATTATGATTTACTTGAGTTCCTCAATAAATAACTAATTTAAAGAAACTTGAAAAATTAAATAATCTGTCAATAAATTTGTATTGCATAAAGGATAAAAAAGTTGTACCCTCTGTATTGAGTAATGGGCAAAGCGACAGAGGATCATACATCATGCAATGCTTTCTAACGAAAATGAAACGTATTATCACTTTGCGTAGATTTATAACCGGTGTTTGAATCATTGTGGTCAGATGTAGCTTCAGAAAAGCATTCAACATATTTTAATCAACTCAATCAATGTCGTGCTAGATTACCAAATAATAGTAATAAGTATTTATAATTTAAACATGTAGCATACCAAGGAAAGGTTCCATTTGTCCTATACGCGGACCTCGAAAGAAAAATGTGCAACTGCAGATGACCAAAATACACGTATATGTGATAAACATGTACCCTTTAGCATTGCATATTACCTTAAATGGTTATGATAACTCCTTATCACAATTTCATTTGTACAGCGGAGAGGATTGTATACAATGGTTCATCGGAGAATTACGAAAGATTGAAAAACTGGGCAAACAGCATTCTCAGTACCATCGTACCCATGGAGGCGATGGGCTTATGACCAAATTGATAATTTTTAACGTGCAATTGTCTGTCATATTTGAAATCAGGCTTTTCAACCGACAGATATTAAGGTTAGGGACCATAACCGTTTTATTGGGAAGTTTCGGAGTGCGGCAAATCAAGATTGAAACTTAAATTTTAAAGACTCGTATACTGCCCCTATCGTGTTCCATAACTTGAATGGTTATGACGTCCATATCCTCATACGAGAGCTAGCTGTGGGTTTACCGGGAGAAGTGTCCCTATTACCAATAAATAAGGAGGAAATATATATATATATATATATATATATATATATATATATATATATACATAGTATGTATATATAACCCTTGCCAAGACTGTAGATAATACCAACGTACAATTTATATTTATAGGTTCCTTTAGGTTTATGAGTAGTAGTATTGGTAAGCTGGCCTCTTACTTAGATAATGATAAAACGCTTATTACTAGATCCGCGTGTAGTAGCGACACTGAATTTAATTTGTTAGTGCGCAAGGGTATCTTCCTATACGAATACATTGATTCATGGGACAGACTAAACGAAACCGATCTACCGCCAAAGGATGCATTCTATAGTCAACGAAGGTGTTAGCGATCAAAACTATTTACATGCGATTAAAGTCCGGAACATCTTTGCGGTACAAACATTTGGACAATATTCAGAATTATACTTAAAAACGGATGTTATTGTTAGCTGATATATTTCCAAATTTCCGTATAACTTCCTTAGGTACGTGTCAGTTATACAAAAGCTAATAACAAGTATTTGTGTAGTAAGTATGATCCCACTGACCCAAAGATATATGTAATGTACCATGAAATTAATAACTTTTATGGAACATCAATGGAGCGATTCTTGGCATATGGGGAGTTTACCTTGGTAGATAACTCCAAACTTGAATCCATGCTAAAAGCTCCAGATGATTCAGACATCGGTTACGTTGTAGATTGTGATTTGGACTATCCACTGGAATTGCACGAGCTCCATAGCGACATACCCTTAGCATCAGAACATATAGATCCACCTGATTCCAATTTTGTATCCGAAACGTAATCACGTTTTCACTATACCCAAAGAAGTATTTGGCGGTTGGTTTAAAATTGGTAAAATTAAATAGATTTGAGCTTTAAACAGGCCCGCTGGTTGCGAAAATACATTGAAATCAACACTACATTACGCAGATTAAAAATGGGTTTGATAAAAATTTCTATAAATTAACGATCAATAGTGATTTCGGTAAACTAATAGAAAATGTGCGTAAACGTAAAGATATTTGTTTAGTGATCAAGCGAGAGGGTTGATATGGTGTTGGTACGTATATTTCCATACCAAATTTCTATAGCTATACCATATTCGATAAGGATATGGTAATTATCGAAATGAACTAGTTGGAAGTTTTCTAAACAAAACCATATATGCATGATTTACTGTTCTAGACATTCGTAAAACTTTCCTGTACGATATCCATTACAATTTATGCTACCAAAATTCAGAAATAAAGCCAAGCTCAAGTACACTGACACAGATAGCTTGCTTTATGAGTTCTCTGTACCCGATACTTGTCTATGAAAGAAAATATCGAATAATTCGATATATCCGATTATCCTCCCGACAATATTTTTGGTATTCCTCTAGTAAATAAAAAAATTCCTGGCTTGATGAAAGATGAGAACAATATATAACATTAACATAAATGAATTTATGGAGTTGCGTATGAAAATGTACGCTTATACAGTTAAGGGGACAAAATTATAAAAAAATCTAAAGGTGCAAAAATAGTTCACCATATAAGATTACAAGTTAGCATTATTTGGTTACCAAATTGCAAGGAGATACCAACATCTAAAGGTGGTTCTAAATCCGTGTGGTGGTAAAAGGATTATGTGTCGAATCCACAAATACCCGCCCCTTGGGCTACACAATAATGTCTGTAAATATGTAAAGCTTTCCTTGCCAACATTGTGCACAGTCATGGTTCCTGTTTTCGGTGGTGTGTCACCCAAACTATACAAAAAAATATTTTTAGCAAAAAATTAAGCTAGGTAAGTGTATTATAGAAATGTATACTACCACAAGGGATGTAAATAGAGCTTTAGATATTTTAAATGTAGAAAATATATATAAGCAATTTATTGTTTAGTAATAGTATGAATGTAGACACAGTTCAGGACAAATAGAAAGACATATCATTGATTGTAAAATGAGCGCAGCTTAAAAATGGGAATCCGTTTCCCAAGTACAGATAGCCGTTACCCAAAAATAGGCCAAACCAGCTAAAAACTGGTACCAGTTTCCCAAATATAGGTAGTCGTTTCCCAAAAACAGGTCAAAATAGCTCAAAACAGGTCAAAAACGGGAACCTGTTTGTTAACACAGGTAACCTAATCCCAGAAGCGGATGGCCGCTTTCCAGAGAAACAGGTTAAAATAGCTCATTCATCCTAACCTTAGAGTTTAGGGACTCCTTGTCCATGCTGTTTGCAAGAAGCTTGGTTGCCGTTTGAAAACGAGGAGCACCACAAAATTTACAACTGGATATTAGAAAACATTCATAAAGGTGGAATAAATACGAATTCCTGCTTGATATGGACATGTAGACCAGATTAAGTAATTTAAATGGTTATGAAAGTGAGTACTTTAAGTTTACTGTATAAGATGAAATTTTAGAAAAACATTACTATACATTATTATATTTAGAATTTACATCAGTTCGACATACATAAAGACAAAATTTACATCCATTGGAACTTGTATCTCGTCAGCTTAGTTGGTTAGCACGGTACTGTAACAAAGTATATGCCGGAGGTTCGAATCCTACTCGAGGTAAACTTTTTGTTTATGTATTTAATAAAATTAATACAATTTTTAATTAGAAAAACGTTTATTAATGTAATACTCATTGCACCAAAATAAAATACAATTTTTATTTTTTGTTTTATTTCATGTAAACGCTACATCCTTTGTTAAGAAAACTATTGCTATGGTTATATAAGTATTTTATTTCACAAGTTATAAGTTAAACGTCTACTTATGACACAATATCATCATTTTTGATCCAGCACCTTCCATCCAATCCCCACCACTTCAAGAATATCTTATTATTTTTCGAGAAAAGCACTTTTTCTGCCAGGTACACATCAGAATATTTTTCTTTCTGTAATTCGTGTACATACAACCCTCACAGTACAGGTGTTCTTTCAAGTACCTAGTAATGCGAACTTTTACAAACTGAAATAATACACTAGACTGTAACGAACCGCAATTCCTTACTACAAAATTGTTTTAATTAATTATTTAGCAATCATCCCTCGTAAAAGAAATGATGGAAGATTTCCTAGTATTTAATATTACTTAGTATCTCCTGTAATATTTCTTAGTATTTCGTCTGATTGCACAACCAAAAATAAATTTGTTTCCCCTCCAACGTAGACTTCATAAAACATCGAATGTTTTATACGTCAGAGTAATCTCCGCCAATTACCGATAGGATTCCCCCAAACGGAAGCCACCACCGCCTACCGAGAGACCCCTATAAAAACCGCGCCGCGCACCTTTTGGGAGTTAGTTTTTCTTCGATCCTAGCGAAGATTTCCATCGCGCCTCGTGAACGCATCCCGCCGCCGAGAATTGTTTAGTTGGTTATACCAACTCCTGTATTAGTTAGTCCGTTAGACTAACTCCTGTTCCAGAAAACCTGCACGTGACGGTTGTTTTAAAGTAAATCGCCGCAGACTTAGTGATAGCCGCCGCGAGTTTAGCTCCCTGTATTTGCAAACGCGCACCGTTTGTAAATAAATAGCTATCCTCGATCTTTGTGATTGACGACACGTAACTCTGTAGAGTAATTCATAACACACACAAAACCCTCAGACGGCGACGGGCCAAGTCTCGAAGCCGTCGGGTGTATACGCATAACACACAAAAGGTGTTTCGACGGGTAAGCCCGAAGTCACCTGGATCACTACACTCTCCCATACACCTGACGACGGGAGTTAGGTAGGACTGTACAGACCTACAGCTCTCATCATTTACTCTTACTTACATTCCCAACACTTGCAAAAACTAAAAAATCACCAGCTCGCTGGCGAAGACCGAAGTGCCCGTAATCACAAACGAATTAAACGTAGAGTATCCGTTAAAGACCTGTAGAATAACGTACCTCGATAACCACTCGCTTGGTAATTGGGTTTCAAGAAGGCAATCAAGTAATTGTTTTCCACCAGCTTATTCCGCAAGTATAAAAACGTCTTCAATAAATACGCGTTTTGTGCATCATACACTTAGGTAAATTACGCTTACCTCTACATGAGATTTCTTTCCTTGACATAAAAAGAAATTACCGCCATAAAATTACATCCCAGAAGATAACGCGCAACTATATTAATTATACCACCCAACATGTATAATCCGTCCAGCCTAATTTCAATGCGAAAGTAAACCTCTGAAAATATTAATATTATAGAACGTAATAGATCGCGAAGGTAAATTGTTTCACGAAGCATACGCTCCTATCCGTCTTCCAGTAATTACTAAAGTTAAAGCAGCAAGCAAGAAGGTCGGTGAACGATGGTCGTGCGTACGAACGTGAACTCGGGATATCGATTTTCACTAGTGACCTAGATCTGTGCAACCCCCGTTTTAAATTAAACTAGTTTGTTTATTTATTCTTCTCTTTTGTAGACAGGGCCGTATCCAGCATAATTAATTAATGAAACGTAAAGTTATTAATCATTTAAAGATTACGTTCCTCGTTGAGTGTAACTAAGGGTTATTAATATTTGTTTACAGAAACGGCTTCGACAACATTAAGACGCCTTCCCAAGTGAGTGGAATAGGACATCCTAACTCTCCGTACTAACCTAGTGGATGCCCCGACGCCGCTGTCTAAGTATTAAAATTTTAATGGTTTTTCTCATTTTTACTCAATTTAATGTTTATGTTGGTTGTTCATAATGTTATTAGCCTAGTTTAAGTGTGAATACGTTAGACTTGTATATAATAGAATACTATACTATTAAACCGTTTTACTATAATTATTTTATATGGACAGTGTAGAGCTAAAGTTTAAATCTTCCGACCAACCTACCCCCTTCTTTAGTTTCTAATCTAAATACCGATTGCAGTTTAGCCGCGGCAAATATAAAACTTGTAAGAAAGGATCTTACAAGACCAATAAGGTGTGTATCGTTTGGCAAAAGTATTTTTAAATTTACTGACTCGTATTATGTTACCCACACAATATCGACTCCTATGGTAAGTTTTTATGTGAGTGTGAGCCTTTATTTTCGTATGTTTATCGACATCATTTGGCTTAGTTCCGGTAGTTCTATGTTTACGATTGTTGTAATCCTTCGTTACAGTCACAATTATATAAATCTTGTAGGTTAAACGGTATATATATATATATATATATATATATATATATATATATATATATATATATATATATATATATATATATATATATATATATATATATATATATATAAGAGAGAGAGAGAACACACTTAGTGGCTCTGATAACACGTTCCGCAATTACTGCCTTGTTTGTGCTATCGGTAGAGTAATGATTGACTCCATAGCGCTGAATTAGTTTAGTAAAATGTTTATTGTAGCATTCTTTTCCTGCATCTGTCTGCAGATAGTTAGGTTTCTGACCTTGTTTGAAGATTGTTTGTATGGCCTTGGTTACTTCTTGACCTTTTTTGGTTTGTATTCCTTTAGACCAAGAGTATTTCGAAAAACAGTCGATAACCACTAATATACACTTGCAGCCCTCATTTTGTTTGGAATATATTGTTAAATTCCGCCAAATCTGCTTGCCAAGTCATCAAACCTATAATTATTGTTCCTCTATGTTTAACATATTTTCGTGCAGATTTATGCAATTTTTTGACGAGTTGTAGTTTAGACGTAGCGCTAATTTGTCTGCAATTTCTGTAAAAAGTTTTCTGAACTGTTTGCAGAGAAAAATCAAGATATCCTTACCAACTTCTTCCGGGTCGGCCAGCTGCGTCAAACGGTTTCTATCCAAATTCAACCTTGTTGATAAATAGTATTGCTTAGTGATGACATCCTGAGGATCTGTGATTGGTAACATTGCTAAGTCTCTCATTATCGACATCAAATTGATTATTATCCATCAATTTAAACCGAGAGGTTAATTTCTTGAATTGATACTGGACATGTAAAATTAGTCAAGTAATATTTTAGTTATGATATGTTGACATCAATGCATTCTCATTTTTACTGTTTGGTTTTTCCATGTATCCATCTTCATATAGTTCTTCAACAATTGATATTATGCAATTTATAATAGCTGTGTTTCTCGACCATTTTTCTGCAATACAATACCTTCTAGATAACGAATTAGTTGATGTATATCATTCCAATATTTATATTCAATCGGTCTGTTTGTTAATTCCTTAAAAAATATAACTCTAGCTCCTTTAGTTGGGGGCGATGACGATAGCAAGTGTTTGATTATTTGTATACACTTTTTGCTGAGACTTCCTAGAATTTTCCTACCTGCATTGCAACATTCGCAGTTTCTAAAATACTTTTACGATTTTCTCAGTCATGAATTTACTAGACTTAAGTTGGGTTCATAATAAGCTGATCATGTAAACCTGGACTTATACGGGATGTCTTATAATCATACCGTTTCCTTTAATTGTAACGAGAGTATTACCAATTGTCCATTTGCCTGTTTTGGTATAATAGTGGACTACATAAGTATAGACCTTGAGGATCCGTTATAATACGTTAAACGTATATATGAGGTAACTCATTGTACTGTTCTACAAATTCTTCTGAGACCGATAGTAGAATCATCTGCAACACTAACAGGTTCTTCTTTCCATTCCTCAGTATTAATCTTTTCTACGACAGATGTATCTAAGAAAGATGGTGTACGAAGACCTGAAGGACGATTTCTTTGGAAAAACGGAAGTTGTGCTAGTGGGCTAGTAGAACTCTTTCCTGAATTACCCAATGACGGTGAAGTGACGCCGGGAGTCCTTTGAAATAATGGATCTTGAGCTAGCGGGCTAGAAGGAGTAGTAGCATGCTTTCTTGGAAATATTTCCTTGTTCGTTTCTAGATGTTACAATTTT
Source organism: Vesta saturnalis (assembly GCA_036346205.1). Classification (NCBI taxonomy): domain Eukaryota; kingdom Metazoa; phylum Arthropoda; class Insecta; order Coleoptera; family Lampyridae; genus Vesta; species Vesta saturnalis. The sequence goes on from JARFJB010001714.1 coordinate 2,638,608, forward strand.
TTTATCTGGATCGATTTTATTTACTTAGAGGTTCTATTCGGGGCTTATGGGCACTTTCAAATATTGTTTCATTATCAATGCGAGCAGTTTTAAGACTGCTTTATTTCTGGTGTATTATTTTATAAGCCTGAAAAATTATTTGCATTAATATCATGTCCTTGTTGTTCAAAACGGATTTCCTGAACATGTACCGGTTTACCGTGAACAGATAGCTATCAATACCTAAACGGATCAGTAACTACTAAACTACTGAAAATAACTTAAGGTGGTATATATTTATAAAACGTGTTCCTATAGCGACCATTACTAACCTTAGCATCCTTGTTTAGTACCATCAAACCAAACTGCTCAACTCAGCACCTTGAACACATGTGCCGAAATAATTTCATGTTCATGGTAGGACCTATATGATCCTCATACACATGTTTTAGGTTCAATTCAGCTTGCTGAAATAATATAATCAGATTTGCATTGTCACATCTTGATTATCACTGAAGGTAAAGTAACCTATATCTATGTAAAATTAAATTTTCTTTAAAAAACACGTCTACACTTTTTCTTCTAAAATTAATCGTTATTCAGATAATGAAAAAATTGGAACCAACACTTAAATTCAACCTTAGACATTTTTCTTATTTGATAAAAACCGAAAACTGGCCCTAATAAACCGGATTTCTAACAAAATCACAGCTCTAAGCCAAATGAAAATAAGCTGAAATACAAAATTTTAAGTACGTAGGTATTGTCTTTCTGGAGCTATCGTGGATACTAACATACATCCACACACACTAACACACACACGCGCGGGTGAGCGCGCACGCACACGCACACGAACACGCACACGCATTCTAACGCGCACACTCACACGCACAAGCACACGCACACGCACACGCACACGCACACGCACACGCACACGCACATGCACACGCACTCACGCACGCGTACGCGCACACGCACACTCACACGCACACGCACACGCACACGCACACGCACACACACGCACACGCACACGCACACTGACGCGCACACGCACATTCACACGCACACGCACACGCACACGCACACGCACACACACACACGCACACGTACACGCATATGCACACGCACGAGCACACGCACACGCGTTTAACTACGCAACTTCTATTTTGTACGTTCTTAACAGGCAACATTCTTACAACTAAAACAATAATCTGTGTCAGAATGACGTTTAAAACTTCATGTCACAGAGATTTGTAGACATAAATACATGTAAGGTAAAAAAAATATCGATAATACAGCTTCAACATTTTCAATCATATTTATCCAATTTTTACATATATTTACATTAACAAACGTTATAAAGAAAATTTATGTAAAATTAGTTTTTTTTTTTTAAAATACTACTCTTTTTTTTTGTAAAATTAATCGTTATTCAGATAAAGAAAAAAATTGAACTGACACTCAAATTCTACCTTAGAATTTTTTTTACCGATAAATTACGCGGCGTATCAAAAAGTTGCATAGAATATAATTAATCGATATGTTTATATTTTTGAAATATGCAACTGTTTTGGAAATATTTGATAAAGACCAAAAACTGACCCTAATAAAAACTCCGCTAAGCTGGATCTCTCCCAAAATCTAATCAGCTCTAAACCAAATGAAAACAAGCTTAAATACAAAATTTTGAGGTCAATGAATTTTGACCTTGAAGAGGTCAATGAACTTTGATTCTACCTTTAGGTTTCTAAGAATTGCAATATGAAACCCCCTAAAGGTCAATAAACACATGACCTATAGCACACAGCAGACGATACGTAACAACGCTCAAGAAATATTAACACCATTTGTCCAATGTTAAAATGTTTACATGCTTATTTGTCGTTTCTAAATCGGAAAAGTCGGACAATATTGGTCACATTAAAAAAACATTAATTTCAGTTTTTGCTGCTTAACTTCGTAGCAAAGTCCGTGAATGGAAGTTTTGTAGCTCTCTGTATAAGACGTTTGCCTAATAACTTATTATTTCACTCCGTTTAGACTAAGCCGTCTTCTGGTACGGACATTTTAATTATCTATATTCAAGGTATATAATGAGCTTGTGAAAATTTTTATTACCTTCATTTATCTAAAATGTACTTAAATAAGAGTACTTAATTCCGAACCAAAAAGGTAACCTGAATATTACGTTTAAATTACTGAAATTCTCGCATATAGCCGGTGTGACAAAGGCCATTGTTATGCTTTCGTTGTCTTGAAGCATTCAAAGCATTTCAGCTACCAGTTAAAATAAATTTAAGTATATTTTTGTTAGCTAAAAAAATTTAAATTACAATTTTCCTTGATATACATAAGAAAGTTTATTAAAACTTGGAGAAAACTCAATTCATTAAGTCGTCTTGGTGGTATTTAATTATGTTAAGTAGATAGTTCAAAGTACCAAGTTACATAAAAGTTAAACGATTAAATTAGAATTATAAAACTCACATTTGCGTATACACTAGTGAAAACCTTTACCCAAAGATTACTACAAAGCTAGTTAAAAAGCTTCCCGCTGCAGGCTCTCCTACTCTTGAATTCAACTCAGTGACGGATCAGCTCTTTGTTGTTTTTGTTACAGATAAAAACCTTGCTAAGTCTTCCTGAATAATAAGAGAATTTTGCCTCTTCCACTTTATTTGCTGTATTTCGAGAAGCGATAAATGCTTTAGTTATTTCTTGTGATCCTCCGTTATTTACTTTTTTTTCGCATTTCTTTTCTTCTGCTTGGATACGTTAAATGAAATTGTACACAAAAATCTCGAGAATTGTACCCTTAGGTTTTACTAAAATAAAATATGCTCATCTAGTATCGGATGCGAAAACTGTTCGCAGTGCTTGCAATACCAGATAAAATGTATAATAAACTAATACGTGAAAATCAACTTTTAAACTGCAAAACTTTTTGTTTATACACAAATGTTACTTGGTAACTTCGTTCATTTTTACAAATATAGTTATAGTCTAGATCATTATAACTCATGCTATCGCTTCTTTTATAGTGACAGCGACGATTACATATTTTGAATAAATCAACATACATTTCTTAAACAAAAGTAAATCACGAAAAACATTGTCCAAACTCAATTGTATAAAAATAAACTGTGCAGAGACTTCTTGTTATTATATTTAGGCGTTAACTTACAAAAAATATCTTCTATCTTGTGGCTTAAAATAACTTAGAACACTTCGTATATGCTTAAAGATGACTTATGTTTTGTTGGTTAAATCCACATTAGAGTACATTAAAATTGTATTGGATAAAATTAAGTCTAAATTTACTTGTAAAACACTAATTTTGCTTGCGTTGATTACTATAGACAGAATTTTAATATTGAATTAATACTAAAACTTGGTAACTAATTTTAGTTAAGAAATAAAGAAATATTTTTACATCAATGTTAAATTATTATTACACCTTTTCTCAATTCAAATTACCTTTATAAATGATAATGGTACTTCGTTTTTTTTTCTTATTTGTGACTTTTAAGTAGACCACTGTCTAATAAATCTGCGTGTTGTGAATAATAACTTAAAAGAGTGCAGATGTATTATGTGTACATTAAATCTTTGCATAAAATTAAAAATATCCACTGTGTACGATGACGAGCGATTAATTTTATTTACATCCACACATGCTAAACCAGTTTGCCGGTTTACTAATTGCGTAGCAAATGATTATTCGATCTTTATTGGTGGCCAGTACATATTAAGCTACTTTACTTGTATTTTGTGAATTCAAGTTACTCAAAATAAGTTAATGCAATCATTTAAAATCACTAAACTCACATAATGTAAAACACTTCAATATTTCATGGACAAAGGAAAAAAATGTTTTTGACTTGAAGAAGGTAAACACAAGTTAACTATAAAATGCTATAAATATGAGGAGTGTGTACGGAAGTATGTGACAGTATGCGCGTGTGCGTGTGTGAGTGGGTATGTCTATGCAGTTGCGCGTGAGTGCGAGTTTACGCGTGTGCTAGTGTACGTGTGTGCGTCTGTGAGTATGTTTGTGTGTCCGTGTGTTAGTGTGTGCGTGTGTGCGTGTGTGCGAGTGTGCGTGTGTGCGTGTGTGCGTGTGTGCGTGCGTGCGTGTGTGCGTGTGTGCGTGTGTGCGTGTGCGTGTGTGCCTGTGTGCGTGTGTGCGTGTGTGCGTGTTGCGTGTGCGTGTGTCGTGTGTGCGTGTGTGCGTGTGTGCGTGTGTGCGTGTGTGCGTGTGTGCGTGTGTGCGTGTGTGCGTGTGTGCGTGTGTGCGTGTGTGCGTGTGTGCGTGTGTGTGCGTGTGTGCGTGTGCGTGTGTGCGTGTGTGCGTGCGTGTGTGCGTGTGTGCGTGTGTGGTGCGTGTGTGCGTGTGTGCGTGTGTGCGTGTGTGTGCGTGGCGTGTGCGTGTGAACGTATGTGTGTGCGTGTGTGCGGTGTGTGCGTGTGTGCGTGTGTGCGTGTGTGCGTGTGCGTGTGTGTGTGCGTGTGTGCGTTGTGCGTGTGTGCGTGTGTGTGCGTGTGTGCGTGTGTGCGTGTGTCGTGTGTGCTGTGTGCTGTGTGTGCGTGTGTGCGTGTGTGTCGTGTGTGCGTGTGTGCGTGTGTCCGTGTGTGCGTGTGTGCGTGTGTGCGTGTGTACGTGCATGTATGTGTGTATGCGTGTGTACGTGTGTGCATGTGTGCATGTGTGTGTGTTGTGTGTGTGTGTGTGTGTGTGTGTGTGTGTGCGGGTGTGAGTGTGTGTGGGGGTGTCTATGCGGTTGTGCAGTTGTGCGTGAGTGCGTGTGTATGTGTGTCTTGTGTGCGCCTGTGTGTGTGTGTGTTCATGTGTGTATAGGTGTGCGTTTGTACGTGTGTGCGTATGTGCGAGTGCACTTCTGCGTAAGTGCGTGTGTGTGCGTGTGTGGGTTCGTGTGTGCGGGTGTGTTTGTGCTGGTGTGCGGTTCTGCGGGTGTGCTCGTTTGTGAGTGTGTACGTGTGTGAAGTGGGTACCCGTGTACGTATGGGTATGTGAGTGTATGTGTGTATGCGATGTGACCGTATATGCGTGAGGGCGTGTGCGCGTGTACGAGTGTGCTAGTGTGCGGTTATGCGGGAGTGCGTGTGTGAATGTTCGTAAGTGCGTGTGTACGAGTATGCGGTTATGCGGGTGTGCGTGTGAGCGTGTCTTGCGTGTGTGCGTTAGTACGTGTGTGCATGTCGGCGAACGTGCATATGTGGATGTGTGCGAGTTTGAGTGCGTGCGTGTGTACGTCTGTGCGTGTGTGCGCGTGTGTCTGTGTGAATGTGTGCGCGGATGTGTTCCCAACAACAAACATGTATAGACGAAAACACAGACACACACACATACACAGATACACACACACTCAACACAGACACACACACACACACACACACACACACACACACACACACACATACACACACGCACACCAACAGACACACACACACACACACACACACAGAGAGATAGAGACGTTGATAAAGGCACAGACAGGCACAGACACAGACACATACACAGACACAGACACAGACACAGACACAGACACAGACAGAAACATACACAGACACAGACACAGACACAAACACAGACACAGACAGACACAGACACACACAGACACAGACACAGACACAGACACAGACACAGACACAGACACAGACACAGACACAGACACAGACACAGACACAGACACAGACACAGACACAGACACAGACACAGAGACAGACAGAGACACAGGCGCAGACACAGAGACAGACACAGTAGTATAGTATAGTAATACAAGGTCGATCCTAACCCAAAAAGTCACTAGATTTGAAAAAAGTCACTAGAAAAGTCACTAGTAAGGTCGCCTTGGGGGGGGGGTCAGAAGATAGCTGGTTCGCGTCCTCGCCGAAATGTATTGTATCATTGCTAAAAGTAGTCGGTGTATGTTTGCAGTAAAAGGTGGTCGCGTCATAGCTAAAAATAGTCGGTTCGCGCCTTAGCTAAAGATTTTAGTGACATTAAAAAATAGTAGGTGACAAAACACGTGTGGTTTGAATCTCTGCTATGTTAATATGTCCCAAAGGAAATAACCAGACATGTGTGGTTCGTTTCTGTGCTAGACACACGTAACTAGAAAAGTAACTAGATGTGAGGTTTATAACGAGTGGGTGTATAAATTCGCCTTTAGACAGATGTACGTTTCATTGAAGTTAATAAGTCTGCAGAAATACAAAATAATAGTAAAGAATGCAATGTAAAAGTTTGCATCAGGAGCGATTTGTAAGAGGTCTCCAAAAAGGGAACAAACAGAAGACCTGATACGCAAAATAAAAGTTAAAATATGATTTGGACTTGTATAAAGTGCAGCGTACGCTGAAAAAAGAAAGATTAAACTAAGGTCATTGAGTAATGATGTAGTAAAGAGACGCAAACTTACCGGGAGTTTTGTCGATAGCAAATTGGGCTGAGAATTAGGCAGCGCGAGTATCATGTGTCGTCACTGCCGTGACCGTGTAGTGCAAGACGGTCACGTGATACTCGCGCCGCTTAGTTCTCGGTGCAATTTTCTATCGACAAAACTCCCCGTAACATTGCGGCTCTTACTAATCATTACTCAATGCTAAGGTCTTGTTATTGATACATTATTGTTAATTTGGTAACAGTCTAGACATTGATGTGTATCGTGTTACACTGGCAGAACTAAAATCAAAAGTTAAAAACTTATGAACTGTTAGTAAAATTTGAATAGATTGTAAATACCTTATTTTAGAAAAAAATTTTCATTTATTCTTGTGAACTGTTGTAATATTGTTTGCCATAATTTTTAAATTTTGTAAAAGAATAGTCCTGAAAACTTATCGTTTATTAGAATTTGTGAAGTGGTGTATACCGTATTCTCTAAACTAATGTAAAAATGAAAATGAAATAAAGGTGCTCAACGGAATTGTATATACATGAACATTTTTAAACTAAACGAAGATACCTTACTGCATTATATAATATATGAATTAATTTAAAATATTACGCTCCAAAAATAGAACTCATATGGAATATGCATTAATTTAAATTATATAAATTACAAATGGAAAATACGAAGTTGTACTAATGCACATTTTTAATAGTAAGTAAAGTCTCATTTTCAAATAAGGAAATCAACAGTGTTATGTTAATTAATGGTTACATCAAAAATTATAAGAAATATAGGTAATATAGTAATAAATGAGTAAAACTTGTAAAATGATAATGAACTATATGGTCTAGATAAGAATTTTGCAACGAAAATGCTGACTATACACATTCCTTTCTGTTGAAGTATATTCTATTCATTATAGTACTGATTTTACATAAAATTACACATATAATTTTACGTCGCGTTTTAACTTAAAAACTGGTGGTCCTAAACTAATTAAAATTGTTGACATCGTTCAGTAAGTTGCGTTTCTTATGAGTATAAGTAAAGCAAAAAAAAAAAGTTGCGTTTTAAGTGGTTTATCGTTTCAAAATTGTTTCGATTTGAACCTATGGGCAAATTTAAAAACTGAAAAGCGCGTTCTTTAGGACTTATATGGCTCCCTCCCCCTCTACCCCCGCCAGCCCTAAGCTAGAGCACGTCCTCGTTGGCTTCTTTTATGTCTCTTTTTATTTACATGCACGTACGTCTTTTATAGTTACTTATAATATAAGTTTACTTACGCATACTCATATCAAAAATTTATATAATAATGTTGTTCACCTTACGTTATAACATCATGTTTCAGACATATACCCATTTTACTTAATCTACTAAAATAATAGCTGGTAAGAAAAGTTTATAAACTTTTTTTTTTAGTGAAACTTGCCTTTATTCAGATTTCGTTGAATTTGTTTATTTAGGGTTCAACAGAACGGAAGAGGGTAAGTAGAATATTACACGTAATTTATTTTTTTTAACTTCAATTTTCAGATGAAGTAGTTACTAATTTTCCAAGAAATATATTTCCGGAAGTGAGTAATTTTTGTCGTTGTTTCAGTTTTAAATAATTTTTGTTTTAGTACGATGTCTTTTTATGGAAGGGGACGGAACCTCATTTAACGGGACCCATCTTGTATTAAATATTTGCAATAAATTTCAATATTCATAGACGCGGACATCAATATGACTATGTGGTTAATAAGGGTGTAACTTACTATTTTAATTGAACTGATTTTTTTTTAGATCACGACCTGATTATTTTTGCTTAATTTGTATTTTTAGTATAAAATATAGTATTACTTATGTTTTGTTTTCCCTTACCTTCATTATTTCAGTTCTTAATAAAATTATTGCACCTATTTTGTTTTCCTGAGTAGCGTATGACTTTGATTCAACTAATCTTTTTTCTGTTTTAATTCACGAATTGATTACTTTTTAATATAAATTTTGTTATGATTCTAACACACATGCATTTATAAGTATAAAGTAAAAACCAATTTAAGTAAGGCCTGGAGACATGCAACACACATTACACATTTGCTGACTATTTTGTATCACCTCATTTCCCTCATGTTTACTTTTATGACAGTATTACAATTGGGAAACTAATAACAACTGATTTCACGCTCTTATCAAACATTAGCTTTAGTACTTCTGGTTACCATTATTAATTCACTAATTTATGTTATACCATTATTGTTATACTACGTTATTCCCCATTTATCTACGCACACAAGATGTATACTGATGTTATAAAAGATATTCGTTATCCTTTTCATAAATGTTATGTTAAAGCTAGCATCACTTCAGGATTTCCTATATGAGGCCGTTATTAATGCAAATATTTCCGATACTCAATTATCTACATTTATTGTTATTGTTACTTAACGAATATTACATGTAATTCTTATTTCTACCAATTTGCATACTACATATCTATCTATTTATACACCTCAGCCTCAAAATTCACAAAATCTTTTCCTGCTCTAGTTTGCCTTCCTCTGTCCGTGAAGTCTCCAACTCTTTTACGTGTAGTCCTAAATTTGCTTTTATACGCGGTTTTGGTGTCGGGTGGAAATCTTCAAAATCCTTGGCGTAGACCTCCACCATTGTCTCCATTTGCTTTCCGGTACTGTGAAGAATACGTATAAGTTACTTTTTTTTAAGTCTTTAATTCTTAACTTACTGTACATGTTGGTGAGGCAACGACCCCAGATGATGTGAAGACGGCTGCGAGGGTACCGATTACTGTGATAAAACGTATAGGTTAGGTAAATTCTTGTTTGGCTGTGGTTTGCAACTTACTATTGAGGTTGATGAAACAAACCCTCTGTTAACAACGGAGGCATGGACAACTGTGGTGGTGGTGCTGACGCTGTTGTTCTGCAAAGAAAACGTTCTATTATAATTTCTTTGAACTTTACATATTTTGTAATAATTACCGAATTGGTGGTTGAAATAAATCTATGTCGCCCTCCATCTCCCGAAGTAGATTCGAGGGTGCGTGTTGCTCTGTAAAATGTTACTCAAATTAGTAAACTACATAATATATGGTAAATACACAATCATAAAAATTGTATAGACATTATAATTACCTAACTTCCCGTGCCCCGATTCATCGTCGGAATGTATTGTTATCTCACTAAATTCCTAGTTCAATAAACGCTGTTTATTAGCCTTCTGAACCTTTTCACTTTTTGTTGTTTCAGCATTTTGAAATGAGAGGGAGAGAGTACTTTTGCAGGAAATAAGAAAAAAATGCAACGTAGCGTCAGTCTACTTGAATGTTCGATACTTCATTACGGAGCACTTGACCTATATAAGAGTTTTATTAATGCTCAAATTGATTACGTGTTTTGTCGTCTTGTGAAATACTTGGGTTATGTATATTATATATATATATATATATATATATATATATATATATATATATATATATATATATATATATATATATATATATATATAGCATTACTCAGTGGCTCAGTGGTAAAGTTGTCAGATTAGTAAGTGAAAGGTACCAAGTACGAATCTGAGAGTAGTCAAATGCTTGGGACAAAATTATTTATAACATATGAATTCGACTCAAGTGCAATAACAGTCCTTCTCACGACTAAGCCTGATGACAGAAGCAGAGTCCGCTTCCGAAACGTCGCGCTCAAAAAGCATAAACTGTGGAAATAGGCCGATCAACTCCACTAATCAGTTATAGAACATTGCAAATTCGGTCAATTCAATTGTTACTAATGTAATTCCCATGCAACCGCAAAGCTTGGTTCAACAACAAAATTTTGATGAGGCTATGCAGTGTCACGTATGAGAAAAACCTTTTGTAGAAAATAAAATTAAAGTAAGGGACCACTCGCATCTCACAGGGATATATAGAGGGGCTGCTCATAATAACTGTAACTTACACTTTCAAAATTCTGACGAAATCCCTGTAGTATTCCATAACCTAATTGGGTACGATGTTCATTTTTCATTAAAGAACTAGCAACCGGTATTCCTGGACCTGTTAAACTCTTACCATTAAACAAAGAAAAGTATATTTCTTTTATAAAACATGTTGACAATACAAGCATTCAGTTTAAATTTATCGACTCGTTTCGATTTATGAGTAGCAGTTTAGACAAGTTATGTTCCTACTTGGATAATGACAAAAAATCCATAACTAGATTACACAGCCGTAACAAAACCGAATTTGATTTGATAACGAAAAAAGGTGTTTTTCCATGAGTACATAGATTCTTGGGAAAAGTTAAATGAGACCTCTCCACCGACTAAAGGGGAATTCTTTAGTTATTTGCATAACGAAGGTGTCAGTAGTAAAGCATACGAGCATGCTTTAAAAGTATGGCATGCTTTTGTATTCGAACGTTGGGTCAGTACCCGGACCTGTATCTAAATACTGACGTGCTTTTAGCGGATATCTTTGAAAATTTTCGCAACACCTGCCTGCTAACCTACCTTCTTGATCCATTACACTACTATATCGCTCCCGGTCTAGCATTTGATGCCATGTTAAAAATTACACAAGTCAGATTGGAACTTTTAACCGACATCGATCAGGTTATGTTCATTGAGAAGGGTATTAGGGGAAGCGTCACTCAATGCAGTACTCGTTACGCAAAAGCCAACAACAAATACATGTCGGAATTATTCGATCCCTAACTTCAAATCGCCTATTTAATGTAGTATGACGTAAATTCGCTTTATGGAGCCACCATGTGTGAATCGTTACCGATCGGGAACTTTAATTTTGTGGAAAACTTTGAGGACTTGGATATAATAAATCATCCCGATGATTGCGAGATTGGGTACATTTTGGATTACGATTTAGACTATCCGAGAGATTTGCATGAGTCCCACAGTGACCTGTCGTTAGTGCCCGAACATATGATTCCACCCGGATCTAAAATTAAGACACTTTTGTTAACTTTGTATCCTAAACGGCACTATATCGTGCACTATAGAAACTTAAAGTTGTATATAAAGCACGGTTTAAAACTTGTAAAAATCAACCGTGTCTTGCGTTTTACACAATCACCGTGGTTACCAAGCGCTATTGAGTTAAATACAAAAATGAAACAGCAGGCCAAAACAAATTTACCACAAATTTTTTTAAATTAATAGTGAACAGAGTCTATGGCAAGCTTATGGAAAATGTAAGAAAATATAAAGACGTATGGTTAGATACGAAATGGGGGGTCGATATGGGGCACGTGCATATATCGCAAAACCCAGTTAGCATAGTTGTACCATATTTGATGAGAATTTGATCATTATTAAAATGAATCGATTAGAAGTCTTCCTAAATAAACCCACATATGCAGGTTTTGTAGTTTTAGACATCTCAAAAACTTTCCTGTACGATTTTCATTATAGTTACGTGTTGACGAAGTTTAAAAATGATGCTAAATTATCATATACGGGCACCGATAGTCTATTTTACGCTTTCACAGTTGCTAACATATACGAATGTATTAAAGAGGATATTCATCGATATGATACATCTGATTATGAATGCAATAACATTTATGGAATTCCTCTCGTCAACAAAAAGGTGCCCAGTTTGAAGAAAGATGAAAATCACGGTAAAATTATGTTAGAATTAATTGGGCTTCGTGCCAAAATGTATGCCTACCGAGTGAATAAACAAAAAGAAATTAAAAAATCAAAAGGCTCCACTGCGGCCTTAGCAGCATTAGAGAAATAACTTTACAGGATTACAAAGAATCTTTGTTTAATGAGGGAGTGGTAAAAAACATCAGCACCTAATTAAATCAAAGAAACATTCAGTGTATACGATCAATCAAAACAAAATTGTTCTCAGTCCCTACGATGACAAACGAGTTATAACAACAAACTCTGTTACAACTGGTCCTTGGGGTTACAATTCAACTATTTCCATCTGATTACTTCTCAGTAACGTTTAATTTTTTGAATTTTCATTTCAGATCATGAGCGCCAGTTGGAGCATTCGTTCAGAAAAACACGTTCGCATGGAACAAGAGCTCGGTCATGCTATGCGTGTGACATATACAAAATATTTAAAGAGTGCTATAATGGATATATCATCAATTGAAAACTATTTTTTCATTAATGCGATCTTGCAAGACATTATTCTACCGGGCAAGTGCTTTAACTGATGCTGTTCAATAAAAAGAGTGAACTGGATAATTTAATTAAGAAAGTTGTAAATATGTGTAAGATTGTAAATAGTGGATGTATAATCAACTTGAATCATTTGCCTTACAGATACACGTCAAAATGTATAGACTTGAAGCCGTTATATAATGTTCACCGTATTTTAGGTAATTATAAGAAATTGTCGGTGGTGATGACGACACTATTTGTACGGCCATCGAATACGCCAACTCTAAGGGTCTGGAAATTCTTTGGAATATATGCAAGGAGCGGGATATCAAGTACGCTTTTAGACCGTCCGATGACCTTCGTCATAAACGAGCGCACGAATGGTTACTGGAGAATATTCGCAAAGGTGTTGAAAATCCAAATGCGCCCCTTGGATGGACCAAAGGTCCGGAAAACGCATTTTGGCAATTCACCTAACTGAGCGAATTCCAAAAGACGTTATCTTTAGTCTCAAAAATGCATGTAAAGAAAGATATTATTAAAAAACCTCTGTATGGTGAGATGAAATAAAAAACGACATAACAGTATGCTGAGTTTTTATTTATAGTTAAGTAGTTACAATAATACGCTTATAAAACTACATTGTCATCATCGATCCACGAATATTCGTTTAATCCCAACCATTTTACGTACAATTTATCCTTCTTACGTTGAATGACCTTTTCCACGAAGTACACGTCCGGATATTTAACCTTTTGCAGTTCCTGTTCATAAAATCCACATAGTATAGGTGTCCCTTTCATGTCTTCTAGCAAGTACGTGACCGGATTAGTTACGCGTACTTAAACAATCTTGAAAAGTTCACTCGACCAATTGGGTACATAACCTTTATCAAATATGTTTTTAAATTTACTAATGCGAACTATATCGCCCACCATGAATCGATCGTTTTTATTAGTCTTCCAATCCATACGTATTTTCCACTCAGCCAAAATTTTTTATACAAGGTATTCTTGATGGTCCTAAACACTCTTTGTGCTATGCTAGCCTTTTTCGTGCTGTATGTGGAATATTTCCGAAACTATCATAGTACCATACGCTTCCATCATTTTTGTTGTAACAAACCCAATGAGTACCACGTCACTTTTGGTTATCTAAATTAATAATACCAGTCTCGCTATTCCATGGTAATTTGGGCATATTACCTCTCATAAACACATCCCTAAAGTAAGGTACATCCTTTGCATGCTTTCTTAGCTCTACATCAGTTTTTTTATTGGTTTCAAGTGCAAATCCATACTTACTCCTGGGCGATAAGGTTTCAAAAATATTGCCCAGCCGTTTGTCTTTCCTACAGCGATGGCCTCCATTGTACGATTATGGCGTGAAGTTTCATCTAACATTTTCCTCGCACCGTTAGATGCGTTAACTGCTTTTGCAATATCCGCTGCCCCTCCGCCTAAAGCGCCAACGGCGAATAATCCCGCAAATAATGGTATAAGAAATGGTAAAAATCCACCCTCTTTAGGAAGGGGAATTATTCTGGGAACGCTTACTTTTTCCTTCTCACCTAAGCTTTTCACAGCCAATTTTGCTGTTGTAAAAGCTGGTTTTATAGCTTTTACAGTACTAGGAGTGTTTTTCATTTTATTGGTAATTATTCTACGTAATTTCAATAGACTGCTACGTGGTCGTTTTGTTCTGCTAACACCCATTCCTAAGTTTCTTTTTGCCGTCATTGTACCTGCTACAGCTAAAGCAGCTGTTCGTTCACCTAATTTGGCGTCGGATACCTTAACACGATCCCAATCTTTTCTTTCCAAAATATGATCCGCTCGATGTCTACTAGCCAAGTCTTTATTATCCCTATAACTGATATCGTGAGCTTTGCAATGAGCGTCTAGGAGGTTAATACCGGGATCACCACGTTGAAGCCTTTTATTTAATTTAGTTCCGGGACCACAATACTGATACCTGGGAATATGGAGCTCAATGGGTAGCTTATTAATGAGATTATTAACCAGACCACCCCCACGTGCACTTCTCCGCTTCGCAACGAACATTGTTTGCATGGAAGGAGGAATGGCTGTATTTATAGGTAACGATCAATGCTACTATCAAAAAACAAACAGATGTTTTACCAATATTTTATTTATTCATATATGTGATACAGTAAATAGCTAGGTCGATATGCAACATCTCCATAATACAAACTGTATTATGAGAATTTATATTGTACTTGTAATTCAACACATTTTAAACGTCGCGACATCGTTGTTGATTGCATCATCGCCATACTCTATCTTACGAAAGTGGCGGTAGTTGTTGACTTGTTCGAGGAGGTTTTGAAAGAAACAGGGAAGACCGTATGATTCCAGTAATACCAACCAATAGTTAATTATGTCCTTTAAGTTGAAAAGCTCTTCAGTGTCGTTCTTGTTCAATGTACAGTAACGACCGTGGTTTTGCCGAATTGTTACGCTTTTTAATAGTCTTTCTGATGAGGTTGATGATGATGCTGATGATGCACCTTTCACTACTTCCCAATTATAACAGATAGTAAAATTGCTACCAAGCAATTCCGAACTTTGCTCGTATTCAATGTCCGTCTCGTTGATATTTGACCAATCAATGTGGTTTTCAGTTTCTTGTGAACAAAAAACTTCATTTTCAGATATGTTTTCCACTTGAGTAGCATCTTCCAATCTTCTCTTTTCATATCGAGAAGTCCGCCTGTACATACGATTCGTATAACTGTATCCAATTTCAACATATTTTTTTGAAGAATTGACCTCGAATAAATCGTATGATCTACAATCAATTAAACGTTCATCGGTAGGACTGTTATGCACAGTTTCAGTTGGGAAAGAGCACTGGGTAGATATAGCTGCTGTGGTAGAACTATCCCCATTATTACAACACCAACACGAACATGTGAAGAAGTTATTACAGCTATTCTTTCTATCCCTGTAGAATCTTTTCAGATTCATTTGAGTGGACTTGCGTAGACGACAACAACTGATAAAGTTGTAACCGCAAATATATATTTTATTATTATTATACATCGTTTTTCCCACCTCATAACATTATTATGAAGATAGAGGAGAGAACAGTTCTTGGAATCTACCATGATATATCTCAACACGATGTTGCCCTTGTAGTACGGGTGATAAAACGCATTCCAATTGTTTTATTTTACGATTGAAACGTAATCTATCCAGCCCCATACTTTCCCACAAACCTCTTCTTGCATTACGATAAGCAAAGGCCCACAGTACCATATTATACACTACATTTTTAGTCTCATCAATAGCAACTCTCTTCATTATGATGTACCTACTCTTCATTTAATCAAGAAATAAAAAGACATTTTTTGCAATAAAAAATATATAATTCATTTCCAAACAGTTATAAATAGATATGTATTATTATTTTTACAGAAATGTAAAATTAGTTGTGTTTCCTACAGTTCCGGCGCTGGTGATGTACACGTCTTTCTCAGCCAGATATTGTTTAAACTTTTCAATGCGATCTTCTTTTTTGAAGTATTCATAAAATCGTAAGTATACACTAAAAGTTCTCAGTTTCAATGATAATATGTTTACCATACTTCGTGTCGATAGTGTTTTCATATCAATCACTTTATATTTTGCACCCATCTCCAAGTCTTTTACGTTCGTGAAGGATTTACAGAAAGTGCTACTGTTCAATGCAGATAGATCCATCTTTACTGATTCGAGAACGCTTTTGAATTTTGAGTTTACACCGGAACTGTCCTTATATATATTACTGCATCACGATTTTGATGGTAGAGGTGAGAGTGTGCTTTGAGAATTGCATCAGTAGGCTAATCTGCATCTGATGATGAATAACTGCTACTATCAGGAAATGCTGTCCATTTTGTTATATCGTGGCAAAACTGATGCAATTGCGCAGCTTTTAGTTCTTCTGTAAAACATTTTTCACACATTTTCTTTAAATTTAAAAACTTTTCACATATCGTTACTCCTGTTTCATACTTTTTCGCTAGGACGTTACACTCCTCTTCATTATAATCACATCGCCCGTAAAACGCCTCATGTTGGGCATCGAATACTAATGCCGAAAATTCTTACTTCAAGCGTTCCACCACTGTTCTCAGGTCGGTTGCTTTGGTCCATTGCACTTGAGCGTATGCCATCCACATGTTTTACACAGCACTCACTAAGAATTACACTATTTTCTTATATTATTACTCTAAACTCCTTACTACGTTACATTAGTGCAGATATGAACCATGTATTTCATTACCGCACAAATCTGGTTACGCACTATATTCTTTAGATAAGATGCGAACCGACTATTTTTAGCTATGACGCGACCACCTTTTAGTGAGACATAAACCGGCTATTTTTAGCTATGATACAACCACCTTTAGCGGGGACCCGAACCCGATGTCTGCCAAGCACACACACGAACCACGCATATCTGGTTATTTCCTTTCGCGACATACTTGCATAGCAGAGATTCAAACCACACATGTGTTTGGTCACCTACTATTTTTTTATGATGACCCGCACCAGCTATTTTTAATGATGGTACTGTCACAAAACTTTTTAGCTAAGACGCGAACCGACTATTTTTAGCTATGACTCGACCAAATTTTACTGAAGACATGCACCGACTATTTTTAGCTATAATACACCACATTTTAGCGAGGACGCGAACCCGCTATTATCTGACCCCCCAAGGTGACCTTATAAACCTAGTGACTTTACTAGTGACTTTTTCAAATCTAGTGACTTTTCTAGTGACTTTTTGGGTTAGGATCAGCCGTGTATTACTAATCACAGACACATACACAGATACAGACACAAACACATACACGGACACGAACACTGACACGGACACGGACACTGACACGGACACGGACACGGGCACGGACACGGACACGGACACGGACACGGACACGGACACGGACACGGACACGGACACGGACACGGACACGGACACGGACACGGACACGGATACGGACACGGACAGGCCGCGCCGCTTATGTGAAAGACAAGCACATTAATCATTCTACCATCTCTATCTGACATGAAAGTTTAAACGTTCATCTGATTATTGTTGTTTTTTTAATGTTTCAATTTTCGGAATGAACATATTATGAAAGAGGTTGCAAAATTATCTTAAAACATTATTATTATTAAAAGATTATTTAATTTCCACTTTGTGTAAGTTCATGCTTATTTCACATTGAATCTTTTTTTATTAGAATGGCTACTAAAGAATCAAAGATAAATTTACAAAATTGCGTTATGGTGCTATAAAGTTCATCTCAACTTTCATATTTACAACTAAATATAGTCAAACTTATAAAGTTCCAATACTCATAAGCATCTACCCAGTTTCCATCGGTTATTAAAGTTATGTAGAAGAGCACAACTAAAACTACCCTACTCCATATATTCCATGTCAAACTCTTGAAAGTCTAACATATGCTATAATTATTCTCTTGTGCAAGTTATTAATAAGCACAAAAACTAGTACGATCCAACATATGTATTCAAGCATTACTTTAAATTTAAGTTTCTAAAATTATTGCGGTCGACTTTAATTCAATGCGGCATCTCATAAATCGTTATTTGCACAGTAAGGGTATATGTATGCAAAACAGATCTTAGTTACGTATAGCACATTATTTATAATTCGATTTAAATTCAAATTTCGTTTAAAGTTCTCAATTAGCCACTAGCTTTAGATAGCCAAAGCTTACACAGGGCATTTATATTATTTTAACACCATACTAAATATGAAAAGTAAAGAGAACGCCGGACTCACTTCAAAATTCATTCTATAATTAGTTATAGAATGTGATTATATGCTTTCTACTAGGCTTCAGATAAGAAAAGATAGAGCTCAATATACAATTTGTTTAGACTACATTTAGTTAGGACATGATACAACCCTTTTATCTCAATGAACTTACAATACTTGTAAATAATATTTCTTTTTCGTGTATTTTTATGTAAACAAAACTGCTCCAACCCATTATTCATGTTACCTTAAAAATTTGATTATAAAACACCACTGCGGTGTTGTGTTTTTACGTATTAAATTTTTATTTAGTTCGCATTGATTAGGTGATAAAAAAAGGAATATTTATGAGTTTTTTTATTAAAATTATATTATGACTATTCATTTTCAATGTAAAATTAAATTTTGTTAAATGACTGCATTTTTGCACTACTTTTTATTTATTGTTTTTCTAATAATTACATTTAGCCAAATTGATAGTTTTGTTATGTCTGGATCAATGGACAACCTGAAATAATACACAAATAAAACGTATTTTAGAGTTTGTATTTTATAGAAATAGTAATTGGTTTTCTGACAACGAAACTTTTATTTTGTGAAAAGAATATATTTTATTCATTCCTTCGGGTTACTGTGTGAGGCCACCCACATAATATAATTTCCCAGTTTAGTGACCATACGTACATACAATTGGTTATTTAAAGACATTTTATACATTAGGTTCACGTTAACCGACATATTTCCTAAATGAATGTATATGTAAAAGGGTGATTAAATGATCAGTAAAATACATGTTTCTTTTAAATGTCAACTTTACAAATGGGAGAACGAATATAAACTAAAAGCAAATTACTAAGTTTAGAAAGTACGTTAATGTTTTAAGGTTCCCTCTCGTTGGAAATTGAACATAAAAAGTTACACAAGTGTGAAGAATGCTATGTTAAATTCCGTGTTTCCAGAAGTGCTTATTTGATGTACCCACTTGGTTTAAAACTAGATAGTTTTCTAAATTATGAAGAGGTAATCTGTTGTGTTTAATCTAATGATCAAGTCAGTTGTAAATAAACAGACCTCTCATTAGCAATCCAAGCTTAACTATTTTACAACATATGTTACCAGTCACCTGACGAATATGGCTATAAAAAGGATTAAAATTTGAATTTCTATATAATGTGCATCGAAATTAAGATTTTGAATTTAATTTATTAATTAACCACAGTTATAGGATCCAGGTAACCCTTTCACGACGTTATGGCACGCTCACACACAATATTACAGGCTAAACCTGCAGTAGCAGATACATATAAAGTGCATAGTATTCAACTAGGAATACTTACTTAAGAAACATACTTACTAAGGCACTCGTTTCACAAAAACGTTTTAACCAGGAAAAAAAGTCAAACCGGCGCCACCTACTTGAAACGTGCAGCGAAAAATAGTCAAGAATTAGATCTAAATATTGTCTCACTTAAGCAGGAAAAGAACTATTTACTCGGTACAACCTGAAAATTTCGAAATAGCTCAAATTACAGCTCTGTAAAATTCACAGAAAAGTTTTCTAAATTTATTCACTCTGTAGGCGGTTATTGACTCCTAAACATCTATTACAAATAAATAGTTACATTTTACGTTAAACCTAACCTTGATTTCAAACTATGAAAACTTACTTTTCTCACTTCATAATGGACAGTCATAAACAAATAATAATACAGTGCTCTACATTATCCATAAAGGCAGAATAATGCTCAACAAACAAAGAAAATGATTAATTAAGCACTTTGTATATTATCACAACTTATCATGGATCACAGTAAACGCTAATGTATTACTGAAATTTAATTCAAAATATTTTCTCAATTCACAATTGGCCATAAATGAAAATACCTCAATAATTCAATTAGGACTTAGTATTTACAATTAAATGGCATAACATTTGCATGAAAGATTGAACATTAAAATAATATAATGATTAACAAAAAAAAAGACAAAGATATTTACATCAAAACAAGTAATGCGTAATAAGCGGAATGTTTACCCGCAGACAAAATGGCGATGTATTAAATCACATCAAATTTCAAAATAAAAAGTGCAAGGAATGCTGCCTTTCACTTATGCAAAAAAATATGTGTATGGAAAAGTAGATAACCTTCCTTTCGCAAATATGAACAGATAAAATACAATGAACGAGTCAAATTCCGATTGCCACTACAAATAAAATAATAAAAGAAATTCATTAAAACGCAATAAGGAAATGTATCGTGAAATAAAAATGTACTTAATGAAACATCGGAAGTTTACTGTAAGCACGACAATAAAATTAAAACTTAAAACTATAGATTATGATTATGCCATACAACATAATAAACAACAATTATTCTGTTCCAATACATAACGGGATAAGCAAACATACACACAAAGAGAAATAAGTAGAAGATAATGCAGTGTTCGTAAGCTAATTCTTAATAGTTAGACGTTTATATCACCCATAGTCGGCATCTTTTTTGGTTAATACCAATTAAAAAGAGAAAGATGCGATTACATCGGCACAAATCCAAGCAGGTTATTAATTTACTCTTCAGATAATACCGTAGTAATAATATAGGGCGCTCCATGTTTAATCTTGATAACTTCTGGAATCGATACCGAGCTAGTAGCCTGCTTAGCATTCGGGAGATAACGGGTTCGATTTCCCTTACCGTCAACCTTGTATGAAGTTTTTTCAGGGGGTTTTCCACATACATATGTAGCAGCATGGTCACTGCGTATATGCACACCATGTGCTGATACTTACGCGAAGGCTGGGGTAGTATTTTCCCCATGAGAATCCTAACTCCGTTCCTTCCGATCCTATCCTGGTCACACCCGTCCTTAATCCCAGCATGCATATATACGTAATGTACGTATATACATTACGTGTTGGAAAGCTCGAGCAGCCCGCCCTCCACCTTGGGGAAAGAATGAATTACGTGACCTTTCCTTTCCTGGAATCGATAAAACACGTAAAACAATGGGGATTTGTCCTTTGAACTATAGTCTGCCTTCTTACCAGTGATAAATGGCCCAAAATTTGAATTTTTAAAAATTTTTTTCTTAATGCCTACTAAACGGAAGATAGGTGCGGTTTCCAAATTTGGTAAGCGCACTAGATGGGCGACGACATTATTTTTCAGCGATTTTGGAGCAATCGATTATACCGGGTGACATTTTGGGGCGCCGCACACCCTTATATCATCCGAATTTTTTTTGTTACGCTACTGATTAAATTCGATCTTATGGCGTGCTTGCTCATTTCTGTCAAATTGATATTTTTTGCATTTTCGATTTCTGCGTTTCTTTTTGAGTTTTTGTCCAAAATTCGTAACGACAGCGTGCAATGAAGTAATAATTGGAAACTGACGTCTAGCAAAATTGTAGGGTCATTTAGGAACAAAAAAGTATGTAACAGGTTAACAATTAGGTATGACAGCAACTGTTCGAAACGCCTTTCCCCTTCTTCTATGCATCGACGAATTAAAGAATAATTGCAGCTGCAATTTGGACACGATTATTGTTTAGTTCACGATGTATTTCTGTCTTTTTTCTATTAATTCCTTGCGGGTATGTTACACCAGTTTTTAGATAACTCCTAACAAAATAGTCCGGATTTAAATCGCGCGATCGTAGTGGTCAAGCAACTGGCCTTCAGCAGGAATCCAATTTAAGTTATTGTTTCCGACACGCCCGATCCACCGATTATATTTTTCATCGAACCACTACCGAACTTGCTGCGCCACATCTTCAAACAAGTCCCGAAGAGAATTTTCCAGAAAATTACGAAATAAATTTATATTTAAACAAGAAGGTAAAAAATGCTGCTCACAAAGAGTGTTTCCTATAACACCAACCTACGCATTTGTGTTGAATTCATACTGAAACGACGATTCCCTAATGCACCCAGGATTTTCATGGGCCCATACGTGAAGATTGTGGTTATCTACAACCCTATTGTTTGTAAATTGCTTCCATCAGTCCACAAAATATTATGTATAAATTGTAGATTTATGTCTGTTGATTGTAAGAACCATTTACAAAAGTCCAGCGTCTTCCGGACGCAAACCTTCGACAGGTTCGTCCATGATCATCTTGGAGCTCCCTAAACACTCGCGAGTAAGACATTTAGAGCTACTGAACAACTCGATGTGTGCTTGAATTCGCATAAAAAATTCGAAGAATTCGGACATTACTCCTTAGATTTCTTGGATTTTGATCTTATTCATTGAAGCGGCGCAAACCATGTTCAGAAAATCGACGATGTACGTCTACAAACACTTGTGCATTTGGAGCTCTGATGTTTGGACAACCCGCTATAATTACCGTCGCAGAGTCCATAAACGTAATGAATGGGCATATTCTTCATTTAAAAACGTTCTTGGCATTGTGTCTAATTGTTGACCGACACTAACACTGACATTGACGCTGACACGTTAACTTGCAGAAATCGTTATCCAAGGGAATCTACGTAAAATTTATGACCGCAACGTGATCGTACAATGGTAACAATTTTGGTTAAAAACTCAAAAAACCAGTGGAAAAATCGAAAATGCATACAAACGAAAATTTGTTGGTAAAGAACTTGGCAAGCACGATATAAGCTCGAATTTAATCAGTGACGTTACACAAAAACATTCGGTTGAGTAAAAGGGTGCGCGACCTCCCAAAAAATCTTACTTGGTATTCAATTGCACCAAAATCACTGAAAAATAATGATCATCGCCCATCCCGTGCGTCTCTCGTATTTGGAAATCGTACCTATTTCCGTTTAGGATATATTAAGAAAAATTATTTAAAAAATTCAAATTTTGGCGTGTTCTATCGATTCCTGAAGCTATCAAGATTAAATCTAAATCACCTTGCATACTGTTTACAACACTTCATTACAATTCAAATCGTAATTGTCTAACACGATATACTTAATAAAGTCTTACAACATTTGATTCTCATACTTTACTTGTCATTAAATAGGAATCGTGAAAAAACTCTTACAGCTGGTTCCGCTAGCTTAGTTGTGTATATGTTTTGAAAGTAATCAGTATACAGTCTCTGACTTGACACCACAATTCAACTTCAGTACCTTTACCGACGTGTAGGACTACACACAAATGAGAATATTCGCTTTAAAAAGAACGCGCGCAACGCTAGTTTGTTTATTATTAGTACCCTGAACCACACTACAAGGCGCTACTGGTTATACGATAAATATGCAACAATTCATCTTCGCAATTTCTATATACGCGCAAGTCAGAACCAGAAGGTATTGGAAGATGCTCTTTCACATCATTTTTACCACATAATCCCTTACCTTGATTTCCTCAATCAGTCATTCATTCTGATAATCGGTCAACTACAGACCGACTAATAATTAAATCTTATTCAGCAAAATTTTATTTTTCTTATTGCAATTAAACTCTACAAACCTTAAAATTGCAAACTTCCATCACTCGTTTTAGTAATGCAATAAAGTTTTTATCTAAGTATTGCACGGTGTCCAAAATTTTATCGAATATTGAAATATTCAATCATCAAAAAATCAGTTTTTTATGAAACATCCTATAAACATATAGTCAGATACAGAATTAATTTGCCTACCAACCTTTAATAGGGTTCCTTATATCTCTAGTAGCTTTGAAATTATATATTAACATTTGAATTCCATATAAGACGGACACAAAGTTTTCTTATGGCAATTATAATCCTCCACAGAGGAAACTGGGTAAAAGTGTAAAAGCCAAATTAACAAATAAATTGAATTAAATGTTCAAAATTAGTACCACTAATCTCCAAACATTTGGTTACACGTTTCAAGACGTGTAGCATTGGGAATATATAATTGCGTCAGCGTATACTTTATTTTTGATGAAACCCTAAGTAAAAGTCCAACGTTGTGAAGTCCGGCCAATGAGAGGGGCCGGTTGTGAGCCATCCATCTATCTTCAAAAATGTTTACTAGTTTCCACATTGGTAGTTCTTTAGCTTAAAAGTTTACTTGTAAAATCGATTTTAGGACACAAATAATTATATATGTAGAGTGTTTCAATGCTCTCAGTGTTAAAACCTTTGTAATTATATGCAATATGGCACTTTATAACTTACAAAAAATTAATTATTACAGTTGCAGTCAAAGTCATGCAGTATACAAGGTAAACACTTATACATAAGAATAATTATATTGCCATTTTAGAGTACTATTGAATGTTGCATAACATTTTTAAGTTGGTCCCATAACCCGATCGAAGGGAACTAAAATCATTCTTGGTTTTTTCGTTTCGTCGGATGTCCAACGCTTTTTTATTTTTAGAATGTTATTCTCTAATACATAAAAATGTGTATTTAAACTTATTTTTGCTTTCATTCATTAGGAATTATACATTATTTTTGAGTTATTAAGGAGGTATGTTATAAAAATGGTTTTTGATTATTAATTTTTTTTTATTTCAACCCCCTTTCTCACAATGATTTTATTTAATAGCTACCAGCATTAATTTATTTCCAAGCAACTTCGTAAGAGGTATTGACAATACCCTCTTAGAAGGTATTAACTTCCAACCTCTTTTTACAGTAAGAAAAAATACACCCACGTATCACACAAAATTAAACAACAACGAATGCTTTTTTTTAGTTCAGCTATCATCAGCAGCGGTCGACCGATTAAAAAAAATCTAATGTGATCCATTGCATTAAAGTATACGTTTTAAAACGAATGTTGTTTATTCGTATCGATCCTACCAGGCCTCGGAACTAAATTTCGCATTCGTCTTAACATGTGCAACTTCAGTGTGTAGGATCATAGATAACTATTGCTTTATTTTTTAATTTAATTTAGTTTCTATGTATATAACACATATCAAAATTGTGTTTAGCTAAAGTAAAATGTACTACACTTAATGTAGAAGTGAAACATATATGTGGTGGACAATTTATTTGGGAAAAGTGGTTTAATAATTTATATATATTTATTTGCAAGATTTTAGGCAGATGCTCTGTCATTCGTCAATGTAAAATTTGAAAACACAAGAATTCTGGGTAACGATAGTTATTGGTATACAAGGATGATTCGAGAAGCTACTTAAATTCTGAAACATCCTAACAACTTGAACAGAGACAATGGGAGTGAACTGCTCGATACCTGGATGACTATTCTCCAGAACAGAGTTTTACAGTCTACAACGGTGATTTAATTTTAGTTCTCTAGTTAGGTACGTATCTGTCTGAAAGCTTGCGAATATATATATATATATATATATATATATATATATATATATATATATATATATAATTTAATACACCATTTTTCCCAAATTAATTATGTCAAATGGTCATAGTGTCAATTCACATATAGACATACATGCGGTAATAAAATTTAATATTTATTGCATACACAAGGTTGAAATAAAATTATTTTAGTTTATCATTAAGTTACTTTTATGTTTTATTTTAAATTTTGCATAAAAAAGCATATCATACCGTAATGAATTATTTACTAAGCTTGTGCCTAAGCAGTTTCTATCAATAGTCAATGAAATTCTGACAATTTTCATGTTCGTATAAAACATTGTTGAAACACTAGTAATATATTTTTGTACCGTTAGCAGTAAAATTTATGGATGCATGACTTTAATAAAAGTTTTAAAACTTCCTACTTATTTAATAAACAGTCATCTCTGCTACTAACAAACATGTCACCTTTCTACGAAATTCATAATTAAATTCAGAAAGGGTTTTATTTTTAATTATTGTTTTTAAAGTTTCTGTTCCTAACGTAATGTCGTTTGGTAGTAATTATCAAGTTATGTTATAAGGTGAATTCATGACTTATATATTCAGTGCGATATAAATACAAAATATTATTTATCCTTTATCATTTTAGATTATGCTTTGTTAAGCAATTTCAAATAAAAAGAGAGTTAATAATAATAATAATAATAAATAAGAGTTGTAGTATATTACGCAATCAGTGGAATTTTAACGGAAAGAGTACCTAAGAAAAAAATCAGATCGTTGAAATCCTTCATTCATTAATAACGAATACTATCTTTTCTAAGGAGTAAATACGTAAATTATAGCTTGAATAATCATTTTTAAAATACGTTGATAATCTTGAGAATCGTGGATAACGCCACGATTACACAATTCTCAAGGACAATAATAAATTATTCAATCACAGTTGACAGTAGTATTACGGCAATTCGGAGTACCAGGCACAACATGAACACATAACCCTCCGACGGGCTAGGTGTTGGGTAGCCTAAAAAACTGTCCGGGGTAGCTTGGACGAAACTTAAGTAGGACAGGACGAAGGGAGCGGACTCGAAGCTACCGGCAGTACTCCGCAAGGACCTGCCAAGGAAGTTAGTGCTGGGACCCATAGGCACACCAGCACCCTTAGTGAGGAGACCTGGGACTTCAACACTGCAATTGTCCAAAAAGAACTGGAGAACCGAGAAACAGTCGGGGTGGTTAGGTTCTGGATCTTTTGCTGGACTCTCGGCAAATCGTGGCGGTAGCACCTAGATTTACAGAATGTTACCATGAAGGGGATGTGCTGCACGCCACGTATGCAGACGAAACCTCGGTGAGTTGGCTGGGCGAGCTCTTTAGCGGTGCAACCCCTTTAAGAAGGCGCAAAGCTCCGACTTGTCGATGAAAAGCACCCCCCAAAATGTGTGAAAAGATTCTGAAAAGAACCGAAATCAAGGATGGCGAGCTGAGCACTGACAACTGAGAGGAATAAGGATCTAAAGAGACAGACACTGATTGTCCTAAACGATCTAGATTCCTGGGGGAAGACGGGAACCTTGGTAAATCATCGGCCCTACGTGGGTTTCACGAGGGTTCAGACTCCTCTTCAAGTTGAAGAAAAGAGAGGAGGAGACTCCTATGAGGCCGAGGGAAGCGTCATATCCCATTGCGAGACCCTCAAAGGAACCACAACCGGATGATCCGCATACCCCAGAAAACTCACCAATGGTGAGGGCGATTCAAACAAACCTGCACCATTGCAGGGCTACCTCGGCAGCCCTCAGTATATACATGATGAAACATACAAAGGGTGTAGCCTTGGTCCAAAACATTAGAGCTACAAGAAGGCAAACTAAAGGACTTGTGATGTAAGGAGGATGGTCTAATGCTAATCCATCTGAAATTCATCCAAGATCTTGCATTACAGCCAGAAATGGCGTGAACTCATTGCCTACATGGGACTTTTGTTACAGAGACCTGGTGGAAGTAAACCTAGCAGTGGATGGAATTGGGCGTAGAAAAAAAGCTGATACTCGGGCATGCATACCTACCGTTCGACCAACCTGGTCCACCATCAACCCGTGAACACTGCCAGCGATAAAATTTCCTGCTGTGTTGTGATGCGAATTTGTACAATACGATTTAGGGCAGAACAGCAATCAATAACAGAGGTGTCTCCCATATTATTTGATTAACAATAACCTAGAGCTAGCCAATAGACGCAATCGACTGACCTTCGCTAATATTACACGGAGGGAAGCGATTGATATAACAGTCGTGTGTCGGATGAGCCATCTCTCTACGGTTATAGATACAGACGCTTTAACATAGGACAAAACGAACCCGCTGAGGTCGTTTATAGGAACCTAAGGGTAACCGACTGGGATCTCTATAGACAGAGGCTAGTTGTTAAACTTTGGGGCTGTCCTGCTAAAGCAAAAAATTCAGCGGATGTCACGGTATCAAGTCTCCACACAGCCATTATGGACTCGTACGAGGTAAACTGCCCGATAAAATAGAGTAGAACCTCGACTGTGCCTTGGTGGCACGAGGTACTATCTCTATTAAGAGCACAGACAATAAAGCTTTTCAACCGACCGAAAAGCACCGGGAACTGGATCCTATAGAAATCCCCACTTACTGAGTATCATAAGGCCATAAGAAAGGCCAAACGGGCCTCTTGGAGGAGGTACTGTGAAGAGATTGAACAAATCCCTGAAGGTGCCAGACTTCGAAAGGGACAGAGTGCAGACTCGGTCCTTTACTGAAAGAGGACGGGGGGCATACAGAAACGGGGAAGGAAACCTTAAATCATACGCTTCAATCGCACTTTCCCGGATTAAAAACCCTCATTTCAACGGACAGAAGTGAACCAATAGTTCTGGATCTCAGTTGTGGGTGAAAAAGAAGAGATTGGAAACTTGCCGGTCAGGTTATTGTAACACGCATTAGACGGGCGATGGGAGGTTTCTTTCCATACAAATCCCCACAAATTGAAATATTTCCAGTTCTACTACAACAAGGATTCAACTTGATAGCCCCCACAGTGTGCACAACGTTAAGAGCAAATATTGCCCTGGGGTATGTGCACAGAGCGTCAAAGTTGTCTTCAAACCGAAACCTGGGCGGAATTGTTAAGACCAAACAAAGTCGAGCAGACCCATAAGTCTGGCGTCGTTACTTTAAAAGAGCTTAGAGAAACTCATTGATAAACATATGAGGCACCTAGTATTGGGCCTGTACCCAATCAGCAGACATCAATATGCATATTAACCAGCGAAATCCTGCGAGGTAGCCATCCACAGAATTGTGGATACCGGCTGCTTTTTTTGGATATAGAGGGGGCATTTGACAATAACTCTCTAGATTCCATTCAAAGAGCTGTAGTACGCACGGG
This sequence comes from Vesta saturnalis, assembly GCA_036346205.1. NCBI lineage: Eukaryota > Metazoa > Arthropoda > Insecta > Coleoptera > Lampyridae > Vesta > Vesta saturnalis. Next base: position 2,667,612 of record JARFJB010001714.1, read on the forward strand.
TGTTCATCCTACTATCAGTAGATGAATACACACCATTTTGAAACAAAGGAATGTATGGGCCACTCTTAATAACGACTTGGTGGTAGTCTGCGCCGACCGGGGTGTCTCGTCGTTGATGCACTGCTGAGGAGATTAGACGACATAGCAATTGTGATACAAGGCAGATTTAAGGAAACCATAGATATCAGTTGTGGTGTAAGGGACCCTAAATCTGGTGGAACGTCGGTATCAAGAGGACGGGCTGTCGATTAGCCCGACAAAAACAAACCTTCTCTTTATACGGAGAAAGAGGCATGCAAAGCTAAATGACATATCAATGTATGGCGCAAATCTCCAGCTACTAGAAGAAGTTAAATACTAGGGCGTCATACTAGACCGAAAATTAACTTTCAAGCCACTCTTATATAACATAGCGAACAAGGCTACTAAGTCCTTATAGGCGTGTAAAACAACGTTCGGAAACAAGTGGGGAATATCTTCAAGAATGACCCACTGGATATACACAATGATAATTAAACCGATTACAAACGTACGCGAGTCTAGTGTGGTGGCACAGATACATGCCCAGAGCAGCATACGGATACTTAGCAAGGTTTAGAACCTAGTTTGCCCTATAATAACAGAGGCCAACTTCAGCTATTGAGACCCTCTTGAACTCGCCGCCGTTACAGATTATGATTAAGACCGGGGGGTTGAGAGGGGCATACAAACTTAAAATCCCTGGAGTCTCATTTAGGAAACTGTTTGGTGCCAAAAAGGATTGGGATGAAAACTCTAACAAAACAAAATTGAAGGGAATCGGCTACGGGATATACGTGAGCAACGGACTAGGTTACAGAATCTCTGGAAGCCAAGGGTACTAAACAACCGTATTTCAAGCCAAGATCCATGCGATGATAGCTGCAATTGAAAGAGAAACTTTCCAAAAGGAAAATCTCTTTAGTGACCGACAGCAGAACGACCATTTCAGCACTGAAGTCATTTGTATTCAACTCGAGGCTAGCCTTGGAGTGTATGCAAATGCTAAACACACTGAGTGAAGCCAACACGTTCACATTAGTATGGGCACCTGGTCATGAAAGCATTGCAATCAAACAGGTGGCAGAGCAGCTTGCTAGAGCAGCAACACAAACACCCTTCATAGGGTCGGAGCCGGCCTGTGGTATTTTTTATACCACAGCTAAAACCGAGAGAGAGACAGGACTCGCTCGAGATCACCGGCGGTATTGAAAGGAAACCGCAGGTCAGATCTACTCAAAGATCTTCCTGGAAAAACTGAACAGTAAACCACGTCTATCCTAAATATAGGCAAATCGAACCTAAAACTTGCGACGGGAATTGCCACCAGACATTGTCTCATGAACAAGCATATGAACGTAATGAACCTGACAGACAGCCTGTTATGTGGAGGTTGTGGTGAAGCTCACTCACCACGTCGTCTGTCATTGTGAAGCTTTCACGATGGTGAGAAAACTTCTTGGAAAGGAAAAGATTACAGAAGAATAGGTAAAGAAAATACACCCCTCGAAGACCCTGGACTTCATGAAAGAAACAGGACCTTTGGAGGGGTAAACTAATTCTAGGGGACATAATAGACCTATGGTCGCGGTGCAGAGACTTCAAAAGGACCACCCTAGTGTTAATAATAATAAGTATTAGGGCTCTACATAGACGGTGCGTGGCTCTGGCTCAGCTCAGGGTTATGGGTCATGACTGCTGCCAAAAATACGGAGACGTGCTGTACTTGTAAACAATAAACAGTTAAAATACCACAGCTAGTCTTTATATTTATATAGAAATTAATCATACACACTATTAAAAAATGGAAGGAATGCAAACTATTAATTCGTAAAAAGTCTCTACTCAAGTTCGTTTCGGTATATGTAATCATGTATTTTTAATAATGTTTTACAAATTTAAACGTTACGATAATAATTACCGTTATCGTCTTCGTAAAGGAATAGTTTGAAAAAATTAACGTCAAATTTAAAAATTTTTTAATTTATAAATTTTCAAATTTTTGAATTTTTGTATCTTCGAATCTTCAAATCATTGAATCTTCGAATTTTCCAATTTTTGAATATTCGAATTTATGAATTTCATTTTCGAGTTTTTGAATTCTTGGGTTTTTAAATTTTCCAATTTTAGAATTTTTAAATTTAGATATTTTCAAATTTAATATATTTATTTTATATCGTAATTAATATTTTAAGATTATTATCATTTACTGAGGACGATAACTGTAATTGTTACGAAGCGTTCACGTTTGTAAAGAATAATAAACAGACCCAAAAAATATATATTTTAACTATGAGTGATAATCGTGGTTTGCACTTCCAGTTATTCATTTTAAATTTACTCAGCAGAAAGGCGTTCTAGAAAATCCAAGGCAAGATTGCATTTAATTTTATTTTTACTTGCATAATAAACTTTACTACAAACTGCAAAATCCCTGCTTGAAAGGGAACATTCTCAACACCAAATGTATTTCAAAATATCTGTATATCCTATATTGTTAAAAATAAACACGTTTGATTAGGATATCTGTACCATAGTTTGTAAGGTTGCGTTGACGCACCCTGTATGTAGGATGTTATAATGACGTGTATTACGTGTTTTGAGTACGGGTGTATTGAGTTTGAACGAAAAAAAATTTTTTTGTGTATATGCATAATGTATGTGGGTGGGTGATACGCCACTGGAAATTTAGGAGAAATATCATTCAGTATGTAGATACGTGTATTTGAATATTATAGAGACATTGGTGTTGGAATAAATAGATTCTGATGAATGTAAATGTGAAGAGAAATTTGTCGATGGGACGATAATGGTTGCTACTGTTGACTACTTAATAAGAAATGGAATGTTGGAGGATAGAGGAGTAATCTTGGCCGGAAGATGTGAGTGTATAAGTGTAGAATGTTTTAGAAAATATGTAGAGAAAGATTTGGTATGTTTAATTGTTGATTATAGAAAGTTCTCGTAATGTTGTGCAATCAGTTTTGAGAATACGTGTAAGTATATAGGATTTGAGACCTTAGACTGTACTTATTTTTGCAAATGTTGCGGAAGGAGAACGAGCGCATGTAAGAGATAAACGTTGAAAGTTGTGTAATGGTCCAGAGTGGCCACTGAATGAATGTGATGACGAGAAATGGCTTCTCCATGAAGTAATTGTAAAATTTGAGGTAAAAACAAACATGGCGATGTATATAGTTATAAGCGTGTTTTTACAGAGGGAAGCATCAGTCGGTACTAAGAAAGTTTGTGTGAATACTATTGGTGAATATAGCGAGGAAGTCAGACATGTTTAAAGATGGATGGCTGAAGGTATAAATAGGAAAGTCAGAGATTGACGTGAGCTTTTAGCTTTAGCTTTTGATTTTGCTTTTGGTGAGAGCTCGGTGAGACACGCGCGAGGTGAAGTGTGAAATCAGAATGGGTTAAGTTGGAGTTATATTTGTGAATAATATTGAATGCAGTCATTGTTTAAACAACTGCGTAACCCGAAAGGGGATGAATCGTATAAGATATTCATAAATAAAACAATTAATAAAATTGAGATTGAAGATAAAATCAGTTTATTTTCTTCAAAAAAAAGTGCGTAAGCAGATTTATAATAAGATAACAGTTGTTACGTTATAGTGTTGAGTGCGGCGCGTGTCTTGTAATGATCTTTAGTTAAAATTATTTATGGGACCACCTTTAAGTGAACGAAATATTCGTAGTAAATTGAGCCAATGTTAAGGTAATTTTATATGACATTAAAAGTTTATTTGTGTAAGGAAGGACTAAATTGTCCTAAAGGTTGCAGAAACTTTAAGAGGCAACCAAACGTGTACAGATTATTACGTTATTGGAGTAATAACCTCGCATAGTTGGACTAATCGCGAGTGCAGAAAGGAATAAGTGTTTGTGAAATTGTGGAGTATTGTTATGTGCCTTCAGGCAATCTAAGGAATACAAATGGACTACAAATAATTGGTTTACGGAAGAAGAAGAAAGAAAAGCAAGGATTAATGGACAATTTTAAGTAAGAATTACATTTAAGAATTTTAAAAACTCAGATAAGCACGATTATCTTTTGTTTAGTTGTAATTTGCGTATTTTTGGGTAATTTTTAATTAGTGGTGAAGGAAAAGATAATCGGTCTCGAGTTATGTTGTATTGGTTGTTTTAGTAGTAAGAATTTTGCAAAACGCAAATTTGTATTGACAGTGGTTTTTCAACCACGCTGGTGTAGTGTATTTAAACATTTGTTTATTATTTTGTGCAGGACAATATATATTTATCGTTAACTTTTATTCTGTTGTTTATTTAGCCAGTTATGAGATACATTTGGGACGTTTACTTAATTGGTGACCTAGTTTTGACAACTTAAATGTAAACTTTGCATATTTTGGTTTTAAGATTAATGAACAACCTGAAAGGTTATATTTGCCAGGTTGATTGCAAAATTTTCATGTTAGTTTCTTTTAACGCAATACACTATGACGGATCAGCTGTTAATTAAAATTTCATTAAGTATAACTAAGAGATGGAGTTTTGAGAACTTACATATTTACGAATGTCCAATACGATTCAGAAGTATTATAAAAATTAAATTAAATTTAAAAGATATCGTTCATGTTAGGAATATTAAACCTTCAAGGATTATTCTCGTTTGACTGTTGTGCAGCACTTTATCACCATGATATTGAGTAACAATTATAAAGCCGATGACATTGATTTTCTTTTGGTTAGGAATTTTAAAAATTAATTATCGATCATTGAATGAAGAAATAGTTTATTCATTAATAAGTAGAAATTTAACTTTATATGTATACGAGGGATACGTAGAAAATATAACTGTTGGTTACGTGAATGCAGTTTAATTTGAGTGATAAATTTTGTTTTGGAAATTTTGGATTTACGAGGTGTATTCAAAAGTTTCTAATAACCTGGGTAGTACTAAATATATTTGAGTTTGAGTTGAATTGTTTGGAACGAGTGTTTGTTTTAGAACCCTCGTGTGAGAGTTTACTGAGTAAGCACAATCCTACTTTCCACAATCAAGTAGGGTTAATTAATACCCAGCTTAAGACAATTATTTTAGCAAAGTTTCGATTGTGGTGGCGCCTGAGACATATTTTCCCGGACTGAGCTGTTTGAATATCGGTGTAAGGTGTTTGAGCGTATTAATCATTCATTTTACTTATTATTTCGACCACGCCCATCTCCCTGTTAGCTGGCTTGGCAACCCGCTTACATTAGTAAGCATACACGACGCCTAGTGCTGTTTGGACATGTAACAAGTTACCATGACAATGTGTCTCATTTGTCTGTTTTGATGGTTTAAGTACTAATGACCCAGTTGTCAAAATTATCTGAATTTAGCTTGTTTATACGTCAAATTCGCAAAAGACGTCATGCATTTTTAAACAAGATAAGCGGGTTGCCGATTAGTTACAATGACGAGGGGCGGGGGTTCGATGTAGGGCTAGAACCTGAAAACTGACTTCTACATTCCAACTTACAGGTAAATAAGATGAGACTCGATAATAAAATGATAAAAAGTACCACTGCGACTTCAATTTAAAAAAAAGAACATAGGGGAAGATGGTAAAAATCTTGGTTGCTCGCAAAAACCGAAACACCGTCTACTCAATAACTAACTAAATCTCAACACCACAATTGAGCAAACTTATTTTAAATCTCAATGATCTACCTGACTCGTTTAAGTAAGGTTATTACATTTTAGTTCAGTCCAAAATAGTAAATAAATAGCTATACAAATTATGAAAATCACCATAGCCCAAACTAATACAACGCTTTTTATTTTTTGGGTCATTAGACCATACATTTAAAATATGAAACTTTCCTTACTCACCTAGTATACTAGATAAACGCTTAAAATAACCAAACCATAAATAATAACTAACATAACAAATCAATTTCAAAGATATAGTAAGGCGTTAACACATATTAGTTTATAGCATTAACGTTTCAAATATAATTCCATAAGGTTTTACATAAATATTTCTTTTTCAACACGTTCCAATACAACCGTATCATTATCAAGAGAAAATACAAGTAAAATAATAAGTAGTTTTGGAACAAATCATTAAAATAATACTGCAAGATTGATGTAAACGATAACTCTATATTTAAATGTCTGTTAAAAGTGAGTCTATAAGATCAAATTGTTCGTTCATTATAGGTACCTTTTGTTTATGTTTATAAATTTCGAATACTTCCAAAACATCTAACTTGTCTTTGTTATCACAAAAATGTAAAAATTTAATATTGTTTTGTGAAATCGTAAGGTAATTGTAACATCTAATGTGTTCTTTGAATCTAATTCCTAAATGTTTGTCCAATATAAACAGAATCACAGGATGTGCAGTACATGTTGCTATTTTGTAATATGTGAGCTACTTTTTCTATTTTTCTAAAATTTGACATTAATACGTATTTATTTTCTGTCGGTTATAGATTAATTGGGTAAATGTTTTTGATAGATAATTTGTACTCTTGATTTTTAACTAAAGTGTTGATTATATTGTAAATGTAACCATTTGATTATGCTATTTGTTTTATAATTGCTATTTATTTGTTGAAATCTGTTTGGTTTAATGGTATGGCATTGCTCTATGTACTAATGATTTGTATCCAGCTAACTTGTGTGTTCCATGGTGACATGAATGGTTTGGAATTGTAATGTCTGTATGTGTAGGTGTTCTGAATATGGAGAACTTAAACTTATGTATATTAATTTTTATCTTTAAATCTAAAAAATTAATGGCTCTATGTTGTCCTTTCTCTAGTGTAAATTTTATGTTAGGATGTAAATTTTTAATATAACATGCTAAAATAAATCAATACAACGAAACAAAAACTCTATTTTATCAGAAACACACCATTAAAAAATTTGATCTACTATATATTCATAAGGATTTTAAATAAAATTTACAAAATTGGATTGCCCCATGACACACAATTTTGTGTAGCTAAATATTATAGATGTCAAATAATTAAATCCTTTGGACTCAAGGTCTCAGTTCATTATCGAATTTTTTGACCGATTACGATAATTTTCCCTTTAGGTGGAAAAGTTAAAACATAAAGGAGGGTGATGTAAGTTATAGAATGTCCAACGTATGAACGTAACATGCTTTCATACGGTTCAATAATAAATCAGTGCATTTGTTGTAGCATTTTAATAGAACCGAAATCAGCGCGTTAGGGAAGCAAAAGGAGAGTAAGGCAGTCACGGAACTCAAATGTTCACAAATTATTTTCGACTACTACCACCACATGTACAGATTCTCAATGTGCTTTTTAGTTTTTCAAAAATAAAGCCAGAAGGTTACCCTTTTATACCACAGCCGAAGAGTCAGTAAAGATCTCATGTACTCCTCCTCTATTGCAACTTATTTATCTGTAGTAGCTCATTGTAATACAGGAGGATGCCCTAGAGGTGGTTCTGTACCAGCTCCAAAACAGATAATGTACAGAGAAGATATAAAGTAAACCTCTCCTCATATTTCATAAACCATTGGAGATATTAAAATGAAATTTTGGGAATATTGTCAACAATAGGTTTACGACTTTTTGTGCTGGTTGCATAATTGAAAAAGTTATATTATCTTGAGTTATTTTTTTCATTTTTCTCACTCACAGCACACTTATTAGGGGGATTGGGACTCTCTAGTCCCGTCAGCGCTAGAAATATATGTTATTTAGTAGAGTACAGAGTTAAAAATCAAAATGAAACGTCATTTAGTATTCGTATGAAACATACACCAAGAAACAATAACTTTCTTCATTGACACATAAGTATAACTTGCTCGCAGTTTCAGTATGGCTGAAATCAACTGCAGTATGGAACAATCCTCACATCGTCTTTTTGGATTGTTTTTAATAATTGTGGACCTCAACAGGCTAAGTTTGTCTTACGGTACTAAAGCACTCCCTAACACTTGATGGACAGGGGGATATTACATTTCCTATGAACGGCTACCTAATTATAACAGTTTACTAATGAACACTTCTGTTACCTAATTTTACATAATTGAAAACGATTTGTTTATACAGAAAGGATGTAAAGTAAGCCCTTATATTTTGAACCATTGGATATATCAAAAGGAAATTTTGGGAATATTGTAAACAATGAACTGTTTTAACAACTGAGTAACATATATTTGTAGCGCTGATAGGACTTGAAACTACCAACTCCCCTAATATGCGCGTTGAGAGTGAGAAAAGTAAATCAATTAACTTAGGGCCATATTGGTCCCAAGTAAGCAAAAAAAAACAAAAGTTTTTCAATTACGTAAATTTTGAGTAAACCAGCGTACCAAGGCATAAACGCAAATTTTGGATTCTCAAGGAAGATTGTAAAGTTATTTTGATTCACCGTGTATCTCTAGTATTTTGATAACGTATGTAACATGTTTTGAATGTAGCTGAAGTGAGTTTGCATGAAAAGATTTTTTTGTGTATGCGTAATGTAAGTTGGTGTAAATGATACGCCACTGGATATTTAATGAAGCCTTAGTCATCGTATGAAGGAGCATTTGAATGTTATAGAAAGATTTCGGTGCTGAAAGCGTTAAATTTGGTTGGGAAATAATGCTTTGGGTATATATTTATTGGTACAGCACTGGTAAAACTACTGGTCTTTTTGCTACTGTGTATGGAGGCATTTGAACTAAAGAAATGGTTGTAGACGTACGAATGAGTGTTGTGCAATATTGGGAAATTGAATGCGTATGTGTACGTAAAGGGACATTACAATGGGATGATTTCGCGAAAATGATGCGGAAATAAAATTCGCGCACATGCAAGATATGTATGAAAAGACGAAGAACGATCTGGTGAATATAATCAGTGAATGTGATAATGATAGATGATTTACTCGAGGAGATTTGATAAATCTTCACGTAAAATAAAGATGGCGGCGGGTGTTGTACACGGTAGCGTGGTTGAGCCCATGTTGGACATTGTGACACGATGTAGAGACTCAGTAAATACGCGATTATAATAGGTAGATTTTGAATTCGGGGCTAGATGCATTTGGAAAGAAGGGCTAAATGTATGTAAGGGAGTGCCCGTATTAAGATAAGGGAGAATCTTAAACGTTGACGACAGTAGACGTCGCGCGCGTTGAGTTATGATTAACGCTTAGAATGTTTTAGTGCGGGAGTGTTGTTTATGAAAATCGTAATGTGTGCAGCGTATAAGTAGACCGACTGCAATAACCTTTAGTGGGATTGATAACTAGTAGACAGGAGGAAACTATTCTATATTAAAAATTATTATTCATTTTATTAAATACATAAATAAAAAGTTTACCTCGAGTAGTATTTGAACCTATGACCTGTACGTTGCTAGAGTACCGCGCTAACTAACTGCGCCATCAAGGTTCAAGCCCCACTCGATGTAAATTTTGTTTTTATTTATGTAAAACTGATGTAAATTCTAAATATTGGTTAGCGCGGTACTATAGCAAAGTACAGGTGGTAGGTTCAAATCCTACTCGAGGTAAACTTTTTATTTATGTATTTAATAAAATTAATAATAATTTTTTATGTTAATAAATGTTCAAGATGTCGACCACCTTGCTCTAAACAACTTTGTATTCTACGACGAAAAGTATTATAACCCTATTTAACATAAAACGTTTCGGAGTCTATTTTTCGTACCTTCCGCGGTGGTTGGTAGTTCAGCATACACGTTTTCCTTCATAAAAAAAACTCATAACAATTTAATATTAGTCAAGTTTCTTTGGTAGGTGTGAATCCTTGCGATATTGCAGGCTCACATTCCATTAATATAAGTAATTTGATAGTAATCTCATTGTATTTAGAATTTACATCAGTTCCACATACATAAAGACAAAATTTACATCGATTGGGGCTTGAACCTTAATGGCGCAGTTGGTTAGCGCGGTACTCTAGCAAAGTACAGGTCGTAGGTTCAAATCCTACTCGAGGTAAACTTTTTATTTATGTATTTAATAAAATTAATAATAATTTTTAATTACATATGTACCTTTGAACTTATTCGTTCATAATAATATTTTATATAATTTTTCTTCAATAAATTAAAAGTTCTTATGCAGATCTGAAAATTAAACAGGTATTTTGTTAAAAGTGTTTAGTACGGCGCGTGACATTACAAACGTTTTATAAGCTTAAGGTAACCACTTAAGTTAACGGACCGAAAATTGTAAAAGTAGTTTGAAGGAGTGGTGGTTTTGTAAACGTTCGAAGTATATTCGTACAATCGTCACCAAATACAATTCGATTGTATACAAAAGCAAGTAAGAGATTCGATATCCAAAGGGGAAGCAAACATATCCCTTGTGTTGAAGGTGTATGTAGTGAAGAGCTAACATCTATACATAAATACGTTGTTATGCTAAATTAAAGAAAAATAAAAGGACTATGAAGACATGTGAATGAAGAACTATTCGCGGGTGCGTTAAAGGAATACGGTTGTTGTGTGTATACCCAAAGTGCTGCGTAATTTAAAGGCCGTTAACAAATAAAGGATTACATCTCGCCGTTTAAATGGACTACATATCATACCGGCAGAAAACGGATTAAATGACCTTTATTGTAAGAATTAGCTATAAGACTTATTGACGAATACGAGCACGATCACCTTTTTAAGATAATTTTTTTTCTTTGCTTTGACGATTATGCATTTAAGCTAAAATAAAAAAATAGGTGATCGAGGTGTACCGATATTTTTGTATATGTTTAGTTCTAAGGTTTGGGGATTTTTTTAACTATGGCTATTTGGTGGTTTCGACAACAGTTGTGTAAATATTTATCCACAATATATGTACAGAGTGTTTAAATTATTTCGTTGTGTATTTGTGATATTGACTTGACTGGTTACATATTTTTAGTAATTAAAAGTAATCTTATTTAGCAGTTAACGAGTAGTTTTCATTGAGATAATGAATATCATTAAATCGTTTCCTTTATTGATTTTGTGTTAGAGGTTTTTCTAAATTGGGTATTGACTATTTATTTACTTTAAAATTCATTAACCGTTGCAGATTTAAATTGGTAGATATACGAGGGATAATTTAAAAACTACATAAGTTGATGTTTGATTTTTCTGAAATGTTGAGTTGATATGTTTGGAAGTGTGTTTGACTTTGAGAAGTTAGTGTATGAATTTAATGAGTAGGCTTCAATCCTGTTTTTCACAATAAAACAGGATTAATTTTCCATCTCGCCTAAAACGATTTATTTTAGCAAAATTTAAAATTGTGGTGGCGCCAAGAGGCATCTTTTCCGGACCGAGCTGTATAAGATGTGAATTTATGGTAAGTGTAAGGTGTTTGAGCTTCTTATTCAATCATTTTACTCTTTATTTCGACCCCGCCCATTGCCATTGTAGCTCGTTTGGCGACCAGCTTACTAATGTAAGCATACGCGACGCCTAGTGCGGATTGGACGTGTAACAAGATGTATTACAATTGTTATAGCATTACTAATAAATTATTTAAAAGTAGATTCTAATTGTATACAGGCAATATATAAACGCGTACATTGATATATGTCTATAAGAGGCTCAGAGCACGAGCTGCATATAGGTCTCCGACTTGTAATCTTGCAATTGGCTGCCATTTATTGATGTATAATCGTAGTTGATCCAATAAAGCGCTACACAAAGGTTGTTAAAATCCTGAAAGTAAGGGTGTTTTCTACGTATTTTGTATTGCCCACATGTAAGATTATCAATCAGATTTAATACTAACGTAACTACAGGCAATGATTACTTTACACTTAATCGCAATTATTTGTATAAAAAACCGGTAAGCTACAGTGGACTACTAAATTAAAAACGTTTACACACAAGCCAATAATTACACAGAAGTTATAAAGTTAATTTTATTTTAATTTTCCATTTAATTCAAGTTGAATATTCGACGTATATCATATCGATTTATTTAGAAGCTTCAAACACTAAATTGCTATCAATATCCAAGCTGACGTTATAAGTAGGAAGAACTTTCGTTAGTAACCAGAAGTTGCAGGAAACTACTTTGTCAGTTATAGAGTCATTTATTCTCAACCACTATCTAAAACGTATTAAGAAGCAACTGCGGTCATAAACTAACAATAACTTAAACTTGACAAATATCTCTTTAAACGTTTGTTACTATACAATTTTTTTTCATTAAATAGAAAAGTACATTTAGTTACTTTATTTATTGTGATTTATTTAACTGTACCGTCTTTACGTGTACATCTCAATAAACTTTAAGATAATAAAAATGAATTTATCCAATCAATGTGTACAATACAATTAATGTGAGCTTTCGAAAGTAACTATTTATCACGTAGTATGAACGACGACTGGGTAAAGAAAAATGTCTTATTAGGAGTGAAAAAATAAATTATTTATTCGATCTATTACTGAATCTTACCATCTTATTTTTCTTCTAAATGGCCATTATATGTGACAATTCAAAGAATAATTAATATTGGGTTTGTCATTTTGCAAGCTCAAGTCTGTTTTTGTCTCATGATAAGATGGGATACCAGGAAAGAATTTATGACATATTTTGGTAGGGATCTAATTTCATTATTATTGGATAACTTACGTTTGGAAGAGAATTTTGAGGATTAAAATGCAGTAGTAACATATAATAGTTATTTGTATCATTAGCACAAAAATGTCAGTTTTCGGGACGAGAAGGTTTCTGGTCGACGCGAAGCGAAGTTCAGCAATCTTCTGAGTCCCGAAAATGCATTTTTGTAGCAATAAAACTAAAATTCTTCTCCACTTTTATTTTTATGTTCGGTCATTTATTTGCAGTTCACTTTGTCTTTGGGTGCCCCTTATTTATGTGGCTATCAGTATCAGACATTTCTATTTTATTCAAAATGACAATGAGTATTGAAATGATTCAAAAAAATTATTACAAGGTAAGACTGTTTACAAGAGAAGTGATTAGTAGAAATGAAAGATCCGCAATTGACTATGTCCTAGTAAATTAAAATTACAGGAAGGCAGTTAAAGACACAAAGGTGCAGCGAGGACCCTAAATGTATTCTGATCATTATCCAGTAGCTACCGATAGTGGAACATAAGCAAGTAAACCGAAAAACGGTTAAAAAGGGGGCTCACACAGAAAAAATCAAAAGCTATAAGCGCTGAAAGATAAAGAAATAGCACAGGAATATAGCTCGAGGGTGGAAGAGATTTGGAAACTTTTAAAAGGATTGATAAGGAAAGCAGCAGAAGAGACTTGGGGGGTGGTAAAAGTAACGAATACACTAAACAGACAAGATGGTGGAATAAGAATATAAAAACTGAGGTGAAAGTCAAGAAGGAGAGATGGAAAGATTATCTGGGAGAGAAGACTATTGAAAAATATGACAGATGCAAAGACCAGAGATGTAAAGTCAAAATGATGATGAAACTTGCCAAAACAAGAATCATGGGAAGAATTTGGAGCAACAATGGAGAGGGACTATCATGGAAATCAAAAACTGTTCTATGGAGTACTGAAAACTCTTAGATAGGGTAAAACACATAACACGGAGTACATTAAAAATAAAGAGCGAAAAACACTAGATGAGGATAAGGAAATAATAAAGAGATGGAAGGAATATATTGAGGAGCTTTTAATGACAGAATACAATAACCCCACAATATATGAAGGAGAACTGGTGAATAGCACAGATAATAGGGTGCAAGCTCATGAGGCATACACCCAGAAATGATCACAAACCTAGGAACGAAGGCGCGGGAGGTAATAGTAAAATTACTAAACAAGGTATATAGAGACGACATATACACCCAGACTGGGAGATAGGAATAGTGCTACCAATATAAAAAAAGGAGACAAAGAGCTTGGGCAAACTACAGAGGGATCACTTTGATGTGCATAGTAGCCAAACTATTTGAATGGATATTGAGGAACAGATTAGAAGAAACAATTGAAAGTCAATTAGAGGAATCTCAAAGTGGTTTTAGAAAGGGCAAAGGAACACAAGACCACATATTCTCAGTGAAATAATTGATAGAGAAAACCAGTAATAAGAATATATACATGGCTTTCATTGACTTAAAGATAGCATTCGACAGTATACCTAGAGAACTAGTTTGGTGCTCCATTTTACCCATTTAAAGCACGCCTAAGCGTGTTTAAATTGAACTTTCAAAACGCGCGTTTTTTAAAGTTACCATGGCAACATCAACAACTCAAGAAACGTGAAATCTAAATGACAATTTTTTGATTATTGATCTTACAGGAGTACCTTGTAACGTCAAATAAAATATTACTAACAAATTCAAAACCTTTATTTAAACATTATTTAACACTTTTAATTTTATAAATGAAATAGAAAGTACAGTTAGTATAGTAGATATATTAATTTTATTTACATATTTTACATTATTAGTTCTTATTTCCAATTGTAGTAATAATACTAGTATTTATGATTTCAAGATGCATAAAAATAGCTAAAGTATTTGTGGATAACTGCTTTGAACCAATTTAAGTCCTGCTTGCACTGTAGGTAGTAAACAAAATCGTTGTGTCTTAAAGACATTTTATCACTTATACTAATTTCACTAATCGCTAGTAATAAATTGAAGTAAGTAATTAAACTGTGCTGTAGATACAATTACATCATTAAGATCATCTAACCAAATTCTAGTTACACGACAGCAAAGCAATTACGTTGCACAGCAAAATGTATGCTTTGAACCAATTTAAGTCCTGCTTGCATTATAGGTAAGTAAACAATGATTAGTTGTGTACATAAAACACAAAGCACTTTACAATTTGCGATGTCTCGCAAAACATATCGACACGTAATATTTATTTACATATTGTAAATCCGTTAATATTAACAAAATTACAGGCATATGATGAACTCACACAATTCCTGTAAGTACAAAATTACTCTGCAAACTCAAGCAAAGTTTATGAATTAGAGGTAACAAATCAAGACGTAAGAAAGTATTTCAGATGTCAGCAAGAATACGTACAGGTGCAAATAGGTATTCTTAGTAAATGCAACTAGAGATAATGAATAAGGCGTAAAGTACGAGTCTGTCTGATATACTCAAATATTCTAACAAAATTTAAAGATAATGGAAGCAAGCAAAATAAGTAACAGGTGTAAATGTCAATCACTGTAAGGAACTAAAGCAGTTTCCATTAAATATAATATGATACCAATATGTTATACGTGTTCCAAAAAAATAGTATTGGGATCATTGATCTCAATTTTAGGTCAATTTTTGGGGTTAACGACCTCCGTCCCTTCCGATCCTATCCTGACCACACCCATCCTTGATCTCACCATGCATATGTACATAATGTATGTATGAATGCTGGGAATACATGATTGTGGCTGAAGGAGCTTGGAAAGCTCAAACAGCCCGCCCTTCCCCTTGGGGAGGGAATGAAATACGTCACCTTTCCTTTTGCTTTCCATAGAAAATGAGACTAGTAATTAGATTTTTTTTTAAATATAACATTAGATGTTAGCTTATAGGACGTCACTACATGTCAATAATCGCCAAACCACCCGCTGAAGGTCTCGGTCAGATCCTCTCAAAAACAATTCACGCACAACGAACAATATGGCCATTCTAAGTATATTCTCAACATTATTTTCAATTATGGTTGAGCAAAGCACAAGTGGACAAAGAATTAGAAACCTTAAGCAAAACTAAATGTTTATTGAAAAAATACAACATAAATTTATTCGATTTTCAGAATATCTGAGCTAACAATAAATTCTAAATGTATCAAAGCAATCAGTTCGAGACATAAACCTACTATTCTGTGAGTGACAATGAGCATGGGTGTATGATTATACTTAGAATGGCATGAAATGTGGAAAACCTGGCACTGAATCTATACATATATTTAATTATAACAACAATTTCAAATTTTTAAAGCAAATGCAGAACGAAAGTCATACACAAACCTTCAAGATCAAATTTATCTACTATCGGTTTCAGAAACAATATAGGTCAGTTTGAAAGCTTATAACTTTTATTGTAAGCCCAATTGATGTGAAACTTGGCAGAGATCTTCCCTGTAGACATACAATAACAATAAAAATTTAAATTTTTAGACGTTTAACTTTGTAAATTAAAAATTAAATTATCATATAAAATGTAGTTTTGCGGCCGGTGTTTACATACGAATTAATTAATTAATTAATTAAATAATTAAATTTTCAGTCGAGAGAGAGAACGGTCTACGTTGGACGACCTTCCGATCGACGACTCAATACGAATTCCGTCGCATGCGCGATGCACGACATCGAGCTTCACACTGCTAAAATAAACTTTCCTTAAAGAATGATATTATCTTATCGGCCAATTTGTTCAGAACATTAATCAAGACATCTGGTATGAGCACAAGGATTGTTTTAATTTATATTATACAGTTTAAGGTACATATTAAATGAGGACAGCAAAAACAATAAATAGTAAACACACAAAAATCAACAAATAATTGTGTGGAATGTGAAATTGGAAAATACCCTAACAATAATGACTGTTTAATGCACTTTCTGTTATATTTTTAATTGGTTTAAAATGTAAACTGTACTATTTATTATTTATGCACAAAAATTACATGCGGAAGGATTACATGAGCACAAGGATTTTTTAAATTTATATTATACAATTTAAGGTACATATTAAATGAGGACAGCAGAAAAAATAAATTGTAAACTACAAAAATCAACAAATAATTGTGTGGAATGTGAAATTGGAAAATACCGTAACAATAATGACTATTTAATGCACTTTATGTTATATTACAACTAATTATAATGTTCTTAGGAGTAATATATTTTCGGAAATAACGTGAAATTGTTACGAATTACTTATTAATTACCACAGTGCTGTTGTAGAAGTTCGGTTGTATTGGTGAACATATTTTCAAAATGCCAAAGCTTTTACATTGGCGGAAAAGGGACTGACATTAAGTGCCAAAAAATATTTTCAAGAATAGAAATCGCGTGGATTATCTGAAGATGGGAATAACGTTATTAAACTCACGGCAAAGTGTCTTAACATCTCCCAGCCCTCCGTTTATCGAATATTGGCTGAGAGAAAAACGAAAATAGTATGTTTAATTCAATTCAGTACTGGGCGCCCTACTATTACTATAGAAGAGTGTCTTCCGGATGTTATTAGATCGATGGTGTTGGACTTTTACGTTGAAGGAAAGTTTCCTACTGTAAAAGAAGTGCACACCAGATTAAATAACGAAGTTGAAGATTTCCTACGTATAATCACAAGTACTCTAGGCAGATGGTCAACAAGACTAAAGTTTACTGTCAAAAAATTTAATAAAAAACCTATTTTAATGGAATGTCCTTCAGTTAAAGTACAAAGAGTTGAATTTTTGTGATTTTTCGTGATAACGATTGGGAGACTTTTTGCATGGATGAAACATGGTGTGGAGCAAATCATACCAAAACCAAAGGATGGCAGGTGGATGTGTCAACGGAAGAAAGGCAGGATAATTCGATAGTTATCGCGTAGTTTTGCAGGTACACTTAACAAATGTATTTTTTGTCATATATACGCCTTCATCACATAAATCCTCCTAAAAATACGCCATTTCATTTTTTTTATTATTGTGGACCTGAACAGACTAAATTTGGCCTATCGTGCTAAAGCACTCAGGAACACTTAGGAGGATGGATAATCAATTGCCAATAGATGCCTATGAACAGCTACCTTAAATTTTCTCATGTCACGAGTGAGAGGAAAACAGGAACTACGGAGATCACTCCAAAGTTTAGAAGCCGTGTAGAAAAATGTGGATTGCGCCCATTTGGTACGACAAGAGGAGAATTGTACTGTATACTGATGATGTGAATGAGCGAACCGAGTGTTTCTCGCAAAGATAGCCCGAGATGGTATGAAAGAATATAATTCAGTAGCCCAATAGCCGTTGTAATAACTATAATACGAAGAAAGAACTAAAACCATCCTTCTATGCTCAAGGGACTGTATGTGAGAAGTTAAGGACGGGTCATTTATAACCCTAATCGCTCTCTTTTCTGTACGATCAACGATATCGAGAGCGTATTGGGGAGCACTAACCCAGAGGTGAGAATTATATTCAAGATGAGGCCGAATTTGGGCCTTATACAGCAGAAGGAGTTGTCGAGAGGTAAAGTACTGATTAGATCTGTACAAAAAGCCTATTTTACGAGCAGCTGTTTTGGTAGCTGACAGAAGATGATCAACCCATGAGAGATTTGAAGATACAGTCACACCCAAGAGAGTAATAGAGTCTGAAAACTTAAGAACTGAGCCAAGGCATTTGACCAAGTTTGGCATAAGTATTTACTTGCCAAACTCACCTCGTTTGGGTTAAATGATGCGCTCATCAACTGGGTTTCTAGTTTCCTTGATGAAAGACGAATACGTGTCGTAGTTGATGGCTTTTTTTCCAAAGAAGTTAGCATTAACGCGGGCGTACCACAGGGATCCGTTATAGCGCCTACACTTTTTCTGCTATACATAAACGACCTTATTTCTACAACAACTAACCCCATCCATTGCTTTGCTGACGATAGCACTCTTCGCTGTAGTTCATCTCAGTCTACTCATAGTGATAATCCACCTTCTATGTCAAATCAAGAAATTAAAGCTGAAATGGCAAATTCAATCAACAAAGACATTCAACGTATTCTCGAATGGGGAAGCAATAATCTAGTTAAATTTAATGCTAACAAAACTCAGTGTTGCCTTATGTCCGCCAAAAGATCGATCATTTCCCGTTGTAAGTATGAATGGCTCAGTTCTTAAGTTTTCAGACTCTATTACTCTGTTGGGTATGACTGTATCTTCAAATCTCTCATGGGTTGACCATCTTCTGTCAGCTACCAAAACAGCTGCTCGTAAAATAGGCTTTTGTACAGATCTAAGCAGTACTTTACCTCTCGACAACTCCTTTTGCTGTATAAGGCCCAAATTCGGCCTCATCTGAATATAATTCTCACCTTTGGTTAGTGCTCCCCAATACGCTCTCGATATCGTTGATCGTATTCAAAGAGCGATTAGGCTTATAAATGACCCGTCTTTAACTTCTCACATACAGTCCCTTGAGCATAGAAGGATGGTTTCAGTTCTTTCTTTGTATTATCGTTATTACAACGGCTATTGTGCTGGTGAATTACATTCTTTGATACCATCTCCGGCTATCTTTGCAGAAACACTGTTCGCTCAATCACATCATCAGTATGCAGTACAAATCTCCACTTGTCGTACCAAACGGGCGCAATCCACATTTTTCTACACGGCTTCTAAACTCTGGAATGATCTCCTAGTTCCTGTTTTCCTCTCACTTATGATATGATAAAATTTAAGGTAGCTGTTCATAGGCATCTATTGGCAATTCATTATCCCTCTATCCATCCTCCTAAGTGGTCCTGAGTGCTTTAGCACGATAGGCCTTATTTAGCCTGTTCAGGTCCACAACCATAAAAAAAAAAAGAAAAATTTGCCATTTCAGCTTTAATTTCTTGATTTGACATAGAAGGTGGATTATCACTATGAGTAGACTGAGATGAACTAGTGACGAGTGCTATCGTCAGCAGAGCAAAGGATGGGGTTAGTTGTTGAAGAAATAAGGTCATTTATGTACAGAAGAAAAAATGTAGGCGCTATACCGGATCCCTGTAGTACGCCTGTGTTAATGCTAACTTCTTTTGAAAAAAAGCCATCAATTACGATACGTATTCGTCTTTTATCAAGGAAACTAGAACCCAGTTGATGAGCTCATCATTTAACCCAAACAAGGTGAGTTTGGAAAGTAAACACTTATGCCAAACTTGTTCAAATGCCTTTGAGATATCTAAAGCGACTACAACTATTTCACCGGACTGCTCTACTGTATAGTTCCAAACTTGGGTCACATATGAAAGATCACCTGTTGAACGACTTTGGCTAAACCCATATTGGTGGTCACTAAGGAGTTTGTTAGTTTCAAGGAACGTGAGTAGTTGCTGATTGATGACTTTTTCCATGATTTTAGACAAAATGGAAGTGATGGCAATTGGTCGGTAGTTTGAGGGATCGGTCTCATTGCTTTTTTTGGGAATATGTTGAACATTTGCTAACTTCCATGATGAAGGGAATTCCCCAGAAGACATAGAGATCGTATAGAGTTTAGATAGGACTGGTACTAGTTCGGGGGAACATTTCTTAAGACAATAGCTGGGATACCGTCTGGGCCAGTCGCCTTATTGAGATCAAGCCTACTGATGATCGATTCCAAGAGCTTGTACCGAAAATGAATTGGTTTCATAGCGTATGAAGAAGAGTTGCCTAGGGGCATATCTTTTCCTAAATCATTGAGGCACGAGTTTGATGCAAACAACTCCACAAAAACATGGGCTTTGTCTACAGAATCAGCAACTACCGATCCGTCAATAGATGTCAGGGGAGGGGGGGAATGAAGATGTTCAAAGTTTTTACTAATAGCTTTAGCTAAAGACCAAAATTTACGACTGCCTAAAGGAGATGTAGCTAGTTCACTGCATTTTCGTCGCTCGAACAACTTTTCAGTTTTAGTGATGTCACTTTTGCAGATATTTCTAGCACCAACGTGTTCTACATGACTGTCGACCGATTTATTAGATTCCCATTTAATGTAATATTTATTTTTTAAAGATATTGCATCAGCACAAACCTTATTGAACCAGGGTTGGGAACGTGAATGACCTATACGGTACTGTTTTTTGGAAATCTATAACTCCATTCCCATGAGGATGACTTCAGATATTGAAAGAGCGATGTCCGAAGAAGAGCACGATTTAAAACAATATTCACGCCATGGAAAGGTTGCAAAGAAATCCCGTAAATCACTCCAACGAGCTGACTTAAAACACCACATGGTTCTATCGGTTTTGCGAACAACAGTGGAATTAGATAGAGTAGAAATGATTTCTATTAGACAATGGTCGGAAATACCTAAAGGCGAAAGAACGGAAGTTTTATAAACAAGAGGGTTTGATATAAGAAAGAGATCTAGAAGATGTGGAGTATGGTTAGAGTTATCAGGGATTCTTGTGGGTTCAGAAATCATTTGTGTAGTATGCATATAACTTATACTCTTGTTTTAAATATTTTATAAGAAGTAAACGGATTTAGAGGAGGAATAAAAATACAAGGGGGTTCTGGAAGACGCGTAATTAGTCTTCATATTGTCAAGGATTTGTTGATGAAATGTTGAATTGTTTCATTGGACAAAAGGACAGTAATGATTATCATGGACAAATGAGTGCGGCGTACTTTGAGGAGTGGTGTAGGGCTGTTTTAGAAGAATTGCCGAAACATTCTATAGTTGAGATCGACCTTACCATACTATGCTGGATAAAAATTTTAGAAATCCTACTACTGCTTGGCGAAAGGCAGACATCATTTCCTGGATAGAAAAACAAAAGTTATCCTTACCAGAAGGAACAACTAATTTCAACCATTTGACAAGAGAGGAATTATTAATCAGGGCGAAACCCTATCATCATAAAAAAGTGTATTTTCTTGAAACAATGGCAAAAAAAAGAAATGCGTGGTGATGTTAAATTGTTGTGGTTACCAGTTGCCCACTACGAGTTCAACGCAATTGAACTTATATAGGCTTACGTTAAAAATAAAGTGGCAAAGCAAAATAATACACATAAAATAAAAGACGTGTTAACGTTATGTATTGAAGTAATGAATAATTTACCGAGAGATCTGTGGGACAATTGCGTGGAACATGTAAAAAACTTGAGGAAAACTATCGACAAAAAGAGCATATAATTGATGTGCACGTAGAACAGTTAATAATAAATGTAGGCGAACATTCCGATAGTAGTTTAGACATTTCAAGCTCCTCAACAGAAATGTAAGGGTCTTTGTCAGTTTTTGCATGTAATTTTTCTATATAAATAATAAATAGTATAGTTTACATTTTAAACAAATTAAAAATATAACAGAAAGGGCATCAAATAATCATTATTGTTACGGTATTTTCCAATTTCACATTCCACACAATTATTTGTTGATTTTTGTAGTTTATTATTTATTTTTTCTGCTGTCCTCATCTAATATGTATCTTAAATTGTATAATATAAATAAAAAAATCCTTGTGCTTATACCAAATGTTTTGATTAATATTCTTAATAAATCGGCCGATAAAATAATATCATTCTTTAATGAACGTTTATTTTAGCAGTGTGAAGCTCGATTTCGTGCATCGCACATGTGACGGCATTCGTATTGAGTCGCCGCTCGAAAGCTCGTCCAACGTAGCCCGTTCTCTCTCTCGTCTGAGAATTTAATTATTTATTAATTGGGATAAACCTACTCAATAAATGCGTGTACTTTAATACGGAACGTTAAAGAAAACTTAAAAACCTACATGTCGGCCCATTTAAAAGGAAAATGTTTGCATTTAGAGCGAAATTTGCACGTATCGAAAACGCGTGATTTTTTTTGAATTTTTAATATTTTTCAAAATTTGACATATCAGTTACCTTTATGTTACTTTGAAATGTTACTAGTTAAAATTTTGCACATTTTAAGACAAAAATAAGGAAGCTACGAGCACTGAAACCGATCGTATGTAAACACGGGCCGCAAAACTACATTTTTTATGATGTTTTAATTTTTAATTTACTAAAAAATTTATATTTTCTGAGTGTTATTTGTCTACAGGGAAGACCTCTGCCAAGTTTCACATCAATTGGGCTTACAATAAAAACGTTATAAGCTTTCAAACTGATCTATCTTGCTTTTTGAAACCAATGCCTTGATACTTAGATACAGCTCGTGCAACCGGAGATGATTCGGGTCGTCAAGTGTAATAGCTTAGAATCACTTACCAGTGGCGGCATAAATGGTCGTTGGTCCATGTACAAAATCACAATTAAAATGTTACGTTATTTTATTGGTTTAGTAATTTATATACATAGTGAATATGTAGAAATAATCTGTATTTTAAAAACATATCTTCATTAATGGAGTAATGTTAAATGTAAAATTTCAATTTTGAGAATATGTTTATTCACATATTTTATATCACTTTGTATCTGAAGAAACCATTTAGTGTCTTCTTGTCACTAACAATACAACAATATTTTTAACATGACATACTTAATAAGTATCGAGGTGTTAATTACGTTTGTATACGTAATCATTGCTTTACAATTACGCAATATACACCTGAAACAATTTACCTGTGAAATTCTTAAATTACCGCAAGTAGTATGTTTAAAAACGGATGAATGCGCGTGCTGTATTTATAAATTAAACGAAATGACAACGAGGCTTGTGACTTTCTCGTAGCATATTACATTACCACAGCGGCATTTAAAATATTCAAAAAGGGAAATGACAGATGTGTACGAGCTTATAACCATCTTATTCGGAATTTTTCTTATGTTTGCATTTGCTAATAGAGACTATTTTTCTTGTGTTGGTAACGGGATGTTTACACAAACTGTAACGACATAATGGCAATTTATTTATTATCGCGCTTGTACACATCCAACTAACTCGATTGCGACCCCGATGGTTGCAGCATACGGGTGAGCGTATATAGTTAACAAATATTTTAAAAGTTATAAAGTTCTATGGTTGGTTACAACACGTTAATCAGTAACACATGTAATTATATGTTATATCTGTATCGCTAATTTCAGATACCACGACAAATACTTTGGCTTGTGGCATAACTTAAACAAAAGATTTTTCGCACTTGTTCAGTATCCTTACTTATTCCAAACAATCGCATCTGTATATTCAAGGTTAGCATTAAAGACATCGATCGTCCACCAATAAAAACCATTCAAGTTTGATTAAACCAAAACCTTAACCGTAATACCTTCTTTTGGTAGGTTTATACAAAGCATAAATCACTATCTACTGTAAAATAATTTGATATCCATAAATCCTAATCTCTTTTCAGCTTGTTGCTGTAAACACATGATGAAATGGTAATACAGGGTCCGCCAGTGAAGTGGGAAATTTTGAAGTACCTAATTTTTTCAGAAAATGTTTATTATCACACCTTTTTTTTACAGGTTTGAGTAGAGGAAAGTGTTCCATTTATGTCTTAAAAACAATTCGGCTCAAGTGAGACTCGTTTTTGTGTAAACACTCTTCTAATCTAGATTGAAAATTTTTATATTACTCGGCGGAGCAGAGGTTAAATTTGCTCAATTTTTTGTGTAAGGTTTATTGCTAATTCCGGCAAGGTTTGTGGTCTATTACTGTATACCCTGCTCTTCAGAAATCCCCAAAGGAAAAAATAACATGCTGAAATATCAGGGGATCTTACGGGCCACGAAATGTTACCATGTTTGGAAATGAGTCAGTCAGGTACAAGTTCTCTTAAATCAGTCATAGCCACGCGAGCAGCATGACTTGTAGCCCCGTCCTGCTGAAAATAATTGATGTCTGGAAACTTGGGTAACTCTTCCGTCATAAATGTTCTGAACATGTGTATGTAGCGGTTTGCCGTAACAATTGTGATGTTTCTTCTATCGTCTTGGAAAAAATATAGCCCACTAATACCAGATGATGAAATTGCGCACCACACTGTAAGTTTCGGACTATATACTGGATTTTGGTGTATCTCTCCTGGGTTTTCGTTATTCCAATAGCGACTATTCTGCTTGTTTACATATACATTTAAATGGAACTGTGCTTCATCTGACATACACATGTGGCGAATAAAGTTTTCATCATTATGTATACGCCGCTGAAAACCCTGAGAGCAGGCATATCACCATATTTCCACACTTGAATTTTGTAAGGGTGGAAAGATAAGTCTTTATGTGAAATTTATCGTAACTATGTGTCGCTAATGTTTAGTGCAGAAGCATGTTTCACTGCAGAACGCAGTGGATACGTGTTAATGCTACTCGCACTCTATCAATGTATCCTCCGTTCTTGCAAACCTTATCGCATTTATGCTTCAAGTTTAATGTGGAGCCAACTTTCTTACCCACAGTATAATTGCGTGAGCGGACGGCACGCTTATATGTCGTGGAACATTGAAATTATTACGATACAATATTGGAACCGAAGTCACACACTCACCATCTTTATAAAACCATTTAACGCAAAACGCACGCTGAACGCATGACCACTACTTCATGTTTCTGTTTAAATGTCAGTACAATAACCACGTCATGGAAACAATGAAAAAAAATTGACCGAAAATTCTCTTGATCTTTCGGCATGCGATTCTTTTTGCGGATTTCTGAAGATAGAGGTATAGAGTAATAGACCACAAACCTTACCGGAATTAGCATCGAATATCAAACAAGAAATTGATAGAATTCAACCTGTCCTGTTCAGTCGAATAACTAACAATTTTCAATCTAAGTTGGAAGAGTGTATACAAAGACATGGTTCCCATTTGAGCGGAATTATTTTTAAGATATAAAATGGCGTACTTTCCTTTACTCAAACCTGTAAAAAAAGTTTGAAAATAAACATTTTCTGAACAAGTTGGGCACTTCAAAATTTCCCGCTTCACTGGCGAACCCTGCATATACAATGACGATGATAATTTATATTAGAAGTCAATGTTCTTAATTTTCCAATAATAAGTTGCACTTATGAATTTCAAATCGCAGGTACGATTTGGGAATTATAGTTATATAAACTCCTTACATACAGCCAACACACTTCCACTGCATACATACTAATTTAACAACCCAACAAACAAGAGACTACGAGATATATTTGTATTTTGTATTATTGTTAGGCTGGTGATTTTATTTTTAACGTAAAAGGCATTTATGAAACCTTATAACAACAATTTATTATTAGCTTGCTTTAAATAACTTTAAACTTAGTTAAAATTAAAAAAAATTAATTAGTATATATATATATATATATATATATATATATATATATATATATATATATATATATATATATTGCCACATGTCTAACCACCACACTGCATAAAACGAGAGAAATGAGTGAGCTCGGCGAAAACTCAATCATACGGTCCGAAGACCGCAGAGCACTTGGATGCATGGGTTTTTTGGAGGTATCCATAAAATAGTTGAAGTTAGAATCTGGTTAGTGAGGAAAGAACCGAAGTAGGCGCCACAAGCTTTAAAGAAAGAAGGTTCTTATTCCTTGAAAGAGGGAGAGAGGCTGTAAAGTTTGAAACAGGGAGGAATAGTAATTAAGTGACAATTCCCTCAACAAACGTAAATTTATTTTTTTCTTCCCAGCAAAGGAAGCAATAAGTCAAACGTTATTGTATAGCTGTATAAATATATGAGTAATAAATAAAATAAATGATACACAGTATGTATGTTATCACCAAAAACAAAAAAATATAAGTTGAAAAACAACACCTCTTCAGTCCGACGCAAGATGTTACGTACGTTAGCTTGAAAAGGCCAATTTGATAAACCTATTAAATCAGTTACACAGAAGAAACAAAAATTAAATAATTCAGCTTGCCTTTCGTTTAACAAAACTGAATACAAACCCCTTTTTGATTAAATTACATAAATACAATTGGAAAAGCTTGTTCAGTCCACTCAATTCATCTCGAATAAAAAATACTGGCAGCTAAGCAATTTAAATTAGAAAAAAGAAATTGGTCCGAACAACCTTATCCATAAAGCGATAGTATATTATATATTTGAGCTACCGAGTAGCATTTAAACTAGCACGAAATCTCGCGTCAACATTTGACTTCATTCAATATCACGATACACATAAAGTTACATTTGGTATAAGCATAAACGTTGCAGCAAAGCTACTGCGCACGACCGCATGAACAGTGGTACAAAATTAATTATCCCCAAAATGAAGGTTGTACATAAACTCCATACTGGGTGTGGCATATAAAACCAATTTTAACAAAAATTATTCAAAATTTTGATTGTAGATTCTGCGTAAAATATTAAAGAATGGTTTAACTATTATATAGCAGTTCTATAGAAGAGAAATTGTGTTAAAGTTAGCTGAAGTCTGATATCAAGATGACACAGACCTTACACTACAGGTAACATGTTTAGCAAATACTCGCTGATAATTAATATAAATGTATTTAATTCCGTTGTAGGCGATCGTCACTTACTGAATTAAAACATAATGTTTTAATTTTTCAAATTTGACAAAATTGTTTACATCTTTAACAATTTCTAACAAACATTACTACTGACGAAGATAACTGTAAGTGTTATCCACACGTTTAGATTGTATAATTTAAAGTACACCATTAAATCAAATCAAATCAAATTTGAAAAATTAAAACATAATGTTTTAATTTTTCAAATCTGACAAAATTGTATACATCTTTAACTAACAAACATTACTACTGACGAAGATAACTGTAAGTGTTATCGAAACGTTTAGATTGTATAATTTAAAGTACACCATTAAAAAACCTCAAAAAAAGATAAGTATTTCGTTATTTATACAGTGTATTTATTAAGAAATAGCCCCATCTATATTTTGAAAACAGCAAAATAACAGGTCCGTTTTCAAAGGTAAGTATACCAATCACTAGAACTACGTACATCTCAGAGATGGCGCTATAGGTATTAATTGAAATTAATTTTTTGTGAATGGTAAATAACTACAGAAAGCTTTAATACGTTAAATTAGCGGAACTGAAATCGAGTAAACTTTTGAAATACAAAGGTGGATACGAGAGAGAAATAATTTTCGTATAACGTAGAAACGTACACACCATAAAAGAAAATCATATGGAAGTAGAAATTAGCTACAGTAAAGGAATAATTTTGTATAACGTAGAAAAGTAAGCGTGCTGAATGAAATCATTTAATCCATCATACTCACTAGTAAATGCCACAAATATCGAAATTTTAAATCATTACAGTAAAGAAATCGATACGAGTAAGCTTAAAGCACATTACTAAATGTTTAAGTCACCGATACTCATTTAAGGTAGCTTTTAGATACAGTAACCAGATAAAATGATACAATCGATCCTATATCGATTTTTGCACGTTACAATATATATATATATATATATATATATATATATATATATAAGTAAAAGGTGTCCCAACAAGAGCGCCGGTTTTAAATTTGCCGCCATTTTATTAATACGAATTGTACGGTGTTTTTTTTGACAGTTGTCACGTACAGACCACGCGATTTAAGAATGTGGAGAAGTATTCAAACGAACAAAACACATTACAAAAATGATGAAAGTTTTGCGAAAACAGTTCGCCAATTACGTCAAGTTTTCGGTCGCAATAATGCGCCAAATCAATCGACCGTCAGGCGTTTAATTAAAAAATATGAGACAAAATTTACGCTGATCGATCAAAAGACCATTATTCGTCGTCGTTCTTGTCGGTCACTCGAAAATATAGCCACAGTAAGGGAATCTGTGTCCGAGAATCCAGGAACTTCCTTTCGGCATCATGGTCAAGGATTACAAATTTCCAGAAGCACTATGCAACGAATTTTGGTAAAAGATCTGCATTTGTACGCGTACAAGGTTCAATTGTTGCAAAAAATCAAGCCAAGGGACCATGAGCAGCGCCGTGGATTTGCTGATTGGGCGTTGGAACATCATCACATTAATGCGGATTTTGCGAAAAAAATCATTTTTTCAGATGAGGCACATTTTTAACTCGAAGGATACGTAAATAAGCAAGACTGTCGGGTTTGAGGGCTGAACATCCTCGTGTGATACTCGAAAAACCAACGCATCCACCGCGAGTAACTGTTTGGTGCGCATTTTGGGCTGGCGTTGTGATTGGGCCGTATTTCTTTGAAAATACGCCGGGAAATGCGCTAACTGTTAATGGTGTGCGGTATCGCGAAATGTTAACGGAGTTTTTGTGGCCCGAATTGGATGTAATTGATGTAGAGGACATGTTTTTCCAACAAGACGGTGCGACCTGCCACACTGCACGTGAAACAATGGTGTTACTGCACACCAAGTTTCCAGGTCGAGTCATTTTTCGATTTGGCGATCAACATTGGCCACCAAGGTTGTGCGATCTAACGCCGATAGACTTTTTTTGTTGGGCTATGTGAAGGAAAGGTGTATGCGAATAAGCCTGAAACAGTTGAACATCTTAAAGAGGAAATACGGCGCGTTATTGGTGAAATACAGCCACTTTTATACGAAAAAATTATTCAAAATTTCAACAAAAGAATAACCCTGTGCCAGACGTTTCGTGATGACCATTTGCCTGATGTTGGATTTCACGTTTGATCGGAACTATTTTTCTTTCTGTTGAAATAAAAATGTTCGCTTAATTAAAAAAATAAATGTGTTTTTCTTTAAAATTAAATCCGGCGCTCTTGTTGGGACACCCTATATATATATATATATATATATATATATATATATATATATATATATATATATATATATATATATATATATATATATATATATATACAGGGTGAATCTTATCTAATCCGACAAAATTAAAGGAGCACTAGAACTCATCATTATAAGCAAAAAAGTTCATATGTATATGGGTCCGGAAATGGTTCGTTTCCGAGATACAGGGTGTCAAAGTTGAAAAAAGAAGACTGTTTCGAAATAATTTCATGAAATTTCGTATAAGAGGTTTTTTTGGGACAGTTGTTTGAACAGTTGTTATCAAAAGAACATGTTTACTTTTAATATTAATTTCTTTTCTTGTTTTTTAATATTGGATATTTTAGTGCTCCTTACAAGTTTTAAATAAATAAACATTGTGAGTTTTAAATGTGTTTTTCTCAGAAACGGTTGCTCCGAGCGACATCACTAAAATATACCTTTTTTTAGCAGAAAAGATAGGAGAATCGATTCTTCTAGTCCAAAATGGTATACAGTGTAGCACAAAAAAATTGCAACGATTTAAAGGGGTCGAAACGGTTGCCGCTGGCGCCCTCTAGAGACCACAACTAAATGGACCACAAATTTGAATATTTCATTTCAAAAAACCATCGTATACGAAATTTCATGAAATTATTTCGAAACAGTCGAAAGATATTGAAGAAAACGCGATTTCTTTTTTCAACTTTGACACCCTGTATCTCGGAAACGAAGCAATTCCGGACCCATGTGCATATGAACTTTTTTGCTTATAATGATGAGTTCTAGTAATCCTTTAATTTTGGCGGATTAGATAAGATTCACCCTGTGTATATATATATATATATATATATATATATATATATATATATATATACATGCGCTAACTTTGATTATATACTTCGATCATGATCTACTAACTAAAAAACCTACTCACAGCCGGAGATATCAACATATTCATTCTAGATATATCCGTAATATTTATTTACAAATAATTATGGTTGTAATTATCATGAGAATTGCTCTTTGGGAAATTTTATGTAGCTACTATTTAGTGTTGTGTGAAATTTTACAGCTCTCCTAAATTTATTTTAGCAATTGAAATAGTATATAAAGTATCTAGAACAGTAAAGACATTTTACCGATCGAAGAGAATCGTTTGAAGGAGGAGCGAAGCGACGGCTCCAATTATTGTCTGAGATCGGTAGTCCGTAATGTTCGAGATGGTTATGACGATTTTTGCGCGACAAAATTTATTTATTAAAAAGATTTAAATATGTACTTAATAAATAACGATATGTACATATGTATATTAGTCTCGTTATATCAAGTTTTCTTAATGTAAAAATTTGTATTCATTGCTAGAACAATTTGTAAAAAATTGCAGCCATTACAGTTTTTTTGTGAAAATAGCATTGAAAACTAGAATCTGAAAAATTTCTTGCACACAAGGTAGTAGATTACATATTAAAGTAAAGATACATTTGTAAATTATTATATTTTTTGCAGGTAGGAACGATATTAGGGATAGCTGGTGAGAAGAGTTATATAATATAAAAATGGAAGACTTTGCGGAACGTGATGGATTAATCATTGTAAAAATACCCCAAACGAAGACAAATATTCAGCGATCGTTTGTTCTTATTAACATGACACATACTAAAGTTAACTATTTGGAGATATATTACAAATATAAAAATCTCCGTCCAAATGCAAAATGGGAAATGCACTAATCAGGTTATTGAAAAGGGTACATTAATTGTAGCGACAAGAAAACTCATCCACAAGAGTCGCACGAGGTTCCAGTAGATGATACTGAAATTTTTCATTGGCATCTGTTTTCCAAAATAAGCTTCCGGTGACAATTGGAAATTGTAATAATTGTACTTTCAATATTTATATTAATAGGTAAATTATAAAAATTGAATAAATGTACTTACCGTTCTAGAACGCTAAAATACCCTCGTACTTATTCTTAGCAACTAGTAAACAAAACTTACTATCGTGAAAACAGACGAGGTAAACAATTAGATAGAGCATAGTCGAGCAAAAAGGTTTTTGGACTTTATGCGTATTTTGAAAATGTACCACAATCTAAATTTTAATTTTTCCATGATTACTGCTGAGGATGTAGCAAAACTTATCTTTAGTATTAAAACAAATGCTACAGGTGCCGACAATATCAATATCCAAATGATTAAACTATAGTGTTGGAAGCTTGCAATTGTTACGCTTTTGCCAAAAAGTAAACAACCTACAGAGCTGAAAGGCCTACGCCCAATTAGTGTATTGCCTATTCTTTCCAAAATACTTGAATAGATCATTAATAAACAACTGACGGATTATACTGAACATCATGATTTTCTGCATAGTGTACAGGGCAGTCCCAACCTCAGTTACGATCGTAAGCCCCTATCCAGCGTAAGCGCTTTGTGATTTTTATTACAATCGCTTAACTTTACAAAAAAGAGCTTAGCGTTTCCGCTCATCGTTCCGGCATCGTGATCTTCGCCGCTTCGGAGTTAGATCTGTCACTGCTTACATACAGATAATACGAAGAAGCGCTCATCAATAGAGGAGCCACAGCCTAGCCGCAAGCAGGATCCGCCGGAATATAGCAGCAGCAGCGTAGAATTCCAGCAGCATCCAGGACACCGCCAGCACAGGACCGACGTCGTAGGTTACCGTTTAATAAAAATAATTTTTAATTAATTTTAATCTATTATTTGTTTTATTTTAACACTTGTTTTCCTCCTTTTCTATTTGGGTCTCCGATTTCCAAGTCTTTATTCCTTGGGGTGTGAGACTGCATCTCGGCGGAGACCCGGTCCCTCTCTAAACAATTTTTAATTTTATTTATCCTATAACACTTTTAAACTTACTAACAATAACCGCGATGGTTAAACGCCACCGTGCAATCCTGACGGTTGTGTCCCCAACCCCCGTCGCCGTCCGTCCACCCACACCACCACACACCTCACAATCCCACGCACACACACACTCGTTTCACCTCCACCTTCCTCACATACACGCTCCCATTCAAACGCCTCATCCATTTCCACTTCATCCACGCATTCCTACATTTCCACACGTTCCACTGCCTCCACAAAACCACACAAACCCTCACACACACACAATCCCGCACACACACACACACACACACACACACACAAACCAGCTCTCTTACCTACACCCGCTCTCTTACTTACACCCGCTCAACCACCTATACCCGCCGTGAGCCCTACACCTGTTAACCCTAATCCTAATCCTTTACCCACCCGCTCATAATCCTCGAGATATTGCGTCCGCAATATCCCAAAATCCATTACAAGCCAGAAATCCCTTTGTAATTCCCTCAAACCCCTTAACCTTCCCTGGTTGAATTTGACATTCAACCACAACCATACCTGTCTCTTGGAGACTTCCTCTACCTTGCCGGATGGTACGCAGCTTAGGCTGCGACACCATTTCGGTGATCCCTCAGTAACACTTTCCCAACTGTCCGATCCCCGTCCATCCAACTACAATCCTAGACCTCCTCGCGTGATTCGTCACGTAGATGAGGATATCCTAATCGAAGAGATCCTGGGTGCGATCGATCTTCCGCATTTGAGGAAGGCCGTTCGCATCATTTCTAAGGCGACAAACACCCTACATCCCTCATCCATGTTATTACCTCTTCCCAAACCACCATTGAATAACTCCTCGCACGCGGTGTCGTCATGTTCGGGCGACACTACCGTTTGCGAACCTTCCCTCATCCCGCAACCCCTCGCGAAGTACTGCTCCACCTGCACGCAGGTGGGACATACTTCTGAGGAGTGTCCTTCCCGTACCATCCGCTGTCCTAACTGTGGCGAAAGTCACAGATCCTCGTCATGCAAATCCGCCGCCAACCCAAAGTGTAACAACTGGGGGGAAGCGCATCCCACCTATTCCTTGCAGTGCCGGAAGCGACGGGAACCTCCCAGTTCCCCGTCGATGATGGCATCCCTCGATCCTATCCTGTCTTCCGAAGAATCCGACTCCGAGGACACGGCCCACCTCAAAGCTTCTCCCGATACCCAATCCTTATCCATTAAGGACTTCTTGCAAGTCCTTACCCACGCCCTTACCAGTATGTTTCCTGACCGATGAGATAGGGTTGTTCGGACCGTAGACTCGTTATCCCAACGAAAGAAGTCCTTACCACTCCCTACAACTACCGCTTTCCCAAATTCCCTCGAGAAAAACCCAAATTAAAATTTAGACATCCTCCCGCAATCCTCACACAACTCCTAGACGACTTCGCCGAGGAGGTAGAAGAATCCCTCGATAATACCCCATATGCTCTCCGCATTCCCCGGCTATTCGATGACGATCCAGCACGACACCGGCTAATTATCTAATTAATCACACGGCACACCACACTAACCCACACGCACACTTAAACCTAACCACACACTATTCAAAATTCAAATTCAAATAAATTTAAACACTTTTTTTTCTTTTTTTATTACCAAAAATTACCACACCTCATGATTGTACACAATACAATAACACAAAACAGCGCAACACCAACAACAAGGGAATGACCAGGGCTGAAGAGGAGAAGGACTCCTGAACAGTCTACAATAAGATATATATATATATATATATATATATATATATATATATATATATATATATATATATATATATATATATATATATATATATATATATATATATATATATATATATATATATATATAAGCTAAAATAAGTAATTACTAACCATAAGCATGAGCATACTAACAAAAAAATGCATAGTGTACAATCAGGTTTTGAGCTACCGCTTTACTAAAAATATTAACACATTACAATCTGTAGATTGCGGCTGCATTACTGCGCTAACATGCTTGATTTTAGTAAAGCGTTTGATATGGTCGATAATGATATCTTGCTATCTATTCTGAAGTACATTGGTGTAGGAAAATGTGCTTATAAACTAATTAAATGTAAAAGTCTCTGCCTCTGATATATATATATATATATATATATATATATATATATATATATATATATATATATATATATATATATATATATATATATATATATATATTATATATAATAAACGTGAAGAAAGAGTTTACCTCGAATGGGATTTGAACCTACGACATGTTACTTTGCTAGGGTACCGCTCTACCAACTGAGCGATACAAGCCCCAATCGATGCAAGCTTTGTCTGCTTTGTCATTACATATGTAGGATATGCGTAATTTTTATATATAATGAGATCACGAATCTACATGTCGTAGATTCGAATTCCACTCAAGGTAAACTTTTTCTTTAGGTATTTAAAATAAAATTAATTACATAATTTATTTATGAGCTTCTTATTCGTTCATTAAAAATATACACACGTGTATATATATATATATATATATATATATATATATATATATATATATATATATATATATATATATATATATATATATATCTTTGGTGTATGAATCGTTGATGTGTTACTGTTTGTACCACTTTTAGCCTGTAAGGTACTGTTTTTGTTTGTGTTTGTTTTGCCAAATTGCATTTGCCGTCTTCAGGTTTGTAACTCCCTGTCTCTACTCCTTGTTATTCAATAAGAATATGTAATATATGCAAATGTAAAATTTTAACACGTCTTCAATATAATTTTTAAAATTTCTAAAACCTTTTTGATTCCGTACTTTAATTCAAAGGAAATAAAATGCAATGAGCCAAAATCAATTTTTTCTTCTGAATAAAGTTTTGAAACTTGCTAGATATTTAAGCACTGCTACAACTTCCTATGACGGAAAGCTTCGCATTAAAGCAGCTTCAAAGAAAAAACATAGAAAAAAATTTTTAATACGATAAAAAGTAAGCCATTTTAAAATACAAGGTATAATAAAGTTTATCGAACTTTTCATCCAGATACAGATTACGCTTTCAACGTTTATTAAAGAAATAAGATTTTAAAATTGAATTAACAAAATTTTGTTCCTATTCATATTTAGCGTTGTGAAATTTAAACCATAATATAAAGTTATCTGAAACGTTAAATTACATAAAACTAATAACATTTTTAAAGACAAACATAATGAAGTCTTATAATAAATATAATGGTTAACTTATAAAACCATTGTACTTTCAAATTATAAGACAACTAATCCAATTACTGCCAACTTCTGCAACTCGGAAAGCTTTGTAATTCTACTTGAAAATATTTGTTATAACCACGAGCCTCGCATATTTTATTTCTATTAAATTAACGTTCACGAACCAATTTCGAAAATAACCTACACCTACATCGCCCTAATTATCTAATCATTAATTCTTAACACATTTTGAGGTTTGACAAACCGGAGATGAACGATTTAAATTTCGAGAGGATTACATTTTAAACAGATGAGCTAGCGAATGGTATTGACGTATGCAGATATAATCGTTTGTTTGTGTTCATGTAAAATCGGAATGTTCTGGTTTTCATCTATAATTTATTCTGGTGGCATAGTAGATAAATTCCTGTACGCGAGATATTTTCGGGAATTTGATGTCTATGCAAACGGCAAACGATTTTCCTTTTCAAACTACCTTAGCGTGTTGTGCTTTTTAAATGTGGAGATAAAAGTTTTTTATCGCTACGTTTTTTGTAATTTACTGTAATTTGAAATTTACTGGTAATATATTAAATAATTATGCAAAGCATACGCATATGTTATAAATGAATTACTGTGTATATCAATCTTTACAACAGTGAGTTTTGCAACAATAAATTAAAGGTCATTACTGGGTCTATTTCGACCCACTTCTCGGAAACTCCTACATAGGACATGGTAGGTATGAATAAAGGAAAATATATTTGCCTTTGTAGCATTTTTGTGCTTCTAAACCCACACTTGTAACAAGAGAATTCGCAAATTTTAATTATAAATCCGCTTCGTAACACAATGACGGCCCTGTTTAATTTATTTAAGATTGAAGGAAAAACATTTTTCCCTACTTACAACAAAGGCAGGTAATTTTTAAAGACAATTACTTCAGCCTTAGTTTTATATGTTACCTCTTTTTATATCATACGCAATGTAACAAAATATGGATATTATCCTCACCAGGAGTGTTTACCGCTAGGTCATCACATACAATCGTATGGTGTAATATGAAAAACATCAGACAATTATTTTCGTTATAATAAATTTTGATTAGAATGGCAGCCTTTAAAGCTGCAGAATTCCAAAATACAATTATTCAAATTTATTGTGATTTATTTTGTAAAAATTAGAGAACGTTGATTATCGTTATGATAACTGTTGAAAAACAATACCCTGTAAATGGAGGTAATGAAGTATTAGTCAAATGAAAATTAAATTCAAATGCATATAAAACAAATTGGATAAGCGTTTATAGGTTTACTCTTTCTACTACATTTGCTTATTCAATACCGTATGTCGATTTCATCAAATGCACTACGAACGTTCACAATCCTTATTTAATTCACTGTTTTATATGAAAAGACAGTATACACGAAATGGATAGCTAAATTCATAAACTAATGACGCAGCGGTAAACACTCCTGGCGAGGATAATATCGCAATACTCAACATAACGATGGTATATAACAAATTTAAAAATATTGTGTGAGTACTGTTACAAGGGTTTATGTTGTCTGGGCTACACATAGAACCGGGTTTCATGTAATTATCATATACAGGTTGTTTAAAAAGACATGCCAATATTCAAGGGGGTGATTCCTGAGGTCATGTTAAGAAATAAATTTCCTATAAATATTGGTCCGGAAACAGTTCGTTTGAAGATACAGGATGTCAAAGTTCTATTATTTTTCTAGTTTTTCTTAAATTACTCCTACAATATTTAAGATATCGATTTGACCTTTAGAACGCTTATTACTCTTTAGGAGATCATTTTGATTATGTTACCGATATTGAATATTAACGGGGTGATACATTTTGGGGTATCAGGTTCGCTCTCTGCCCCCCAAATGTTGTTTGGTTACGCGATTGATCTTCAGCGATTAAGGATGTGTGTTCCTAATTCGATTTAGAAACTTTGTAGTCTAATTTTTACAAGAAATGCATACATTTCGAGATAAATACGAAACCGTGATATAAAAAAAAACGGACATTCTGTCTCATACCCTCGGACATGAGCCACTCCGTAGATAATGTGTATTAGTAATTTTTGTTGGCTCTTGAGTTTTCAACGGATCATGCTTACTTTCCGAAATAAAAAATAAAAATCAATGTAATGCAAGTACCTTCACAAAAACGCACATTAATCATTTAATTAAGGAATCATTTTGTTTTTTACGCGGAAAGGCGCTAAACAATGTTTCAATTTGTGTAGCGAACAGTATAAAAATAGGTAAACATTTTCTATTTACCTTATGAGAATATGTGCAACAATCGTGGGAGTTAAATAAATTACAAGTTTAATTGTAAAATATCAGTGAATTAAATACAGCGCATACAAGCAAATAAATTACATACAGTAATAGTGAAAACACTTAAATTATCGTAAATACTTTTACTAGTCCACAAAAAAAAACAAATTTAAATACTTGCAAGAGTAATGAACTAATGAGTGCTCCAACTGTGAAATCGATATCTTAAAAATTGTAGGAGTAATTTAAGGGAAAAACTAGAAAATTAATGAAACTTCAACACCCTGTATCTTGTAAACAAACTGTTTCCGGACCAATATTTATAGGAAATTTCTTTCTTAACATGACCTCTGTAATTACACCCTTGAATATTGACCTTTTTAAACACCCTGTATAAAACCAGTAGTGCGTCCAAAATTATCTATAATGCGGGAAAAAAAGGTGTTGCCTGGAAACTGCATGAGTTGGTTAAAAGTTAAAAGAGCCCGGCTCTAAAGGAGGAGGGCTGTTCTTTTAATCAACAGACAGAACCAACGAATGCGGTTTCTTTAAGGAAGCAACGCTTTTTCCAGGATTATCTGATTAACTTTAATGCAGGAGTGGTATTCGGTAGAATATTCCCAGAATAGAATATATATATATATATATATATATATATTAATTTTTTAACGTGGCTGTCAGTGTTTGACAAATGCTTCTTGTTCATGACAAGCATTGTTCTGTCACTATAATAGTTGAGTATGACGTCATTGCAGTTGAATTGCCGCTGTAATTCATAACGTTCAATAGGATTACCGCTGTAACCCTAACGAAGTTGTATTGCTGTATAGGAGTAAATTATACATGAGGGAAATATTGACTATTATAACGACTATAATCAGGAGAATTATTATGTCATTTTCGTTTGGTACATCAAAGATGTACCTATGTGTGTACTACATAGGACATTATTTAACTAGTATGATTAATTTATCGGACAACAAAGTACTATGCTGTAACATACACCTTCGTAATCCAATTCGATTGTCTAAAAATTATAGGTTATGTTATGTTAATGTTATTGTCATGGAGTACATCAAAGGTGTACCTATGTGTGTACTACATAGGACCCTATTTAATTAGTGTGATTAATTTATCGGACAACAGAGTACTATGCTGTAACATACACCTTCATAATCCAATTCAATTGGCTAAAAATTGTAGGTTATGTCATGTTTATGTTATTGTCATGGAGTAAACGAGCACATTGCCACCGTTTTTTGTAAGTTAAATTACTTGACAGTGTTCAATTAACTGAAGTGTTTTAATGTTACGTTTAATGTTTGCGTAAAAAAATGGAGGAGGTGTAACAAACTTCGAACATGTTAATAATTCACCTTTTTGTAGGAAATTAACGTGCATTTCGTGCAGCGTGTATTGCATATCTAGTTGCATAGTTATTTTAATTAGAACTCGTACGCATTTCGTTCGCACATTAAGATTCAAATGTTCTTGCACAATAGACCATCTTAGCAACGCTTTTCCTTGATAATATTTTTAAGGTGGGTGTAGGCATCCATTATTGCTTTGTTAATTTTTTTTTATTAAACGTGCTATAAATTTTATGGTGAGTTTTTTAAAGTTATTTTACAATATTTGAGACGTTTGCTTTTTTAGGCACTTTTATATTTTTACTTTCACGTTTACGTTTTATTTTTTTACTTTAACTTCACCTTTACACGTTTAAGCACATCTACGCCATTAAATATTTTACCGTTAATCTAAGTTACGGTATTAGTACGATTGATCAAGAGTGAAATTTATTCATTTGGAAATTATTAAGCATACAAATCCAGATTTATTGAACGTGAAGTAAGATTATGCAACAATTACCAAATCACTGACACAGCATACATCCAATTCTTATCTACAGTGTGACGAAGAAAAAGGTATTCTGACTTTATTAATTACTCACAACATTAATTACTCATTAGTTTATAACGTTATTAACATTAGCAATAAGATATTTCTGTTTATAATTAAATATAGGTTGTGTAAATAAAACCTGTAGAAATTTTCTTTTAACTTCATTGTCTAATGGTTTACTTGTTTATTCCATATTTAAAAACAAGTTGGCGTCCGAGTATTTAACAATTAGTTTCAGGAAATAGCAACCCCGATTTTAAAGCGAACATATCTAGGTACATGTAAATATTTTTTGGTTAATAAGGCAAATCGATAATTTTATGAACCTGGCCCTCTTTAACCTACGACTGAGCAAATGGCTCCAAATCTTCTATTTATTACCCAAACTGTTAAGTAACTGAAATATGTAGCCTTGGGTGTAGAAGTATACGTATAGAACTTTAGGATTTGTGCACTGACTTTAAGGGTATTTACAGAGGTTAACGGTAGCTGTTGCGATTACTATTCGGATGGATACGATTCTGTTAAGTAACTGAAATATGTAGCCTTGGGTGTAGAAGTATACGTATAGAACTTTAGGATTTGTGCACTGACTTTAAGGGTATTTACAGAGGTTAACGGTAGCTGTTGCGATTACTATTCGGATGGATACGATTCTGAAAAAAGACCCAGACTTTAATCCGGAATTATCCAAAAAGAAATTACGGTAGGTAACTTTAAAAGTTTTTATACAAACATATAATTTATTTCTACACCTTTCGCAGTATTTTTAACAAAAATGTAATTAAAAGTAATTTAGCCTACAAACATAACCTAAGATTTTAAACGAATTTTAGACTATTAGAAAGGTGTATGTTATAACATAGAACTTTGTTACTTCATTAAACCGCTGTTAAACACAACAAAGTTCCATTTTTTTAGGATTACAAATCAAATGTAAAATTAAAATGCATTATTTATTTTAAAAAGTTCATTATAAAATTTGTCTCTTCATTAATATTAGAGAAAAGATGATCGAGTTACCGTGTTCCTCCTCTGACTCCTCTGTAGATTGGACCCACATCATGACATGACTCCAAACGACTCGAAAGGGTACACTTATAAGCAGATTCCTAGTTTTCTGAAAATAAAATACAGACTCTTCAGAACGTTGTAATTTCAAATGCAGGTTTTATCGGCCAGGAAGAAAGTGAAGTGAATGAACTGAAAAAAAAAGGTAAGTTAAAGAATAAAACCGATAGTGAGATTAAGTTCTACAATTCGAAGAAAAACTTAGTAGAGCCAATAAATCTGGAAGATGGAAAAGTGGGTGTCGAAAAACCAGTTAACAAATTATCCCGAATAAGACAAACGCTACAAATGGGCATCTAATATTAGAAAATAGTGCTTTGACAGGGCAGAAGAATACATTTCAGCTCGAAAAAAACTAGTGCCTGTCCGAAAAATAAGCAAAGATTGTTTAGACAAATGCATTTATACGTGCGCTTAAAAAATAAGTGAGAACTAGAGAAAGGAATTTTTTTCCAATTACTATCAACTAGACGAAAAGCAAAAGAAAATGTTTACTCCAGAAAGAATAAGGAAAGGGAAGAATGCTACAGATTAAAAAAAAGAATAGTTTTAAATATTCATTTACTTTGGAAAATGACAAAATTGAGGTGTGTAGATTATTTTATTGCGGCACCATGTTTATCAGTCAAAAGCCGGTTTGCAATGTTCACAATAATAAAGCAACTTCGAATACACCTGGAGCCAGTGCACAAGGAAAACATAAGAAAGTGCTAATCTAGTGACGGAACCTATCAATATGTTTCCTAGAGTTCAAACGCATTATTGCCGCCCGGACACTCAAAAAGAATATCTGGACTTATGTATACAAAAAATGTATTAATTGTATACAGCCTTTGTCCAAGAAAAGGGTTATGTTCCTGTAAAGTACAGGGTGGCCAACTAAGAATGCGAAGTACTGTATCTGGGAAACTATACATCGTAGAGGCTCACGGAAAAAAAAGTTATTACTAAAACAGCCAATACAAAAACTTGGAAAATATTTTCATGTTTCTGAAATGTCCGCTAGGGGGCGTAACTGCAATCTTGAATCTAAAAAAGTGATGTTTCTGTGAATTTTTTGTTTGGCACTTTTTGACGTATCTATAAAAATTTTCGTTTTTCATTTTTACTATTTAATTGTAACTATATTTTAAACATTTTCCGGTTAGCGATGAACTTTGACCATTTAGATATACAATTTGTGTGTATTTCTACTATTATATATTATATATATATATATATATATATATATATATATATATATATATATATATATATATATATTATATATATATATATATATATATATATATATATATATATATATATATATATATTAACTGTACATTAGAAATACGTTAGAATACAAATCCATTTATTTTGGTGAACATGTTGCAAAAAGTCCTCTAAGATTTACAAAGCTTGAATTTAATGTAATGTCAAATGTAAAAGAGTAAAGGAAAATCCTGTAAAATCTAAACAGCAAAGTCTGCTCAAAATGCATAGATATGTTTCAGTGTAAAAATCTCATATTTACGTCATAACTACAATAAAGTGGCTTTAAAAAAATATATCGTGACATTTCTGCTCATGGGATT
This sequence comes from Vesta saturnalis, assembly GCA_036346205.1. Lineage (NCBI taxonomy): Eukaryota > Metazoa > Arthropoda > Insecta > Coleoptera > Lampyridae > Vesta > Vesta saturnalis. The sequence goes on from JARFJB010001714.1 coordinate 2,709,877, forward strand.
TTGCAAATAAATTGAACGCGTTCCTGAAAGTTACAATAAGACGTCAATTTTAAATACATAAAGGTATGTAACAATTGTAATTGTGCTTATGGAGTTTATTAAATAATTTACAAACTATTAATTCATATTCGCACTACATACGAATTGATCTTGTATTTAAAAGCTATGGTTAAAGATAACGTTACTATAGTCTGTCCAAACCTCCAAATTCAGTACGGGTCCTTATGGAGTAACCTTCTCTTTTACCGTCTTTAGTCATTTCGAAACAACGGTATCTTTGTTCTTAATAGGGATGTTGTCAAACTTAAAATGTAATTTTATAACAAATCAATATCAACTCCGTGTTTTGCAACATTTATTGCTTGCTTCTTCTACGATATTTATCGAATTAAGCTAACTCCATTTGTTAAAAATCGTTCTTTTTAGAACGCCTACATCCCATTCACGCGTCATAAAGTAATGATGAATAATTTCTATAATTGTATGATTGAGGTTATTTTGTAGAATTTTGTATCATATAGAGATGGAAGATGAATGTGGTCCTAAAAACATAAAACGACATAGTAAAATAGGAAAATTACTTCAGCCGTAAGGAGAAATGCCTCATTATGAATGTACTTAATTATTCCTTGGCCACAATGAACGTTACTGCAGTTGTTACAGAAGCCGGCAAAGCTTTATGTTGCACAGAGCGTAGTATCTATTCTATCAAAAAGGAAAACCAAACGGGAGCAGTAGCTAGTCCGAAAAAACGCATGAAACGTGCACAACTGAATGACCGTCTTCATGTATATGACCAGAATATACAGTCAATTATTCGACGTAAGGTGTACAATTTTTCATTGAAAACATTCCACCAATGATGAATAGTATCCTTTCTTCCATTAATAACGATGATGAACTACCAAATTTTAAACGCAGTACACTATTCAACCTCTTCAAAGATATGGGTTTTGAGTTTAAAATGATGCGACGCAATATAAGATGGACGCATAAATACTTAAGATGCATCAGAATGTTGCGAGAAGAAGGTACTTAGTCTTTTTATTCGATCTCTAATTACATCTTTATAAAATAATGTCGCATTTCGCAAAATTAACAATGTTCACTTTTTAGGTAAATATATTATATACACCGATAAATCGTGGATTAACGTGGGGCATACAGTTAATAAGACATGGAGTGGTACCACTATTGAAAGTGGTCGGCAGGCAATGGTTCAGGCCGAGCTGGTAGCGTAGTGGTGACACGATCTGCTTAGCATTCGGGAGGAAATGGGTTCGATTCCCGTCACCGTCTACCTTGTATGAGGTTTTTTCAGGGGGTTTTCCTCATACACATGTAGCGGTATGGTCACTGCGTATATGTACACCATGTGCGGCTACTTAGGCGAATGCTAGGGTAGTATTTTCTCCTTCCGAAGCCTAACTTCGTTCCCTCCGATCCCATCCTAACCACACCCATCCTTAATCCCACCATGCACATATACGTAATGTATGTATGTATGCTGGGAATCCATGATTGTGACTGAAGGAGCTCGGAAGGCTCGAGCAGCCCGTCCTTTCCCCTTTCCTTTCCGGTAATCGTTCAAGGGCTCAGTACAGGTTTAAAATCACCAAATGGAATCAGACACCTACGAGAAGTGGTTTATCAATCAACTCATTCCAAATATACCACCAAATTCAATTATCGTTGTTGACAATGTTTCTTGTCACAGCAGGCAGGTAGAGAAGATCCCAAAACTGGCGTGGCGAAGAGAATAAATTGTAGGTGGGCTTATTAGGAATAACATGTTGAAGTGAGACCTATTGACTACTGTAGCACAAGTGAGGCATCTATATGACAAGAATAAACTTGATGTTATGGCACAAAAAAGAGGTAATGAGGTTCTTCATTTGCCTCCTTACCACTGCAAATTAAAGCCAATAGAAATGGTGTGGGCACAAGTCAAACATAATATTAAAATGAATAACCAGACTTTTAAAGTTAAAGACATTGAGGAATTAATAAAATTTGGCTACGGAAAAGTGACGATTGGAAATTGAAAATATTATACGTCATGTAAAGATCGTTGAAGGTAAGATGTGGGTAGCTGATAACCTTCAAGATAATATAGCAGAGTTTATAACCAACATTACAGAACCATCATTCGAAGACCTAGAAATCGATTCGAGCTATTAAATCAAAATAAAATGTTTTACAGCGTCATTCGCTTTATTTAATAGCCACACTTCTTATGTTATATTACAATGGAAATACATGATGCAGCTATAATCAAATTTTAATAGAATTGTTATTTTGTTTATATACTGTAAACTATTTCCGTAGGCAAAGGATAAAGTTACCATTTTCTCATGCTGTTGCTTATAGAGCTTCTTTTACCATGTATAGGGTAATCTAACCCATAATATCGCCATGTAATGTACTCCTACATTAGATACGCCTACTTTCCTTTTCTAAAAAATGCAGTTCAAAAATTCGGTGTGTATAGATTAAGGGTAGTTTTTTTCGGTATATTCCTGAGTACATTGCAGATTTATCTAAAATTCTATTGCATTGCAAATATTTTTATTAATTTTGAGGTTATAAATTGTGTCTCTCGTACCGTAGATACAGTATTATTATAACCGTAATACGGTATTATAGGTGCATTAATCTATTGGCATAATAAGTTTGGCAATACTGCACGGTTTTTCCATAAGCCCCACACTGAATTTAGAGGTATGGACGCGCTATAGTGAGAATATTTGGTAATACAGTTACTGCAATCTAATTATTGTATGTATACAGTTTTCACACAATTAACATTTACTTTGAGCCAGTTCAGCATACTTTATTTTGATTATTTATTAACATCATTTAGCATTTCCGCTGTAATATATTCAAGTGGCAAGTATCCGCGAAGGCCAACTAGCACGTCGTTAGGGCTGTCGGCTATACTAATAATTTTAGGCTGCCTTAGATGGTATGTCAGATCGGGGAGTATTCTCGACGCCACTCTATTTTAAATCTGGACGATAACAAACCGTGATGCACTGGTACAAACAAAAAAAAAACGTAAACTTACCTTTTGCAACCTCTTGCGTGTTGTACACTTTGGTAGCTATCACCAAGTGTTGCTCTTACTTTATGATTTTTTCAAAAATAAATAAAACCAGGCCGACAAACACCACAAAAACTGTAATTCTAAATTTCTGAAGTAACGATTTGGGTTATTTTCATTCAAAGAAAACTCCCACCGTTTCTATCTTAGCTGATCAAATCACTCAATCTAAGTTGAGATTGTCAATAAATCTGGATTATCAAACATAAAATTGTTTGGCACTCGTTTAGCATCTGTAACCTATTACTTTACACATAACCAGACGGTTAAAAAAAACTCAAAAATTAACTTTAGCAATCGTCGTGACCAATTTAAACAGTCTATGTTCATTATAATAAATTTTAAATCAAGAGTCAAAAGTTCTTGTCAACGGCAAAATATGAACTTGAAATTCACCTCTTAAATTAAATACACAAATTTTACATAATTCCTTTTTTATACTCTCATGCTGTTTTCGATTAATCAAAATCTTAAAAATAATAATTACCACGAGACCCAAGGTTTCTGAGTACCTATTCAATTTAGTATGCCGTCACCAGCGGCCAACGTTAAAAACATAACCAGTTAAATATCTACAAAATTTTGTCGAAAATGATGGTTTCAACAAATAGGACCATCACAACAAACACTACAGCTGGTGATGCACACTGTTATTTATCCATAAGTCAATCAATCAAATAGCATATTTTAAAATAAGGCACTGAATAGTTTCAACTTACACACAAACATAGAATATCAGAGTAGTACCAGTACTAAGATGCTCAAAAGCTGCGTGTTTTCTCCCCCAGCTCTACCTCTAGTCAAGACGATCGGCTAAGTACGTTGCTGGAAATACGATTTGTACCAGTCAATTTCGCTCCACAAATAAATGTCAATTTCTATATTTTTAAATAATTGAACATTTTAAATCACAACTGACGACGTGATATTTTTGCCGGCACTAGAGCTTTACACAGTTTCTTTAAAGCGTTATATAGTACTTCGATTAAACTCAACAACAATTTTTCACCCTCCTGCTACCCGATAATGTTCACCAGTTCCAATAAACCAACTTTCTGTTTATTTGTAAAGTCCTATAAAGCCGTTCACATTACTGCCCCCATAAACAGTAATTATAATAATTCATTGCTGCCTCGTTTTACTTTGGACATTTCTAATGAAGACAAAATTTTTAAAATCATTCTTTCAATAAAATTGTAGGCAGCTAGATGCGATAATATAGACAAACATATCCTCAAATTTTGTCTACCCACTCTGTTTCATATTATAACGAACATAATCAACCCTTGTATAACAAATTCGACATTTCCCAACTGCTGGAAACAACCTTCTGTAATAACCATTTCAAAGAGAATCGTTCTCTTTCCGTAAAGTCAGGTCAGCAAACATCGTATTTACATACTCTAAAATTCTGAAGAAAGTAGTGGCTTCAAGAATATGTATAATACGAGCATTGGATCATGACGATTGCAGAATACCAGTTATGATTGGCTTTACGAAAATTCTTGATTATTATACACAGAATGAAGGATCACAGTCAACTATTTGTGAATGTCATGTGAGCCCGCAATTCGCTAAGGTTTCGCACATGACAACACGTGACTGATCGTTAATTTTTTATTTGCTGTATGCAACAGTAATAATAATAGAAATTGGTTTAGTGAACGAACAGAAGTTCAATTTAATAATCATTAATTGTATTTTATTTAAAATTAACTTTTAAAGTGCATACAGTAAAAGATTAACTCGAGTGGGACTTGAACCCACGACCTCCACTTTGCTAGAGTGGGGCTCTTCCATCAAGTTTTAATCGATTGTAACTTGCCTCCTCGATAGCTCACGGAACCGCAAAAGTAAAAATCTAGTGGAGTTACATCCAGAGATCTAGCCGGTCAAAATACAGGTTCATTTGTTCCTCCATCTGTCGGAAAATTTTCGATTTAAATAATTTTGATCTATTGCGGCATTGTGCGCAGGGGCCTCATCTTGTTGAAAATAAATTGAATTAAGTTGATTTAGTGGAATATCGTCGAGAAAATTTTCCAACTCGTATTGTAAACAGTGAAAATATTTTCGGAATTTAAATGACCTTCATATGTGAAAGGTCCTAAATATTCCGCATCAAACATTCAAACTAAACCAAATATGAGGACTCACCTACATAAATCGTCCTTGATTTTCTGTTAATGAATATTGCTATTAAAAATCCTTTTATTTGTGAAATACGATTCGTCACCCCATAATATTTGTTTTAAAATCGTAGGATTATTTTCATATTCTTGGATAAGCAATTGACCAAACACTTGAATGAGATAGGGTTGTCATTTCTCCTATTTTTATTGTCGACAGCGATTGATTCTCTTCAATAGATGATGAGAACGTACCTTTTTAATTTTTGAAAATGACCCGTAAATTCTCAAATTACTTTCGTAGCGCCTATCATAAGAGATGTTCGCCTTCTTTCAGGATATCTTTCCGAATATAAATCTCTAGCTTTATGTACATTTCTATTGCACTTAAAATACACTTCTAGCATATCAACTTTATCGTTATTATCAAAACGATCTGCCGTTTTGTTTGCTCTCAAATGAACGAGAAGAAAACAAATTTTCACCCGAATGACAATTATGCAATTGCTGAGGCGAGTTTCACTTGTTTTCCACGACTAACTCGATATGTCAACGCATTATTCTTAAGAATAATTAAAATATTCTCTTGAAACCAAAATTGTTGTGTAAATAGTAATACATAGGTAAAAATTCGTTGTAATTAGTGATAGTTATAGTAATCTAAACTTATTTGTTAGTAGTTTTTAGTTCATAAATTCTTTTCTTTAGTTTAAACTAATAACGTTATAAATGTGATAATTTGAATTCTATATTTAGAATTTAAATCAAATAGATGTTAATCTTAATTTGGAAGATTTTTTCAATTATAATTTAACTTGCTCTTTGCTAATTTTTATTGGTCTTGTAGCACACCTCCAACGTACCGGCTTTAGCACAAATATTGTTTAATTGTAAAGGCGACGCTCAGTTTTACACGGTTAACTCGATATCTCAACCCATTATTCTTAATAATTAAAATATTTATTTTTGCAGTTATTTATAAATTTTTAATTACACATTCATACATTTTTGAAATTTTTAGCTCTTTACAATGGTGTAAAATACAAAATAGTTCCCATATGAAAAACAGAAGTTAGTGTAGATAATGTAGGTAACGGACCGCGAAAATATTATTGTAATAAACGTTTGTCAAATCGCCATTGTTACCACGATAGAAATATAATTGGTAGATTTTTAATATCTTCATAATACGTCGCAATTTGCTAATGTTTTCGGAATGCATATTTTTAAAATTAAGATGTCGTTCAATAATTAATATGAAACCGTTCCAACGTAATAATTTTTTTTTTTAGTACTTTTGAAAAACGGGGCTGATTTTTCGGGAGTAGATATAGTTAGTTTGAAATCGGAAGGGAAGACAGTTGCTGTTGACATTTTGATTGAGCCGGATTGCGTTTATTGTTTTAATTAGTAACTCGCGTAGCAAACCGTTCGGTCTACCTTTTAGAGAAACTAACACGCTAATTCGTTCTTTTCTTTTAGTGTACGTTTTAATGTAAATTTTTCCAAAAATAAATCTATAATTAATCGCCGCGGCATCCGGGTTTTTAACCGCGTATCTTGACTCGTCGTGTTGGTGGTAAAGCGTTTAACCAAAGGGAATATATTCAAGTGCAAGTAGGCATTTTTAATGTAATTAAGCTCGCAGAAAACAATCCTACAAGTCTACGTAAAGCATTAAACATCGACCATTGCCTTGCAAATCTATCTCATTCGCACGCAGGCTCATTAAGCTGAAATCTGCTAAAATAAAAGACAGTACAGGGCTCCCGTACTCTTGTATTTGGGTGAATTAGCATTGTTGTTTCTTGTTCATATTTATATTTGTGTAGAGGTGGGCATGGACGAACGGGTACAAGATAGACATTGGTTACTATTGTAATAGGCAATTGCCGAGTGTTTACATAGTGCCGGGTTTAGATGACCGTCAAACACGTCGAATTTTAGTTTTATTGTTGTATAGATTAATGTGTAACCTGAGAAACGGACGATGTATTTTTCTACTTTTTACGGGAAATCGAAATGTGTTGCATTTGAAAAAATTACATTTCTGTATAGTTTTACATGTTTTCGAAAAATTTACCAGTTTGTTTGTAAGTAGACTATTATTAATAGTCTGTGATATAAACAGATTTACAAAATTTTGGTACTAAAGTGACGATATCTGCAGAACGGTTAGTGATACGGATACAAATTTCTATGCTTTTATTCCAAATGTAACAGTGAATCCAAAAATGCAAAAATGTACAGGGTGTTCCATTGAAAAGCACAGATTGGAGTTGGCATATTTTTGTCGATCATCCTGTATATACCTAAATATTTTTAGAATGCAGGTCCAATGATCGTGTATTACCACACCAAAAGTAGTTTTGGTATATCAGTAGACACCCACCCTGTTTATATGGCTGTGTGCGTGTGTCCTTTATATTCGTATTGAACTACCTCTTATTGTTGTTTGAGGCCGTAAACTTCCTCCACTCTGGTATCATATCTTGTGTTCATATTGTTGGGATTCTTTTCTATCTCTACTGCTTCTCTAATTACGAGGGCAATCGGTTGTTCGCCAATGATTTGGTGTCGTCAGAGAGTTTAGTTTTTACATGCCGTGCAGTTGATGGCATAGGCTTGTTTTAACGGAGTTGATGTGCCCTTCTCTCTTTGGACTTTTTTTTCTATTCGTTTGTCCAATGTAGGACGTATCGCAGTCTCGACATGGTATTTCGTAGACTCCTTGCTTTTCTAGATTGAAGCGATTCTTAGAATCTCGAAGCATGTTAGTGACTTTAAGATGTGTTGTAAATATCGTTTTTACTTTATATTTTTCGAGAATCCCATTTATATTATCTGCTGTGCCTTCGACGTACGGTAAAAAAGGCTTAGCGAGAGTTGGTTGTTCTCCATATGTTTTCCTTCTAGATGCATGTATACTTCTGCGGATGTCGTGGTGTTTGAATCTATTCTTAATTAGAGTAGATTTTGCTTTTTCCAGTTCTCGCTTGAGGTGTTCTTGGGCCGTTAGAATAAATTTTTTTTGGATGAATTTGATTGAGATGCTTCAAAAAGTCCTTCAGTTTTTCCATCCCATTACTTCAAATTACGAAAGTATCATCTATGTATCTAACCCACTGAGTTGGTTTATCGTTGCTTGATCAGAAAGCTTCCTCCTCGAATTCTTGCACAAATAAGTTTGCAATCACTGGTGATAACGTTGATTCCATAGGTTCGCCTTCTTTTTGTTCATATCGTCGTCGGTTATGTATAAAATATGTGTTGTTTAGGCAACGCCAAGTTAATTGTAGAATATGTGGTGGTGACTGTTAAGCGGCACTACTTACGTTGCAGCAACGCTCAAGGCCAACTGGTTGTCGGCTGTTTTATTATCCCCTTTTACAACCATTTGCATGTTCATCAAAGTTTTACCAGAAAAAGTATTTGTTGCTTTAAGTAATATCTTCCCATTTTGTGATTTTATCTACTCTGAACAAAATTTAAATAATGATATGTAGGTAATGCGTTAATGCACGAGAACTAATTTATTTTCTAGTTTTTTTGCTAAGTGTATTTAATTTTAATTAAATATAAAGAAATATTTTCCAATCTAAAAATTATCGTTGGCGAATATGGATTTTTTAATCTTGCAAAATTATCATTATCCTAGATAGAAGGAAAAAAAAGCAAAATGCAATTGTTACATGGTGTTATTAAAAACGTCTAATATTCTGTAATAAGCAAATATAGGTATGAATCGGTATAACAACAAAATGTAATAATTTATAAAAATGTAATTCAAGGTTAATTAATACAAGATAGTATTCAAGACTACGTACCTTCAGTTTTTAATTGCATTTAATGTATCTTACATAAGTGATTTCACTATTTTCGAAATAATCACACAGAAGAAAACGTTACCCTTAGAAAATATGCAAAGCTGATCAAATACGTAATCTACGTATTACACTTTACATTGATAAATGGTGTAATTGAAAAACATCTAAAAGGAGGGTTAAAGGAACCTTTGTCTAATAAATTCAAGTTGTAAAATTTTTAAATTGACTTGTTGATTTGATAACTAAAATATTGCTTAAGAAAAATAAATTTGAAACAATCCTTTGCATTGCAATTAAACTGATATACCGGGTCTCAACTAAATCATTATACATACCTTAATTTTGTTCAGACAAGAGATGACATTTGGGATGAAGGTTTAGTGGATAAAAATACATTTTTTAACAGCTGTTGTCACTTCCGGTTTTACCAGAAGTTGCCTTATTTTTCTCATTTTAAGTAGGAACCTGCCAATTCTTTTTCATAGAATGATGTATCGCTAGTCGTCTTATGTTTTCAAAATGGCGGTTCAGGCGGAGTTTTTGTTGATTCCAATGTTCCGCCATTTTGAAGTAAATATTGGTTATTTTACAAAATAATTCAATGAATAGTCAAAGAATATTATTTGTTTTAATCTCTTGATTGGGATTTGTAAAATTCTGCTTAAATAATTAGTATTTGTTATTCTACGTTGTACGAAAGTTACTAATGTTTAGAACAAAATTTCACCAATATTTCAAACAGAAAGCATTAAATACTAAATCCTCATAAGAAAGTAAATCCATTTTGCTATCTAAAAACAACACAACAGAAGTTAGCTTCTAAATCAGCCAAGGTATAAAAAAAATTGAAATTGGACTTTTTTCGGATGTAATTAAAAAAAAAATTTTATACCTAGGTTTTATATAAGGTAACGACAGTAAATATAAAGTCATAACACTGAAATGTAAAAAAGCTTACAAAACTACATTATTCAGTTAAATGCTCTATTCTTCGGCCCTTGTGATCCCGGCATAATGCTCTTCTAATATTTTTTCACAAAACATTTTCTTACTGATTCCTCGAAATATTTTATAGGTATTCCTTGATGAATTCGGCGTTGAAGATTTTTTAGAGTTGCAGGTGGTGTTTAGTAGACCTTTTCTTTTAAGTAGCCCCAAATGGAAAAATCCAATGGGGTTAAATCAGGTGACCTAGCTGATTATCTTATAGGGCCAATTGTTCCCAACCATTGTTGGCCGAATCTCTGATTTAAATAATTAATCACAATTCGTGAGTTCTGGGCAGGTTCACCATCTTGCTGAAATATGTAATTGCTTGCTGGAAGATTATTTGTAACAACCTTTTTTTGTGGTTGTATTAAAAAGTACATTAATTTTCAGAATCGTTCATTTATTTGGCGTAATGTTAGAAAAGTTTTTAATTATTAATGTGTAGAATTGAGAATGGCAACTTAATTTGCATTTTCTAGAACATATCTTTTGGTTGTAATATTACATAAATAGTTATAGTTCCCTTTCTTAAAAAATTGGATTTATATTATGTATCCGCGCAACGCAAGAAAACTTTTAGGGGAAAATACACTTGAGTTATTCTGAAAGCTTTTTTTTATTCACTTAATGCTGAATGTTACAGCAGTAAGCATGATTTTTACCTAATTTTTTATATTTTGTGCCATCATTGATGGTAAGTTATTTTCCAATTCATTATATTTAAAGCTAAAGCCTTTGCTTTGTTTTTAGGCACCTTTTAAGTACTCACTTTTAAGTACCCACTTTTATTTTTTACTTTTAATTACTTACTTTGCACTTAGTTTGCAATTATTTTACTCATATTTTTTAATGCATACTTTTATATGGCATTTTTATAATAATTATCTTTAATGGCGCTTATAAGTCAATATTTTACTATTCTATTATTTTAAATGGCAATTTTTACTTGAATTACATTTTACAACGCAAGTTCTACATACTTTTATAAATAAATTTGGCGAATTAAATTCAAGAAGTTATGGATATATTAAGGATAAATCAGCAAGACATTGACCTCACCAAGTTCACCATTCTGCTTCATAGTTACCAGTTACAGTTTATGTACCGAACGTTCAAAGGTAATGTTTTTATATAATTTTAGAATAGTATAAGACTTCTGATTTTTAACCTTTTCAATCAGATATTAAATAAACTTAAGTATTTCATGTTATTTTATTTTCATTTTGATAAATTGTTTATTATTATTCCTTAACTAGGTTTTGTTGTTCCTATATATATATATATATATATATATATATATATATATATATATATATAAAAGACAACATGGCGCTCGAGATTTTATCATTTTTTCATAATTTTTAGATAACATTTTTTATGAATTAAGTATAAGTGAAAATAATTAAGCTTATGAGAAGCAGGCAGTATTTCAGGTATGTTAATTAAACTCTAAATTAGAACTCTCCCTATCTCAATTTACCTATGAGCCGACGGCAGTAGCGATTAATATTTGGTAATTTTTTTATTAATTAAAATTATCCGATCAATTACAAATTGTTCATTACATCATCGCTTTTGTGTTAATGTTATAAGTTGGCCCAGTTTTAGTGTTTATACACTTGGAGCCGGTTTTAATGTTACATATTTAAGAAAAGGCCAGTTTCGTTCTATAGAAAATTTAGATAGATCTGTCCATTCAGGGGTGGACTAAAAAAAATTTGTCCTATAATATGGGTTCCAACGATTTCTAACCAAACGTTAATTCCAAACCACTCCTGGAACGCTCCATCTCTTATTAACCGGCGGTTTTTCGTGGCCCAATATCTGGAATTTTGTCAGTTAAGCACTCCCAGATTGGTAAATCTTGATTCATCCGAATAAATAATTTTGGGACGAAATGTTTCGTCTCGATTGTAATTTTCTAGGAAATCTTCTAGGAAAATCATTTTCATATAACTAATGGTGAATTTGGTACTTATAAGACTTAAAACTATGCTTTTTTAAAATTCTTCTTACGCTTTCATGGCTATTATTTAAATTTAAAGAAATCTCTCGCAAAGAAGCGGTGCGATCATATTCAATATAAGCTATTACATTTATTTCACTCTTTTCATTGATAATAAATATTTCATTACCACCTTTATTACGTCGATATTTCAAATAATCTTCTAACTAGCATATAATCTTGCTGCAGCTCTGTAATTTCTCTGACATTCGCCATAAATGATCAACTTGTTCTTCCCGAGTATAAAATGGTATTTTAAACAAACAATTTTTACTTATATCTAGGTAGTCAATGATTTTTAACAATTAAAAACTTTCAACAATGCGAATATGTCGCAACTATAACGTTTTGGAAATGAAACTATCTGACAATTATTATTTCCCTTCAATTATTCGTGTTTTTCCAAGCCTACTTATGTAAATGCCTAGCTGTTTTTGTTTAATCCAACAGTAACTGAAAGTTTTAATGAGTCCAAATAATAGATACGTCATGCCCTATGTTTTTAACACTACCAAGAGTTTGCTTTCAATTGTTTTTTCAAAGTATACTGAGCAAATGTAAACTGAATTTTATTCTAAATAAGGACATTCTTGAAAGAACAGTATTTTATTTAATACTACTATTTTATAACACATGATTTAGAAGGTAACTTTTGTTGTGTTGTTTGTAGATAGTAAGGTTTTACTTTATTTAGTGCTTCTATTTGAAATATTTGTAAAAAAATTTTTTAAACATTAGTAATTTTCGGACAACGTAGAATCACAAATACTAATTATTTAACCAGAATTTTATAAATTTTAATTAAGAGATTAAAAATAAATAATATTCTTGGATTATTCATTGAATTATTTTGTATAATAACGAGTACTTACTTCAAAATGGCGGAACATTGAATTAAAAAAAAACTCCGCCTGCACAAAGTTATGGTATGTATAATGATTTCGTTGACACCGGGTATAGTACAAATATTTTTAAAGATATTGGAAAACTACAAAATATTGATTGTCTTATTCAAGCCGTAAAATGAAAGATCGTTTGCATCAGCTTCATATGGACTTCATTAGGGAATAATCATTAAATACCATTAATGACTTAATAAACAGCGCCATTAATTTATTATGTAAACAGGTTCAGTAATACATAAGGATACATAAGCTAATAGTTCCGCTTTTCTAAAAGATGCAAGAACTTTGAAAAATATTGTAGAAAAGAATTGGGGACGGGAAGTGGATAGTTTAAAATTCAAATATCTTTAAAAAACTTACATATGAGATTGTCATAGTTAGTAGTGGTAGTTACAGGTTATAGAATTAGTTGAAGTTAATAAAGCAACACAGGATTCATTCAACAAAACTGATGCGCACTAATGTTTAAAATACAAGACGATTCCACAATTCCTTTTATATAATTAGTTATTTGTCTACGTGTTTCATTACATGTATCATTATCCACAGAAAATATATAAGTAAAATAATGAACACGTAGTTATGGTAACAAATCATTAAGATAAAACGGTAAACTTGTAAATTATAATTTTATATTTAAAGATATGTTAAAGGTGAGTCTACAAGATTAACCTATTCGATTATGTTTATGTTTATAAATTTTGAATGCTTCCAAAATCTAATTTGTCTTTTTTATTACAAAAATGAAAACACTTAATGCTGTTTTGGAAGTCATAAGGTGATTATGTACTATTAAATGTTTGGCATAATTTGTCTGTATGTTTATATTTGTAACATCTAATGTGTTGTTTGTATCTAATATCCAAGTTACTAAATTTAAAAACGACGGGATTATAGGTTATTTAACTGAAACGTGGTGAGAGTGATGGAAGTTTTGGAAAAAGTTCATACAATGGATAATGGATCGAAAGAACTGCTAACCAGTTCTCGCGATGTCCAAGAGTTTATAGTGTAGGGTTATTTTGACGCATCATGTATGTGCAGTATTTTGATACCGTATGTAACGTATTTTGAGCGCAGCTGAAGTGAGTGTGCATGAAAAGAATTTTTTTTTGTGAATGCGTAATCTAAGTTCGTGTAAATGATACGCCACTGGATTTTTAATGAAGTCTTAGTTATCATACGAAGGAATATTTGAATGTTATAGAAAGATTTTCGTGCTGAAATCGTTAAATTTGGTTGAGAACTAATGCTTTGAGTAAATTATTATTGATACGGCTATGGTAAAACTACTGGTCTTTTTACTACTGTGTACGCAAGAATTTGGACTAAAGAAATGGTTGTAGACGTGCGAATGAATGAGTTTGTGGTATGTTCAAATTGAATTAACGTCCAGTAAGGAATATGGATGCATGTTTTTGATTGTGGAAATTTTTGGTAACGTTGTGCAATATTGGTAAATTGAATACGTATGTGTACGTAAAGGGACATTAGAATGGGATGATTTCGCGAAAATGATGTGGAAATCAAATTCACGCACATGCAAGGCATGTATGAAAAGACGAAGAACGGCCTGGTGAATATACTGAATGAAGGTGGTGAGGATAGATGATTTCCTCGAGATTTTATCAATTTTCACGTGAAATAAAGATGGTGGCGGGAGTCGTACAGGGTAGTGTGGTTGAGTCCATGTCCACATTGTGACGCGATGTAAGACGCAATGAATACGCGATGATGATAGGTAGGTTTTGAATTTGCCGCGAGATGCATTTGGAAAGGAAGGCTAAAAGCATATAAAGGAGTGCCCATCTTGAGATAAGGAGAAAGAGAAGCTTAAGCGTTGACTAGAGTATACGTTATGAATAACGCTTAAAATGCTTCAGTGATTGATAAGAAGTAGACATTCATAAATAAACCGAGTGTTAATTGACAATTGAAGGAAAAACTATTTTATATTCTTTTTCTTCAATACGTTATGTGCTTATGCAAATCTGAAAATTAAACAAGTATCTTGTTTAAAGTGTTTAGCACAGCGCATGACGTTACAAAATTGTAAAAGTAGCTTAAAGAAGTGGTGGTTCTATGAACGTTTGAAGTATATTCGTACAATCGTCACCAAATACAATTCGGCTGTATAAAAAGCAAATAAGAGATTCGATATCCAAAGGGGAAGCAAACATACCCTTTGTGTTAAACGTGTATGTAGTGAAGAGCTAACATCTATAGATAATTCAATGTTAAGCTAATGTTAAAGAAAAACAAAAGGACCATGATGGCATGTGAATGAAGAACTGTTCGCGGGTGCGTCAAAGAAATACAGTTGTTCTGTGTGTACCCAAAGTCCTGGCCAATTTAAAGGCCGTTAGCAAATAAAGGATTATAACTCGCCGAGTGTTTAAATTATTTCGTTGTTTATTTGTGATATTGACTTGACTAGTTACATATTTTTAATAATTGGAAGTAATCTTTACCTTATTTTATTTTGGAGATTAAGGATCGATTTGACATCCTGTATTGACCACATCGTTCACAAAATGTCAATAAAACCTTGTAAAGTAAAGCAGAACATTAGTAACAAAATACTCAATTTTGATTTAGTATTTCCATAAAGCAGAACGTTTGTACTTGAAGTGATAAACATATTTATGAATAATAAATACTTATCTTTTTTGGGATTTTTTAATGGTGTACTTTAAATTATACAATCTAAACGTTTCGATAACACTTACAGTTATCTTCGTCAGTAGTAATGTTTGTTAAAAATTGTTAAAGATGTAGTAAGCAATTTTGTCAAATGTGAAAAATTCAAACATAAATTTGAATTTTTCACATTTGACAAAATTCAAACATAAATTTGAATTTTTCACATTTGACAAAATTGTTTACTACATCTTTAACAATTTTTAACAAACATTACTACTGACGAAGATAACTGTAAGTGTTATCGAAACGTTTAGATTGTATAATTTAAAGTACACCATTAAAAAATCCCAAAAAAGATAAGTATTTTATTATGAGTGTTAATGGTGAAAGTTTACATTTTCTAATTTATGAATGTCTAACTACGATCACTAAAGTTTGTATTTTAATTAAATATAAAGAGATCAGTAATGAGGGAAGCACTCATCATTCTAACGTTGTGTTATTTAGCAAGTAACGAGTAGTTTTCATTGGGATAATGAATATCATTAAATCGTTTCGTTTATTCATTTTGTGTTAGAGGCTTTTCTGAATGGGGCATTGACTATTTATTTAATTTTAAACTTCATTAACCGTTGCAGATTTAATTTGGTAGATATACGAGGGGCATTTTAAAAACTACATAAGTTAATGTTTTATTTTTATGATTTAGAGTTTCCATTTATACAGGGTGTGTTCAGTAAGTTATAGCGACTTGTGTATCACTAAATTTTCTGAAGTTTTGAGTTGATTTGTTTGGAAGTGTGTTTGACATTGACAGGTTAGTGTATGAGTTTACTGAGTAGGCTTCAATCCTGTTTTCCACGAACAAACAGGATTAATTTACCATCTCGCCTAAGACGATTTATTTTATTAAAATTTAAGATTGTGAATTTATGGTAAGTGTAAGGTGTTTGAGCTCGTTATTCAATCATTTTACCCCTCATCTCGACCCCGTCCATTTCCAATGTATAGAGAGTTTACTGATACAGCGGCATAAATATGTTAGTTATTCTAATAAATACTTCTTTTGCTAGCGTAATAAAAATGAATAGATTAGGGGTTTGCTATATTTAAGCTGAATATTCTAAAGACTGTGGAGCCGCAATTAATAAGTAGCGGTAGATTACGGAAGCACATTGCAACAGAGAAGCAGCGTACGGATTTAAGGGAAAATGAGCTTAGCCAGTAGCACTATTTATGGGCCACACTAAAAAGACCCACCGAGAACTTTGCAGTTTAGCAAGGAATGTAATGATGTTTGAGAAAGTACCCAAAATTTTATTAAAATTAAAAAAGGACAACTTTTGGACTGAAAAAATAAAATTTAGGATAAAGTTGAATTTAATATGAACAACACTGGTGTTTCAAGTTCTTTATCTGAAATCTTAACAGCCAGTGAATACAAAATACCAATTTCTTCTTATGCTATGTATTAACATATTGTTCATTTAAATGTAAAGATGCTTCAAATTCGATGTACAAATTGAATTTGTTCTATTTGTGTTTAGGGAGAACGATTCATCATCTTCAGCCTTTGAAGACGATAATACTAATTAGACAAAAGTAGTTCAATGGCGAAATGCTAGTTTTATTCACCTTTAAAAAAAACGCCACCTTATGCTGACACCGGCGCACTGAAAGATTTTTTAGGAAACCCCAGCGTTAACCGCGCATATTCCATATAAGAAGCAAAATTCAACATATAAAGAAAAAACATGCAATACTTAAATTTAAATTTTATACTGATAGAAAGTCTTAATAAAATATTTTTATTTGTTTTTACATTTAGTAAACGTTAATTTTACTAAATAGTTGCTTTAAAAT
This sequence comes from Vesta saturnalis, assembly GCA_036346205.1. Taxonomy (NCBI): domain Eukaryota; kingdom Metazoa; phylum Arthropoda; class Insecta; order Coleoptera; family Lampyridae; genus Vesta; species Vesta saturnalis. Next base: position 2,727,342 of record JARFJB010001714.1, read on the forward strand.
AACTTTATTAGAAGAGAACGTTCGTTTTTCTCATTTTCTTACAAACAAAAATTTTAAAACCTAAAAATTGTTTACTTGAAGATCCTTGTCCGCTATTCGTTTATTAATAGACTTATTAATGAACGATTCTGTATAAAATACTCACTAAGTTTCGAAATGATTTTGTATAGACAACCTACATTACAGATGTCAAATAAAACTAAATAAACCACAAACAAACATGAATTGTATGAAAATGTAAACTTTCACCATTGTTACACACATTTAAAATACTTAGTTTGTTTGGGTATTTAAGGGTGATTTTTTGTTTTTATCTTTATACAATGTTTCAAAACCATTATCATCTTCAGGAGTGTACAAATGATCTTATTCACGTGGAAAGTATGCATTGGGAACACCAAGCGGAGCTTTGATACAAGACGTAAAGAACAGATGAAAGTTTGTAGATTACATCAACCACAGAAGTCTGCGGTAGCTGAGCATGCTTATATAATTTAAATCACCAATCATTCAATTTGATAATATGGAAATATTGTCAAGATTGTCATTATTATGTTCGTTTAGAACGTGAAGATATTGCGATACATAAACATCCTAACTTCAATAGGCAAGAAGAAGGTCTTCGTTTAAATAAGTTTTGACACTCTATAATTAAAAGAAGACATAATGATACGTCTGAATTTTAATTTTAGATTTTGGTATTCCTAGGTTTTTTGCAGTTGCTTCTTAGACCTCGAAGTAAATACATTACCAATTATGTGTTAAATTACTAGGGGAAAGGCGGGTAAGATGACATACTTAAGTGTTTGTTACCACAAAAACTACGTCTATGTACAGATAAATACAAAATTTTATTGTAAAGTGGTAACTGGTAGTATTTTCTATGATGTTAGGTACTAAGATTACTAGTGGTATAATGCGCTTTATTGCAAGTACAAAACACAAAAATTTTATTGAAAAACCATCTTGCCCACCCGGGGCGGGCAATATGAAATACAATGTAAAACTAAAATAGCTACTATGCTACTCAACAAACAAAATAAGCATCACTAAAATATTAGTCCTTAATTTTTGCACAGGTCGCAAATAAAAATTTTTGATTTTGGCACACACCTGCGCACTCTGCATGTGCCCATTTTTTACAAAATTGGCACCGTAACCACGATTCCTTAGATTTTGATCTACTGAAGAGGTCATTACAATAAATACATGCACAGTCATCTTCTTCGTCGGTACCACTGTAGGGATCTTCTTCGCCACTTAATTCATCTTTCATTAGTTTTTTTCTTACCATATTTCTGTTGCTCTTCCTCTGTTGCTCTTGTTTCTTCTCATTTTCTTTTTCGAGAAGGCTTTTGAGGTAGAGACTTTCGGTTAATAGATCTTGATAGCCACCAGTTTTGTGCTTAACAGCTTTTCTTTTATTACTCTGAGGAACTGGTATCAGATCCTTCAGGATAGCCTCAATATCAATTTTTTCTGAAGTGGATGGACAACCTTGGTCATTGTTTGCTGACTCTTGCATATAGTGATCATCAACATTTGGTAGTTCTCTTTCAGCAGCAGATGCATCTTCAGGCAAATCGGTAGTTAGACTAGGCAAAAACATATGTTCTGGAAAAATAATGGAATTAAAAGGTGATATCCCCGTTGAACGAAAACCACTTGATGCGTTCTCTAGTGTTGCTGTTTAGAAAGTTTGGATATTTGATAAATGCTAACAGTGCGACCGGGATTCTCTCTCAACCATTGTGTGACTGCTTGGTTGAAATATTTATGGAGGGGGCCAAAAAATGAAACATCCAAAGGTTGGAGGCCATGTGTGCAGTGTGCAGGCAAAAAAAGCAGTATCACAAAATTCTTTTTAGCAAATTCCAAAGCTTCGTAGCTTTTATGACTTGAATGACCGTCAAGAATTAATAAAGCTTTATTCTCGAAATTTGGTCTGACATGCTCAACAAAATGTCGCATCCATGTTTGGAACAAATCCTCCGTCATGTAACCAGATTTATTATGTAGTTTTAACGTCCCTACTGGTGCCCCGTCATACAAGACAGGATTAAATCTTTTCCTGAGAAATATTATTGCCGGTGGTACGTATGTCCCTCCAGAACTAAAGCAGGCCACAACGTTGTATCGACACCTCTCTCGGCACTTGTGAGAGCACCTACTTGCCTTTTGTCTTTTCTGGCCATCACCTTTGGAGGGACGTGAACAGTTGTTAGCGCAGATTCGTCTATATTGAAGACCATTTTGTTATGAATTTTATGTTCTTCGATAACTTGTTCAAGTTTAGTAAAAAACTTTTCCACCTGGGGTTTATCGAAAGCCTCAGCTCTAGCAAGAGAGGTGGTTTCAGGGAGACGCAATGACAATTCAGGGTTACGGTGCCGAAAACCACGTAACCACCCTTTCCCAGCCATCTTATTCTCTTTATTAAAAGAATGTTTTATCTTCTTTTTTTCAGCGACCTCGTATGCAAGCTTTCTTACGTCTGTTGTTGTCAAGCCAAAAAAACGGGATTCCATGTCCAGAATATAGTTAACTATTGCAGCTTCCACCTCTCCATTGAGTACTGATTGTAAGGAGCCCAAATGTTTTGTGGCATTTGTTGCAATTTTGTTTTCGTTAAGACCTCGACGGCGGAGGGTGGCAGTTGGTACGTTGAAATGTTTACTTGCTTTCAACCAACCCATTTCTCCATTACGAACAGCTTCTAAAGCTCGCTCCATGTCCGCAACATTCCAACTACCCCTAGTCGTCTTTCATTTATAGGAGTAAACCATCTGAAAGAATTCTTCATTCTTCATAGAAAAGGGCGGGCAAGATGACATAGTAATTCATTTTACCCGCCATCTTGCTATGTCGTTTTACCCACCTTGTTGTTTCTTACTACTAATACTCGTAACAATTAAACAACAAATAAAAGCAAAAAAAAAACAATTTACGTTGTCTGTCGTGAACATTCATACTATTACTCTAACCTATTCAAACTAGTGTAAAAAACAATATTTATTGGTGAAATAGTAATTTGAACTATTACTTACATTGGAATCACAAACACCGTTAACACAGATAACGCACTAACTACGTCAAACGTGCGTCTATCCACTTCAGACTACACTCAGCACAGCGATGCCAATATTTACGCAAAATGGTAAGGATTAGGGAACTTAAAGCCGGTTATATTTTCTGTAGGAAACAAAAGCAATTTTGCCCGACTATGTATTACTCGTCGCTCCCCTATAGCTCTACAATTTAACATATGTAGTTGAAATTAAAAATTATATTTTAGTATCTTCATTGGTAGCCTTTGACCGTTAGAATGTGCTCTGATTTGCCATTTTGAAGGCCGTTTAATAATATTTAATTTATTAAGGATTTAGTTATTCTTTACTTAAATTGTATTCCATACTTGACTGTATACGTTTATCAGACTGTTATATTAATCGCAGGATTATGTCTGCGTTTTCCATTTTCATATTTCATAAAAAAATTTTCAACGCCTTAAACATATTCTAAAAGATAACTGTGTGTGTTATCGAAACGCTTAGATTTGTATAAACATAAATACAAAAATACACCATCGAATGTCCAAAAAAAGCTAAGTATTTTAAACATTAACAGAATTTTACATTTATAGCATGATAAAAAGGTTTTTACTGGCGAAAAGAGAAGCTTTTTGGCGAGCCGTTAGGGGAGCCTGTAGAAACTGTCACTTTGCATATAATGTAACATACTTTATATGTACTCGCTCGCAAATTATATCGAAAATGTGAATTTAAGATGTAAATTTATTAATACTGACATTTCTAAGTATTTCGTCAGCGGTGGCTTCAAGCTTAACTAATTGTCAAATTACGGTCACTCATTCACATTCTATTAATTACAGTTGACTTGAAAATTAGTAATTTTACATAGATTAAGCTTAATTAGGTTAATGCATGTTTACGATTGCGGAACAAATAAACACTATTACTTATGTCAGAATAAGAATTCATACGAGTCTTTGATATATTTTAATAAATTCCATAAACTGTTATTTGTTTCGTAAAAATTGCAACATTAAAGATACTTTAGGTTTTTGGCGATTAATAAGCTCGATCATTATCGCAGCATCTCGATTATTAATCGCCACTACTAACAAACTTGTTTGTTAGAGAACTATTATTAACAAAAAAAAAACATAATGTAAAGAGATTAATTTTTACTTATAAAAAAGGTAAATATATATATATATATATATATATATATATATATATATATATATATATATATATATGTAATCGGCGTCATTAGTGAGTTATGCTATCTAGTTTCTAATTTTTGTTATGTCGATGTGCGTTTTACTGTGTGTGATAATTCCGTCGCCAGTGTTAATTCCTTGTAAAGGTGTATCCCGTTTTTTTATGATAATTTGCCAAATAGGTGATATTCTCGAAGTATCGTGCCTCTTGTTAAGTGCCAATGGTCTCTTCGCCTTTCGAAGCGGTGTTTGTACATATTTACATTTACAATTTACAATTGGTCAATATATATATATATATATATATATATATATATATATATATATATATATATATATATATATATATATACACATATATATCCATTATTTAATTTACTTTTGTTGTTTATTTGTGTCAGCTGAGATAAAATTTTAGCATTAATTTGTGTAACTTTACCTAACGGGTTACATCTTCTGATAATTGAAGTTAATCTTTGAACATATTTGAGCTTAATGATCGATGTGAAACTGCGTAATGAGCCATATCGATTACAAAATGTTATTTTAATTATTTTGAATTATTTTACTATCAATCAAATACAGAACACTACTAAAAAAATATTTTTAAGTATAAATTACAGATTTGAAGTATTAAAGTTTAAACCTATTGATGAATGTTTAAATATGATTCTTAAAGATAAAATATTCCTAAAATATGTAGATATTATTTATGATGAAAGCATTGACCCTTATATTTTAAATTTTTCAGCTACAAACGAATGCTTTGGTGATTTAAAAATTATCAAACCGACTTTTTATTTAGAATTTTCTAAATTGAGTAACGTTTATTTCCCTCAGACTTGTATAACAATTAGAAATATAAATTGATAGGTATACGAGGGATGCTTAGAAAGTAATCAAACTAACGTTTTATGACTTGGAATTTTGATATGTACGGGGTGTGTTCAATAAGTTCACTACGTGCCGTGTATTTCAAAATTTTTTTAAGCTTTTGGATCAACTTCTTTTCAAGTGAGTGAACTTGATTGATGAGTGGTTTTACTGAGTAGGCTGCAATCCTGTCTTCTACAGTCAAATAGGATTAATTTAACATCTCGCTAAGACTATTTATTTTAGTAAAATTTAGGATTGTGGTGGCGCCTAGAGATAATTTTTCCTGGACTGAGTATTGTGAGTTGTAGATTTATGATAAGTGTAAGATGTTTGAAGCTACCTTTCAATCATATTACTCCTTATATCGGCCCCGCTTACTTCGGTAGGCCTGCACAACGCCTAGTGCGGTCTGGACGTTTAAGAGTGTTAATGTATTGAGGACAGAGATTGTTTAAAATTTTTTCTATGGTTAAGTTATTTAGGATAGGGTATTTAAAATTAAAAGTGTAAATTTCATGACGATTAAATGAAACGTAATTTGAGAAATATAAGATGTGGGTATAAACTTGTTTTTTTGTTATTTGAGGATGTTTGGGGTTTTTATTACAAGTTAAAATTTAGAATTCCATTTTTGTAGGAGTTCATATACAATAAATTGAAGTGTTTTATAAAATTAGGATTCATTTCCGGGCGTGAGTTTCCTATTTCAGGGAGGAGAGGTTTTGGTTTAGACTGTGTAAATAATTTTTAGTCCTCGCTATTGAAAATTTTGATAAAGTTCGTTAGTTGGAAATGAAAATACATCATGTAAGATTATATTAAATATGAAATCGTTACTTTGTATGGTACATAGTTTGCAAGTTTAAAATTGTAGGTGGTCATTTGTCGTACTTCCTTTTGATAAATTTATTTTAATTAAACAAAGAAGTTGGACTCTATAGACATTATTCTAAGACTGATTATCGAAAGGATTTGACGAAGCTATTAGCTTTTATTGATAAGATCTTGTTCAGAGTGGAATATTTTTGTTATGACGTAATTTTCCGTTTCATTTGCCTGTGTCTTGGTTTTCAGCGCATATGAGGAGTTAAAGTATTGAGGTAGTAGGATTGGCTAATTGAAATGTAAGGGAGGTGATATTGAAGACGGCGAGAAATGAATGCTACTTAAGTCAGTATTAATAGGGATATCGTAGCGTCAAGGCTCGAGATTTGCGGTACGGACTGCACACATGAAATGTTTGTTTGACGGTGGTTGAACTAGTTACGCCCTTACGAGGGAAATGAGTTTATCGTAGGAAGTCTTTCCGTTACCCTTGATTTGGGAATACTTTTGTAATTTCGCTCACCACGGATTATGTTACAGTTTGTCGTTGCCGCGTGGCCACTTTTGGAGTCCTAGGAATAGGGTTAGGTGTCAACCCTTATTCCTTTGGATGTTTATCGGTTTATTGGTAATATAGTTCATGGTTATTTGATGGTTTCGTATGCACAACCGACCCGATAACAAATAAAGGATTGCTGTAAATATGTAATTAATTTCTGCAAATATAAAATTCGTTTTAATAAATCTGTGTATGGAAGTCAAGAACTATTTGCCAAAGTTTGTATAAAACTAAATTAAGAATTAAGAGTCGTCGGTAAAATACCGAAAAGAGTTATTTCCGTTTCGTTGTGAAAAAGAAATCAAAGTCCCAATTGACCATTCTGCGCATTGTGAAGTAACTATTTTTCCTGAATTTACTTGTGTGATCTTAACGAAGTGTTTATTTGTATTATTTCGACGGATGAATGTACCTATTTTTTAAGTTTATTTAAGTAACGGCTAGATATCAATTCAGTATATAAACATATTCATTCGTAGATTAATTATTTCATATGGTCTTTATCTGTATTTTGTTTTGATTTCGCTAATTAAAATTACGTATTACCGATTATCAAATTTATGTGTTCAACGAAATCATTATTTTTGTTCTGATTTATTTTTGGTATTGTTTAACAATTAAGGTAGATAAACTTGGTAAACTGAGCTATCAAGTATCAATCCTGATTATTTATTAGGTACATAATTTTTTTTTTTTGTAACTCCGCATCAACTTTTTGACAACTTTTTAATGGTTGAATGCCTTTATTATTTGATAAACGCTTTAACGTAATCTTTAATGAGGATCTCTAGGCTAGAGACACACTCTATCACGCACACACAAGCACATACACTAACACACGCACACGCAGTTCAATTTAGAAATTTTTCGCCGATTATAGTAACTTACCCTTCAGGTGAGGAACTTAACACATTTTGGATTACATAAAATATTTTTAGTAATTTTCTTCCATTTTGATTCTTTAATATGCATATTAAGAAACGCGACCTCACCACCTCCGAAGTCATTATAGTCATTAATTCACGGAACATGTTACGAAAATTGTTTGGTTGGCAAAGCTTGATCCGGAATTATGTGTCAAAAACAGGATGTGTCCAGTGCAAAACTTTGATGTGAGCAAATTCGCGACCGTATTTTTGGCAATTTTTAATGC